>JAQQAC010020896.1:3119252-3534847 GCA_029783875.1 Phataginus tricuspis | reverse complement strand
GGGGGACGTTCCCTGGTCAGCCCACAAGTACACCCTGATGGGGCAGGGGGACATTCCCTGGTAAGCCCACAAGTACACCCTGATGGGGCAGGGGGACATTACCTGGTCAGCCCACAAGTACACCCTGATGGGGCAGGGGGACGTTCCCTGGTCAGCCCACAAGTACACCCTGATGGGGCAGGAGGACGTTCCCTGGTCAGTCCACAAGTACACCCTGATGGGGCAGGGGGACAGTCCCTGGTCAGCCCACAAGTACACCCTGATGGGGGCAGGGGGACAGTCCCTGGTCAGCCCACAAATACACCCTGATGGGGCAGGGGGACGTTCCCTGGTCAGCCCACAAGTACACCCTGATGGGGCAGGGGGACGTTCCCTGGTCAGCCCACAAGTACACCCTGATGGGGGCAGGGGGACAGTCCCTGGTGAGCCCACAAGTACACCCTGATGGGGCAGGGGGACAGTCCCTGGTCAGCCCACAAGTACACCCTGATGGGGCAGGGGGACAGTCCCTGGTCAGACCACAAGTACACCCTGATGGGGGCAGGAGGACGTTCCCTGGTCAGTCCACAAGTACACCTTAATGGGGCAGGGGGACATTCCCTGGTCAGCCCACAAGTACACCCTGATGGGGGCAGGGGGACAGTCCCTGGTCAGCCCACAAGTACACCCTGATGGGGCAGGGGGACAGTCCCTCGTCAGCCCACAAGTACTGCGTATTTACTGTGAGTCAAATTCTATTGCCTATGCTGTGGAAGAAACCCCAAAACGAAAAGAAATCAAATTCATGTACACGTGCATAAACCCCCAGCCTTGTGGAACTTGCAGGTTTGCTGAGGAGGCAGGGCATAAACTAGCAAAGAAAAATTAAAAACAAAAGTTAATCTTGACATGAGAGCAGTTTCTCTGACAGAAGACATCAGGGTGGACGGAGCTGGGGGAGGAGAGAGTCACGGCGCTGCTGCGCTGAAGGAATGCGGGGAGGAGCAGCAGAGGGAAGACACACAGACGGGAAGTTCCTGGGACAGACAGATGCACCGCCTCCTCCAGGCTGCTGCCCATGTCACAGATGGTTAACCAAAGGGCACCCTGTTGTCTTCCATGTCTTCGATATGGATTCACACAGCCCGAGGCGCAAGGTCACTGACAGTTAAAGTGTCTTCACCACATTGTCCCTTACCTCGCATGCTGGTGCTTAAGAACCGGGCAGGCCCCTGTCCTTTGTCGCAGCTGGGCATGTTCTAAGCACAATGTGAGGGCCTTTTGCCATTTACCTTGGCCTTTTGGTACACCCTGGCCCAGCAAGCCCCCCGGACCTGAGCCGTGTGCTGTGCGCAGTGGGCCGCTACTGGCCTATCTCAGCCTCAGGGCCTTCCACCAAATGGGGATCAACAGAACAAAACAAGACACTTTTATAAGATTGTTTTCAGGCTCAAAACCATGATGAGATAGTATTCGGGAAAACACTCTCTGTCTGTGCAGCACTACAGTGTGTGTTTATCCCACATATACTGTGAAGTGGGGTGCATTCTCCCTCATAGGATTGATACGTTTCAAATGTGCTTAACTAGGTTGACTAGTCCCTCACCTAAACTCTAAGGCTTTGTAAAGCAAAGCCTGATTATCGGACACTTTCTTTCCACCTACGGAAAAGATGCCAGCAGTCATTCTGGGTCCATCTGCTGCAGGCTTTCTTCCTGTGGGTCTCTGGGGGGGCCTGTCCAGGTATCTGCTTGGCCTGGGGAATGAAGAGTGACACGTGACTTATTTCCCTGCTCCATCTGGCATGTGTCTTCAGATGCTGGGATCTGCAGTGCACAGTTACAGAGGTGCAGCTGAGCCCTGGAACTCTCTGAGGAAACAGACAATCCCCAGGCAAAGTGGACACACGGCCGGGAGGCCCAGAGGCAGCAGATGCTTCTGATATGTCAGCTCAGGGAGGCGATGGGAATACCTGCAGACATCCGAGCAGGACGGTCTCGACTCTGACCAAACAAAGTCTACATCATGCTCTGTGATTTATCCTGGAGACACCCAAGAGCATCTGTCACAAGTAACTGGGAGATAATCCCACCCCCAGGCACGCCCGGCAGAGCATCTGCCTTCTGGTAGTAGAGCGAAGGGACTAGGCAGGGTCTGAGTGGAGGACTGACTCCAAGTTACATGGTGTTGGAACCATGTCACATCTCTGGGGCACAAAAATATTTTGGGAATGGGCTGCACCCCTCTCCTTCCCACTGTAGAGGTTTGGAGTTGCAGTGAAATACAAAATAAACCCATGTGGGCACTCAGCCTTTCCAGGGAAGATCTCGTGTCTGACCTTGGTGGGACAGAGGACACAACATTACCCCAGGCCCATGAGCACTGGACGAGAGGACACAGCCCCTGGGGGAGAGCTGGGAAACGGCACACGCCAAACAAAAACCATCAGGAAGCCTACTGTAAAAGCATTAATATGATGATCTGTATTTTGAGAGCCTAACTTTAGGCAGTATTGTCAAGCACAGATGCCTAATTTGCTTGGTTAAGTTTCTACAAACTTTATTTGCATATAAGCCATACCATAAGGCAAGAACAAAATCTATTGCACATGGCCTCCCGAGTACTGCCCCAAAATACACAGATGCACACGCGTGCACACACACACACACAGACATACACAGACTCATGCTGACCGCACACAGACATACCCATTGTTACACACACATGCATGTTGACAGACACACACAGACACTCATAATATACATATGCATTTTTTTGTGTTTCACTTCTGGCCTGAGTAGTTCTGACCCTTTGAACTAAAAAAGAAAAAGACATTTAGTATGTTCTAAATGTTACAAAAGGAGGCTCCATAAAATATATTCATAAAAGCAGACTTCTTCAGGAAATATAATCTAAATCCTTGGAAACTTCTGAGAAAAGAAATAGAAGTCGTCATGAATTCAGAGAACACCGCCTACCCACCTGGGCTTTATGGGAGACTTCTCCAGGAGCGGCCTTTCCCAGGATGCAAACCTCTCTTTGGAGGAGGCATTTTCAGATAAATGATTACTAAAACACATAGAAATCACACACATCTCATAGCAATCCTTGATACCAATTTCTGATATTTTATCAGCTATATAGAAATATAAATTATATAAATGTATGTATTTTATGTAATATAATACATTTAATAATTTATATACTATAAATTCATAAAATAACTTAAATAAAATATGTTATCTGACATTTTATCAGGAAATTGTTTGTTTCTATTTGAAAAATTAGGACTCGTGGACCTGGGCCAGGTGCTTCCCTCCTTGAGCTCGGATGGGCAGCCCTGGGGGTGAGATCCGATGGCCTTGGAGGGTCCCTCTGGTCCCACACCCCAGAGCACAAGTCAGCCTGGCCAGTGAAGCATCCCCACAGCCCTGGTGTCCCTCCAGCAGGACCTGGCCTCCGCTGGGGACCGGGGACAGCACCCGCTCCTCCACCTGGGGCACCTTCTCCAGGGCCCAGCGGCCAGGTCCACACCTTGAGTAACCCTACTTCTTTGAGCCCAGAGCATCGTCATTGTCCCTTGGCCCCAATTCAGCCCTGGGTAAGAATTAGGCCTATTTCTCTTAGAGGAATGCATCCAAATGTCAATAAAAAAAGGGAAGCTTCAGCCTTCTCAGGGTCACCGCGGCCAGGGGCCTAGAGCCTCCTACAGCCTGTTCACTCCCGCAGCGAAGCCAAAGGAAGCTCGCCCCGCAGCCCCTGCCCTGAGCCTGCAGCCTAGCCTCCCGCCCCCCCCACATGGGCGGATGCAGAAAGGGAGTGTGCCCCCTGTTTGCCCCTTTTTCTCCTGTTCCCCCCAGTCTCTGCCTCTGCTCCTTCCTCCCCCACTTCTTTGGGTTTGCTCTGTCTCCCTCCCTCCCTCCCTTCCATGCCTGTCCTGGGCTCACAAAGCCGTCGCCCGCCCACCCACCTGCCGCTCATGGAGGCCTGCAAGCAGGAGAGGCAAGGGCTTCCCTGTCTGGTGCTCCCCAGCTCCCATGTCTGCAGGCCCTTCTCGCCAGGGCTCCTGCAGCCTGGACCAGATGCCTGGTCACCCAGCCTCATCCTGTCACCGCGTTCCCCATGTGATAGAAGAGCTTGTATTGGAGGCTTTTTTCATCCATTTAGAGGAGGGCCCACTGCTAGAGAGAAATAAACTCAGGACTTCATTTTCCTAAACACCACGGGTTTGGTATGCACAGGCTGAATGAGTCTGTGTAAGCTAAAGTGCAGCCATGAGAACATTTAGAGCTGTGGAGATGACAAGTCAGCCCATTAGGCCTTATGATCTGCCAGTTTCTTACCCTCAATTATCTGTAGAAATGCAACAAATGCAAAAGATTTGCCTTTTCAGAAAAACTGCCCTGAACAGTGGAGACTGGCTAGTTTAAGAGAAAAAGTAGAGATAGATTAGGAGGAACGGTGATTACAATTAAACATACAAAGATATGAGCAAGAACACATATCTGTGAGAGGATGGCTGCTCTCTCCTACCTCAACTCCTCTGTGTCCTCGACTCAGCTGGCACCCACGGCCGGAGAAGGTGGCAATGGTGGGGCATAGCATCTTTCGGAAGCAACTGGAGCCATGTACGGTCAGGCTCCTGGTACCCCCATTTCAGAAACTGCTGTGCTTAGACATGCATGAGAGCCTGGGGCCGAGGCCCTAGAGTGCCCTTCTCACATGTGACCCCACCAGGGCACGCACCTTGCCCTTTCTATGGGAAGCCAACCAAAGGGGAGGGGGCATGTGGAGGGCACCTGCCTCCTAGACATCCACCGCCGAGAGGGGCATGTGTCAGCACCACTTGGAATCCATCAGGAGACCTCACCAACCACTATGGTCACACAGCTACGACAGGTGCTGGGGACAAAGTTATTCACCTCCTCACACCCTGTGTGCAGTGACTGAATCAGATTAAATAAAATGATGCTCAGGAATACAATTTGTAAAAAGAAAATACAATATTCTGTTGTGACAAATAAGGATCTGAGGTATTGGAAATGCTGGGTGCTTTTACTCCTGTAACACCATTCCTTATCTTAATCACACTTCACCATTCATAAAGTATCTTCTTCTATATCTTGTTTTCTCTTCATTTACTATGTGTTGAGGGAAACTGCCGCATAGATCCCTGAATATGGGCGTTTGTGACTCCAACCCACAGGTTTAATGAAGGGATGCAGGTACCTGATCGGAGTGCTGAGACCACAGGCAAGTGCAGTGACAGTATATCTTCACGGTGAAATATGAAGAAAAGGGGGAGATGAAAGAATGAAAGAGGGAGAAAATATACAATTACAAAGCCTCGGAATCCATGGAGACCAGAAACATGTGCCCCTGAGGGGTTTCTGCGAACCAGCATTACTTCCCAAACTAAACGTCCTCTGCCAGGGCTGATTCAGTACACTCAAGGCCTGAAGGCCTGACAAATGTCATTTTTATTCTTTTTTACAAATAGGGGAAGGTTTTTTAGGGTCTTTTTAGTGGCATAAATAGCAGGATTCCAGGAGAAAATCCACGGTAAATGGACAGGCCTGTTAATGAAGGGAAAGCGGCTCCCCACCAGCGTGTTTCCAAGGCAACGTGCAGTGGACAAGCACCTCTGGCTCGTTCCCCCTTACAGGGTGCCTCCCCTGCCCAGAGCGAAACCAGCCGGGATGATGGGGAGCTCTTTGCCTGAGTGCTGCCGGCATTGTTCGCAAATGCAAGGCCGTGAGCGGGCTCACCCAGGAGGTGCCTCCTGCACGGTCCTCCAGCCAGCAATCCACGCGGCCCTAAGACATGCTGGCTCAGAGGGCAAGCCGTCCCACACAGAGCTACGCAGCTCCCACAGCTCAGATGGCAAAATTCTCTAGCCTTTCATCTACAAAGGGACATTTCCTTTCATCATTTGTAAATCCTGTAAAAATGTCATATTTGCAAGTGATATTATATGTCGTTTCCAACCTTTCATGGCCGTCAGAGCTGAGGGAGGGAGGGGTCTCATCTTCGATTGCTCTGGGAGCTTCTCTGAGAACACAGACATCAGGACCAGCGGCCATGCCCTGGGGAGAGTGGCCTGAAAGGAAACAGTATGCGGAAGAGAAGCAAATGGACATGGAACCCAGTGCCAGGCGACAGGGCATTTAAGTGACAGGTCCGTGGAGTGCCTGGAGAATACAAGTACATGGTTGTGGCAACCAGGCCTTAAGACGTTTCTAGACAACAGAGAGCCTAGGGACAGGATGACCAATTAAAAGGCATTAACAATTACCAGGAAAAAAATGCCAAGGACATAAAGGAGAGCAGTGCCTTTGGGATGGCAAAGAGTGGCACTGGCGAGGACCAGCTCAGAAGTACAATGGCGAATCCATCAGCCCCTTGGCGTTTCCTGGGAATTGTACTTTAAGCTAAAAACTGATCACCAAATGTTTGATTATAGAAGTAATTTTATGAGACTAATGAATTTCCATAATGAATGACCTTGGTATCAATCAGCAGGAAGCCAGCTTTGGAGGAAAAAAGTCTTTCGCGTCCTCACCTATGTGAGGTCCTGGCTTCTGATTCTTGACGCTCCTCACAAATGCCTTCTGATAAAGCATCTCAGAGAAGCCAGCAGATTCAGGAGAGATTCTGCACATATGGACACAGATCCCATATTTGTATGAAGCTTAGCTGATTCATAATAAGGTCATCTCACTTGGCACAATTGTGCAAAATTTCAACCCACAGATTGTGTGTATCTTTCTTATTGAACATCTCCTAATGCAGAGACTTTTCCAGAAGATGCAACCTGTCTAAATGCATACATAGATTTAACCATTCAAAACAGAAAACCTTAATTATGCAGGAGGATAGCCAACAACTTAACATTCACAGAATTTTCAAAGTTCTTCAGAAAAAAAAGAAAAAGAAGAGTTAAAGACACAAGGGACGCTCAGGTAGGACTTAACGCATTTCCTGCTTGTTTCTGTCTGCGGGATTTGCTTAGGAACTTGAGAAGCTTCAGGTGAGTTGTTCATCACTGCAGGACTATTTGCTTTGATGATGTCACCGGACCCAGCAAGAGGAGGGAATGATTAACTAAACTGGCCCCAAATGCAGTGCAAGCATTAGGAAATAGTAACCATTCTAATCATATTAAGGTCCCTGTCTCAGAAAGACTTTGCCCTGCGAAAAGCTGAGTAATTCTACAAGGAACTGCAATAAAAAAAAGTAGGAAACATTTGAGATCCAAATATTTAAAACATCTTCTCTTACCTCTAAAGTGTGCTGCCTTCTTAAAGTCTATCACCACATGCTTTCTTTCCTAAACCACCAAAATATGGTACCTTTCTTTACCAATACGTCCTCCCCCCATTAAGATTTGCCATATTCACATAAGCCCACAATGCTCTATATGCTGTTGTTTTAACCCTCAAAACAGTGCACTACTCAACAATTCTTTTGCTGTTTTTTAGAATAACTAAATGACCTTTTACTTAAAAAATGAAATACATTTTATCAGCACACACAGGGGGGCAAACGTGACAAAAAGCTAGGCTGTGGGGTGGGGGAATTCCTCTTTTCTTTCTACAGTCATTTTTAGTTATCCTTTCCTGATACTTGACATCCAATTGAGATGAGATATTGCTAATTTAAAAAGTATGGTAATATTTGAAGAAAAAAGACGAGACAAGAGGAAAATTTTACCTTTCATCGGAGCACTTGGAGGAAAATGTGCTTCTTTCTAACAAGGCGGTGTTGGGTATTCAGCCTCCCTGGGTGACATTAGCTATGTAAATAATTGGCTCTGAATAAAATACAAGAGTATGTTTTTGCGATCACTGGAGGAGGGGGTTGACATTTAAAATGGCTGCCCTGATGTTAATGGTGTTAAACCTGCTTCCTTCCTAAGTGACCTGTTTGAGGCAGTGGCTGTCAGTCTGCTTCATCTTCCCCTGCCAGCATTTATCTTGTCAGAGCTCATAGAAGCTGGCAGAACTGACACAGTGAGGGACAGGTAATTGAGAGCCAAGAGATACAGTTCTTTGCAGGAACTGCCTGTCTGCGCTGTGACCAGTCTGGCCCAGAGGTGTCCTGGGAAGGCCAACAGCTAGAATTCCTGATGAATGCCCACTGCATGCTGCTCTGCATCCTCCACAGGCCTCTGCCAATTAGCCAGAGCCTGGGAAAATTCAGAGATCACGGCATGCAATGTTTTTATTAGTCCAACAGCCCCTCTATGCACAGTGAACTTACTCTTTGAGTTTTCCAAGGCAGCGATAATTTTGTGATATTCTTTTTAACAAATGTAATGTTTAATGTAATTTAAGTTTTCACCTCATTTGTGCCTTTATTTCTGAGTGCTTATTACATTCCCCATGACAAAATATTCAGTATAATAAACTTGGAAAATAAACAAAAGCAGAAAGAAGGAAATTTAAATCGCTCCAAGTTCCGCATCCAGAAATAGTAACTCTTCACAGTTTTGAATACTACCATTCACTTTCATGCACAGATTTATTGATATTTAATACAAATATCATCATACTATAGTTTTGCCTCCTGTTTCTGTATTTGTATTCTAATATAAATTAGTCCATATTATTATTACAAACTCATTAAAAACGTTATTGTAATGACTGCATAATTATGTCCCATAATGTTTTTAACTACTACTCTATTGTTGAACACTTAGACAGCTTCAGAGTTTTCATGTTGCACCCAATGTTGCCATGAGCCCTTGTTCCCAAAGCATACTCAGTGCTGTGGATTATATTTTAGGGTGGATTCTCAACAGTGAAATGATTAGGTCAAGTGTTTAGAACGTTCAGTAGATCTTGGTACCTACCATCAAATTGCCTTCCACAAAGATTTCATGATAAAATTTATATATATTGGTGGAATCATTGCATTGAAAATTTTATAATTTAAAATATATATATTGTGTTAAATAAGTGTCCTCCTAATTATTTGAGGAAATATTGTCACTGCAACATTTCATTGATGAAACCTCCATTATGGCTTTTCTTAAGGAAGAGAAATCAATGAAAGCAGAAATGTTTTTATTAGGAGAACATGCACCCAGGTTTTATTGGTCTCGTTGGAGGCATAACTGGACATCTGGCCTAATTATTTCTAGTGGGTCCTATTAGGGCAAACATTCCACTTCCGAATATCACCCACTCATTGATTCACTGATGATCTATTCATTTGTTGGGCAAACGTTCGTGGCGCCATGCTGAGTGCCGTGAGAGCAAGTCAGGGCCCTGCTCTTCAGCCCACCACGCAGACAGCAAAGCCCTCAGGAGCCACACGCCCCTCTGCAGCGGATGTTTGCGGTGAAGTAAGTACTGGATGCAGATACCCATGCTGAGGGTGACACTTTCCTCCAGAGGGTCCCGCCATGCTGTCGCCTGCAGGGAGGGCAGAATTACTTGCTCGATTCCGGCTGCAGGGTCCCAGAAAGAGCAAAAGGGACACTGTGAGTGTTGAGGGGTCCGTTTTCTGATTTCTTGTAGATAAAAGATAAAAGAGCAGTGGTGCCTTTCCCTGCCCAGATTTCCACATCCTAACATTAAGAACTGCTACTTTTAGCAATTTGAGAAAGATCTGCATTCCTCAGCCCTCACCATGGCTGCTCGTCATTCTGGAGTAGTTAGTCAAACATCCCTATGTTAATCATTCCTCTGGGTGAGAGGCAAAATAAAAAAAAAAAACGTAGTTTTTAAACAAAGACTTTCATTCTGCCCTAAAACCATAGTCGAGGTAAAATTTTGTAGAGGTAACAGCGACTAGCCCTCTTCAGGCCCCCGTAAATTTCAGCGTTTTCTGTTGTCTTCCGGAGACATCTGCTTGCCTCCACTGTGGTGGCACATGGAACCAGCTGTGCCCTGTATTGTTTATGTCCTGCTCCCAAACGGGCTTCAAGCGCAACCTCTGTCAGGCAGAGGAGGAATTCCTTACTGGGTCTTGTGATGAGACCAGTGAGATATGCACAGGTGTGGGTTAAATATGACCTCTAAAAGATTTGTTGAAATCCTGTGCATGTGACCTTATCTGGAAACAGGGTCTTGACAAATGCAGTCATGTCACTAGGGTGGGCTCTTACCCACTGTGACCAGCGTCCCTCCAAGAAGAGACAAGAGACGGACAGGAGAAGATAGCCAGGTGGTGATGGAGGCAAAGATGGAGAAAGCTGTGCATGCTGCAGGGAACATCCAGGGACCCTGGTCAGCTCAAGAAGCTGCGGGAAAAGCATGCACTGCAACAGGTTCTCCCTGAGAGTCTCTGGAGGGAGCACATAACAAGTCTGGCCTCCAGACCTGGGAGAAAAGACCTTTCTGTGTTTTCTGCCCCCAGTTTGTGGCCTTATTACCATAGCACTAAGGGATTAGTATACTCACCAATCCAGGTTCCTTTTCCTGAGCACCTAGACAGAAGGAGAATATACTTTCCAGTCCCTTTTACAGTCAGGGTAGGGGTTTTGTCTGGATTCTGGCCAAAATGGTGTGTACCCGACCCATTCCTGGCAATAAAATAAGCTTCAGTATGTTCCAGGTGTTCTTTGTGAAGACAGCAGGGCCGCAGGATGGAAGGGTCCCATTACCCTGGAGATGCCGCCTGCAAGCTGGGCCAAGAAAAGCCGTCTGACTTGCCCTGAACCATGACATGAGCCAGCAATGAAATTCTATTGAGTTAAGGCATCATGGTTTCAAGGATTTTTACATGTATTTATGTTTTTCCTGCAGCATTGTTTAGCTGCTGGAACTTGATACACTGTAATGCAGTGATATTAGAATAAAAAAGTAATATATGTGCTATTGAATAACTATTTGAGAGGCAGAAAGTTGATATCAGAGACCAGAAAGATGGAGACCAGCTGTGCAGTGGCAAACCGCTTGGTAAGCAGCCCCCTGTGGTGACCGGGCCGTCAGGCTGTGCATGACCTGTGCTGTAGTTCCATGATAATGGCTGGAAATACCAGCACTGATGTGTGCTGGCTATTATTGACAATGTTTACAAGATATTACAAGAAAGCTGAGTTCAGAAAAAATTTGTCAAAATGTACAGATATGTAATGTATCAATATGATATGATATATCAGATGGTAGAATCCAGATGTTGGGTATGTGGGTTTTCACTTTAAAATTCCTTCAACTTTTCTGCATGCTGGAAAAACTTCATAACAAATATATCACTAGAAGGAGAGAGAAGAAATGAGTCACTTTGCAAAAGAAATGAACGGCACTGGAAAGGATCCAGAAGTCCAGAAATCCAGGGACTCCAGGTTGGAAAAGCCATCGTCCATGCTTTAAACATGAGAGATGGAATTTAAAAGGATTTGAGCAATAAAATCTCAGAAAAAAACTTCTAAATTGAATATACTGATTTGATGAAATGTCAGATTTAAAAATTTGTCTTAACCTATTACTACAATTAGCTTCAGAGTAGAGATTAAAGTTAGAAGAGCAAGACCTGGGGATAAAGGCAAAGAAATGAAACAGATTTAGAATCTATATCCTGGGGTAAAAAAAAGGTGTAGTAATTGACAAGTGAATGGACGAGCAGCAGATAAATCAAAGAAGCCAACTAAATGGTGAGATCATTTATTCCAAAGAAGCCATCGGTCCATTTAAAAGAGCTTTTTTCTGTGCAAGACCTTAAAACCCTTGGCGCCCCAGTGTTCGCCTGTCCCAGGCCGGATGTCGGGGTGGGGACGATGCCCTCTGCAGCAGGACTCCAGGAGGGGCCCTGGCAAGTCACACAGAGGAAGAGATTCCCAGGAGGCGGAGAACAACGGGGGAGGGAATTCCTCCCCACCCCGGAAAGCAAACGGACCCCACCTCGGAAACCCCTGCCGCCAAGGCGGGCACTCTCCACGGTGTCTTCTCGGTGGGACTTGGGGGCTGTATGTCGTCCGCCCTTCTTCAGGCTGTCCTGTCTATGTTCACGCTGAGTATGGGAGCCTCGTGGCAGGGCAGACAATGGTGTTTAGTTATCTTCTGCCAAAACCAGCAGAGCGCACGGGGCTGGATGGGAAGGACAGAGCATGCCCAGTGCCTGCATGGAAAGTTGGGGTGCCTCCTTCAGGGAGCGCCTTAGTGTGTTTTATGGGAGGCGTCAGGAGTGGCAGGGTGGAAAGACCATGACAGAGACAGGATCGGGGCTCTCCATTCCCATGCCTTCCCAAGTACAAAGCAGGGGGCATTTCCACGCCTCCTTCCCGATGACATTGGAGCCATGTGACTGGGGTCCAGCCAATGGAATGTGGGCCAAATGAATGCACCCCATTCCGGGCCTGGCCAGAGGACAAAACTGTCCATGCTCTTTCTCTCCTGTTCTGGAGAGTATGAAAGGCACATGATGAAGGCAATTGGGTCACCAGCAGGACAGACCCCAGATCTGCAGAGTAGAGAGCCCCCTGGGGCCCCCAGCCGGACCATGTACACCATACTTTGTGGGCAAACACGGATCTTTCCTGCATTCAGGCACCTGTATTGCAGCAGCCTGCAGACTGTGGGACACAAGCCAAGGAGACCTTCCTGGAACCGTGACTCAGGTAGCAGCTCTCTACAGACATAGTTCAGGCCACATGCAAGTCTGCTCGGTCCGACTTCCTCCCGAAGCGGTCGTCAAAGTCCGCACACTCACCCACAGAGGTATCAGTACTGGTGCTTTGTGGACCTGGGACTAGGGCCCAGGGACTGTTTCTTCTCCTTACTTTGTGTCAGATTCACAGAGCTGAGCGTTGGAGCCAGGGTTACATTTCAAGCGTACCTCACTGCCAAGCTCAAGAGGCCTCTGTCCCCACGGACAGCCTTTGATTGACCATCTCCTCCCCTACCTCCCTGGGAGCCCGGCTCCACCCCCGGCCTATGCAGCCATGACTTAAGATTCCTATGGCCTCTCATACAACTGAACCAAACACATACGCTATGGGAAGTATTTCAGATAAATGCCGTTAGTTATGAGCATTTTAACAATTTTAATGTTGCTCTTTGGCTATGAGCCAATTTCCTAAAGCATGAGATAGTAAACATCTTAAAAGATGACTTATAATCCCTAGCCAGCAGCCTTTCAAAGCTTTGAAAGGACAAGAAGTATATAAGCAGTAACCTGGAAGCAGCCAGCTGAGATGCCTTATTTCATTAATTAACGCCATAACATTCTCAAACAGGGCCCTTCCAGAATCTACCAGAAATTGGAGGAGGCAGACCCAGAAAGAATTTTTCAATAAAAAAAGATAAATAATATACTTGAAATCATAAAGGTATTTCATAGCAACCTGGTCATTTTAGGTCAGATGTCCCACATATCTACTAATGTAATTTTTGATCCTGACTTTCTCACTGGCTGTCTATATTTTTTAAGCAAAATTTGGGCTTCATGTTTTCTCTTTTGAAAGTTTCAATTTGGAGTAAGCGTTAGGAGTAGTCCCGCTGCTAAGTTGAGTACTTTTTATATTGCTTTGTCTGTCTCAGTCTGGTTGCCGTAACAAAACACCACCGACTGGGGCCAAAGTAACAGACATCTCATCTCTTGTCACAGGAACTCCAGGACGGAGATGCCGGCTGCCCACGGGTGTGGCTCCTGGTGAGAGCGCACGTCCGGGCTGCGTGAGCCACCTTCTCACTGTGTCCTCGGATGACTGGGCGGGGTGCTATGGTGACGTCTGCTCATCTCAAAGGCTCATAAGGGCACTGATACCATCCCAGCGGCCCCACCTCATGACTTCCTCTAAGCCTAATTACCTCCCAATGGCCCCACCTCCACATGCCGCTTCAACAGATGAACCTGGGGGGACACAAACATTCAGACCACGGCAAGGCAGTCTGCCCACAGCTCTCTCCTAAACAGACAATTCCCCGGGCATGTGCTCTACCATCATCAGGGCACAAAACGGCAGGCATCTTGAACCCAAGGGATTCCTACGAGCTTCCTCTTTCTCAGGAAGAAATCACCTTCTGTCCCTTAGTGATCTTTATGTACACATGTATCCCTTTGAAGTTCAGGTTAGAAGAGAAAAGCATGATGTTGGGTACTTTTATCTGGGAATCCCAGCAGAGATTATATTCCTTGCAGCCTGAACTTTTCTGGTTGATCTTTAAAAAGCATAAACAAAGATCTTTTTGAGACCTTTTACAATGAAAGTTTTTTACAAACTCTTCCTGGGTAATTTTATGTGATGGGTCCCTGTGGCTTGAAATTCCATGCATTGGCTCTGCGTTGTATGCAGGAATATCACACTTTAATAGTTTGGGATTTACTGTTAATGTCTTGAAGCTTCTTTTGATTGTGTATGCATCACTTTGAGAAAGTAACAGCTAACCACTCACTTAAAAAGTAATTAATTACATATAAATAACATGAGAGTAAGAAAAACTGTACAAGAGATTACAATGAAATACCTGTGCATTTCAGTTCTCATCCTATAGGCAGTGGAGACAAACGAGGAGGACACAGGAAGATAAACAGATGAGAGTATTAGTGGATGTCTAAATCTGCTTCAACTTCTCTGCTTGGCGTCCTCCTGAAATGAGTTTTGTAATATTAGATGCCAGAGCTGCACTCCAGCCTGACTGATCCATAATCCACCCCTAGAGACAGAGTCCCTCAGAATCCCGTACAAGTGCAGGAGGCTGACTCTTCAAAATAAACTTGAACAGGAGGTTCTTGGAGGCTGGGAAAGGGAATTCCTCAAAGGAACATTTGTTGGAATTTTGTTTAAAGAAGTAAAATGCTAGGTAATCAAGTGATGGAGATAACCCACCAGGCATGTTAAGAGCCCTCATAAAAGACTATTTATAGAACCTTAATTCTGCAGGGCTCCCTCCTCCTGGGTCAGAAAACCAGCCCAGCAGGCTCAGGTCACTCACCAAGGACACAGCCCTTGTGAACAGTACAGCCCAGACGAGGGAGAACCCAGACTTTCTGAGTCCTGGTCTGGTTGTGATAATGAGTTTTAAACCCCTCTTGACCAGAACTGTGAAGTATGTAGGTAAAAAGGCTGAGAAGTAAAATTTAAGTATGTATAGAACAGTGGAAAATAAGGAAAATGGTCAGATGTGAGGCAGAGGAACATCAGGACACATGGCCAGCTTATCCAAAGGTGTTCTAATTAAACAAAAACCTACTCTCTTAATACTGGTGACAGAGTTCTGGAAGCCTCATGGCCATGACCATCTCTGGGACCACGTGATTCCCCCTCATTTAGAGTCTCTACATGAGAAGAAAACTACCTATTGCAAAATGATCTATAGGGAAGAATGATTTATGGAGACAATGTAACACTTTCAGGGGATATTTTTTTGTAAGTGAGGCTATTATTCTTGTAATGAAGCATAGCTTTTTCTTTTTTAATTTAAAGTTTTTAATACAATTGACAAGTGTCATTCAAACTTATTTAAGAGCAAAACTTTTGTCAGGAAAGTTTATCAGATTTTTTTTTTTTCTCCTCTGGACTAAGAATCAGGAATCTAGCTAAGCAGGGCAATTGCTTACCTCTCCAACCTATGCATTCATTCCAGGCCTGTTTGCCAAGGAAAAGGTGTTGTGGTGTCCATGGCGCGTCTGGGAGTTGGTGCTTGTGGTGAGCTGCAGTGGTCACAGTGTCCTTGCTGAGTTAGACCAGTAGCCTGATCTGGACTGTGGTTTGAGCTCCATCCTGGGTTCTGTGTCCCTGCCCATTGTCTGGAGCTCATTCTTCTGGCTTCCTAAGCCTTTCTAGGAGCTGCTGAGTCTACATTCACTGCATCTCCTGTCTGGTTAAATCATGCTTCGCCAGCTTCTCTGGGATGCCATCAGGTACTTTGCTAGATACATAAACTGATACCAAAGGTGTTTAGAGAAAACATATCCAAAGAAATTATAGAAATTATGAATTGGTGTTTGGGCTAAGACTATTCCCTTGTCATTAAGAGGGGAGTCTTACAATGTATTATAAAGCACCTAATGAAATGATTCATTTTACCTGCCTGGAATGAGATGTGCAGGACAGCCTAGACTTTGGAAGAGAAGGTGGTCATTGCCACAGACAAAGAGAGCATGAGCTCAAGTCCTCTCAGGCCACCTGACCACTTACAACAGTGCCATTAGTCTCACTTAGGAGGAGAAAGTGCAAATGCATAGATATTTTGGTCAAGACATGGGCTGAGCACCAAGAACATTAAAGAACCTTCAGAAAGAATTGTTGATCAGTGCAGCTGCAGGGACCTGTCTGCTGAAAACCAGTGTGCTCTTTTCTTCAGGAGTCCAGTTTAACATACATTGGGTTTACGTTGATGTCAGGTTTTGTCCATGCAAGTTAGGGCATTAGCTAGAAAACAGGAGGCTCCAACAATTGGGATGAGGACATACCAGAGGGGATGGACTGCTCAGAGATCTTCAAGCCTTCACCTCTCTTAGGTCTCCCTTGCCAGCTGAAGCATGCCCTCCTGCTCAGGTGGATGGATGATTCCTGCCTAGATTGAAGATCTGGAAACACCTCCACAGACAGTTTCTTCGCAAGGGGAACACTCTGTTTCTGAAGGAAATGTAGAAGAAATCAAAGATGTAGGTGGCAGGATTGTTGATAAGGATGCATCATTTGTAACCTGCCTATTTGCCTATCCCAACATCTCTGTGGCTATTTTTCTACAAATCTACAGCGAGTCAGATCCAGACATGCTCCAAGACAGGATTGCGATCAACACAAATTCTAGAAGAGAATCCTCTGAACTAATATATTTACAAGTCTTTGCTAATCCCTTTGCTAACAATTGAAGCAGAGCTTGCCAATTTATCCTTTGAAGGGTTTAGACTATAAGCTGGGAAACACTGTCCACTGTCCAAGACTAACCTGCTGCGTGGTTATGCAGAGAAGGCTTTGTTGGGACTTAGCCGTGACCATTTGTTTACATTTTGCCTACGGCTACTTTCATACTAAAATGGCAGCTGTGTGGCTGTGACAGTGATGACATGGCCTGCAGAACCTAAAATAATTCCTGTAGCCCTTTATAGAAAGAATTTGCCAACCTCTGGTTTAGACCAAGGAGAAAAGAGTGTAATTACATACCAGGCTGTGTAGTCAGAGTTCTAGCTTCAATGTGCTATCCGGAGCACCTAGAGGTAACTCTAATTCATTGGCTAGTTGTTCTGTAAGTCTGGGACATAATTGCAATGTATCTAAAATAAAGCTGGATGTCCAGAAGTTTCTTAAGGAAATGCGGAAGAAGAAATCAAAGGTGTAGGTGGCAGTAGTGTTGGCAAGGATGCACCATTTGTGACCTGCCTACCTGCCACTGAACGATGCCTTTTGGGAGGTTTGAAACCATGTCCTCCACCAAGGCCCTGGGGCAGTCATCAGTTAGGGTAGCACCAGCATCTTGGGAAATCAGCTTAGTGGCTACTTTCCATAGCGTGCATTCGAAAAGACACCAGATCGTGTCTTAACTCAGTGCTCACCCAAATCTCCCACGGTAAGGGAGGCTTCTAATAATCTTGGGAACAATAGGCTTTTTTCTGTAAATATCAAGCAGTTTATCTTTCCAGCCTGTGCGGACCCAATGGGCCAAAGAAAAGGGGACTATGGGGGAAATGATGGAGGGTGGCATGGATATAGCATGGACATTTTCACCAAGCTGATGGAATATGGCTACTTTTGAGTGGTCCTTTGCCAGCAGCAAAGAGAAGCCATGAGCTAACATTGCACCTTCTGGGGGGTGTCCATCGATGATATGATAATCACATCAGGATTCTTTCTTACAGAAGGAATAGAGACTTGTCTTCCATTGAAAAGGTACTTTATCTGGATAAGCATGTGTTCGCCTTTTTACCACTATACGTAAATGCTTGGAGTGAGTATGTCTTCGTTGAAGTTTCTTTCTTGAGCAGTTCTAACCATTTGTAAGGATAACTATTTTACGGGTTTTATTTTTCTCTTAAGATTTTCCAAAGAACAAAGAGATTTTACTCCTTTTCAAAAGATAAGATAAAGTTCACTCCGCCTTGCAGGTACCATATAGATCGGTTAGATACTCATGTGAATCTAAAATACAATATGGCATCAGTGCCTCATTGGTCAACCAGAAGGTCTGCATCATTCTGGCCAAGTCCTTACCACCTCACTTTGTTAGAAGGACCTATGACAATATTCCTTCATCTTTTATGACATTTGTGTGCCAACATACACTTGAACCAAAAAGGCAGTCTGTTACAATTCTTATTTTCATTTCTAGGAAAATTGTGTTTCCCCATCCATTTATTCTTACTTCTGTAAATTCTTCCTTCTGACTTAAAGATATGTATACATACTAAGTTCCTTTGGGATCAGATAGTAAAAAATAGTAATGACTGTTCTTTCTGGTATACAGAGAGTTAACATGATCCTGGTAGACCTCATAACAACCCTTCAACCAAAGTATTCACTCCATAGTGAGAGCTACCACAAAGGGTTAATGCCTACAGGACCCACTGGTACCATCACAGGGGCTATTCCCAGTGTTAGCTACTTTATTAAACCAGAATGACCTGCTGATATTGAAAACCGAGTAAGGATGGAGAGGGTTCCCTACGCACACAGTATAGCTGTGTCTCCTGGAACCGGGACATGTGGCTCTGGTAACCCAGGTGGAACACAAAGGCACCTTCTTTAGCACGTTCAGTGATAACCTCCCTCTGTGACCCCAGGTTCTGCTGAGTTCAAGGCCTTAATACCCAAGGGAAGGATGTTTCCATAAGGAAAAACAGTAGTATTTTGAATGAATTTTTAGTTTGGCCATTTAGAGCTCTTTGTAATACTAGATGACCAGCCAAAAAGCGAGGGCACTGTGTTGGCTAAGGATTTGATTCAAACTATCAATATAGCGTCCTACGACAGATTCCTTTCCTGCTTCTACCAGGTAGAGTTATCCTTTCTGCTTTTAACTGGGAACCACAACTGATACAATTTTTTAGAATGAAACTCCAAGCCTGTTCCGCAGCCCAGGGATTCCATCAAGCCATGAACAACTAGGAATGACAACAAACATAGTTATACTTTTAGAACATATTGTATGCCCATCGAAAGCATGCCTTTTTAAAATCCTCAACTCTATACTCTTAAGTTTGCATTTTCCGCATTTATTTTGTGTCAAGCATCCCAGTCCACATGTATCTCTTTCTTCACTAAAAGATATGAAATGTTTTTTCCCTGCTTTACTTCTAAGCCCTTTCCTATTGTATCATTCAAATCAATCCCTCTAATCAATTGATTATATAAACAGAGTTTTAAATTCTACCTGTGTATATTGATTTATTTTTTTTCAATCTTCAACCTATTGATCAAACCATTTGATCAACTGAATAAAGTAATGGCATGGCCTGGCATATTCCACGCCTGGGTACGTTTGCTTAAAGAAGAATGCAGATGTTCGCTTTTATTCTCTAAATAATTACAACCTTAAATGCCGCCTTGGATACACACATCCATAAATCTTATAAAAACATTCCTATCTCTTTTCTAGACTGTGTCCAAGGCTCTGAGACCTAACCACCCTGAAAACTACGTGCAAAGGATTTTCTATTTACACAGAACCTTTCATTCTCTAAGTAGCAGACTCAGTCTTTTAACCTTCTTTCTGCCCCCATAGCTGCACTCACACTTGCCTTCCTGTCCCATTACACCATGAGCTCTTTAAGATGTTCAATGTGTGTTATAGAGCGAGTGATGTATGAAAAAGAAGGGAAGGAACTGGAGGGAGGGCACAGTGAAGAGAGGAAGGAATTTATCGTAAGAAATACATGACATGCACCCTGATTGGCTGCATCCAGAAGCTTGTAACAGCTCTTAAATGCTTTGAATAGGAACTCATAAACATTTTATTCTAGCACTTTCGACAATACAACTGTGCCCTTCTTTCAAAGAGCACACCTCTAGGTAAACATTGGATAAATATTAAGAGAATATTGGTGGAAGAGGACTCTTGTCTTAGCTGTCTCATTGTCCCGGCCTTTGTTTCTCTAAAGAATGCGGGTCAGGAATTCACCTGAGCTCTCCAGGTGGCCACTACTAATGCCCATGAGCTGCATGACCACTGGGAATGCAGAGCTGGCAGGGACTCGCGGGGGCCCCTTCCCCGTACACTCAGGTACGGATTCTTCCAGCAAGATTGGTCTTGGGCCCCAAGCTGCCTCCGTACCAATGGGGGAGCTTGGGTTGATTCTCAAACGCTCAGGGTGCAGTGGATGCTCAATGTCAACAGCCACCCTTCCAGAAAACACTGATTCCTTCCTTCATCTGCTCAGCAAATGCTCACTAAGCTCCTGGTGGATCCAGGCATCACTGAGTAGTGAGCAAAGGCATAGACACGTGTGACTTCTCAAAACTCATATTCTGTGCAAGAAAAAGCAAGAAACAAAAAAGCAGATACAATGGCCTCGGTATTAGATGTGGGCCATTCCTCAACGAAAATAAAGCAGGAGTGTGGGGGCGGGGATCAGAGGGCGGCTCCTGCGGAGGGAGACAGGCAGCCCCTGCCAGAGGGTTCGGCGCCTCACACGCAGCAGCCTGGCGGAGGTCCCACAGCCCTCCACGCAACAAAGGTGCGCCGAGCTCCTGCTAGGTCCACCCCGGGCCAGGTGCAGGTACAGTAAATGAATCAAGTCTGGGCTCTGTTCCGGCAAAGCCACAGTATGATGGGAGCAGAGAGACGTGCAAACGGAGCCGCGGGCCACAGGGCACACCCCGGGCCCGTACGGTCCTGAGGGAGGCGCGGAGGTGCTCTCCGAGCACGTGGGCCCTGCACCCCCTCGGGCGCACAGATCAGCCTAGCTGACACCCAGGCCCGTCTGCATTATGATAGAGCGGCCTTTTCCAAGCTGCAAGCTGTGATCCAGCGGGCCATGGAGTCAACGTGTGGCCAGAATTCTTTAGAAATGAAATGAAATACATACAACAGAAGGGGCAGAGCAGAGAGAAGCTTCCAGAATGCAGCACAGAGCGGTGTGGGCAGTGAGGGCCTTTGCCTGCATTTGTGTCCGACAGGTTAGCATGCAGGGCTTTCCTCTGGGTCTCTGTCCAAACGAGTTTGTGATCCCGTGTGTGAGGGAACGTGCCACCAGAGTGCAAACCTGAAAGCTTACAAAGGGGCGGTCAGCACCCTGGAGCCCTGCGCACTCTGCTGGGAGGCCTGCTGCTGGATCCCCAGAGCTGGTGGGGAAACAGCAGGTGCAGCAGGAGTGGCCTTGGAGGCCCCTCTCTGCCCTCCTCTCCCCTTCTTCCGGCTTCTGAGGGGCTCCCACCCATCAGCGGTGGTCCCGACACACAGAGCACCCCAGGACCCCCCAAGGCTGACCTGTCTGGTGCGCCCCACCACAGGGAAGGGGATCTTTGCCGCCATGGTACAGCACGTTTGGGACAAAGCTTGTCTACCAGAATAAAGTGAGGGCTTTTCAGCTTAAAAAAAAAGGCTTCAACAGCAAAAGGCAATGTATTCTGACACCGGGGCATTGTATCAATTAACCTGTTAAGTCTACCAGTGGTCCCCGAAGTTTGGAGGCTCTCTGTGCGGGGAAGAAAAACTGAGTATTGGTTACCTAACCTGGGTTTGGGCCTCTGTTTCCCTCTTCAGAGACCTTATGGCTTTGAGCGACGCACTCAAGCTCTCTAAGCCACAGCTGATTTATCATGCAATGGTAACTACCTCATTAAGGTCTCTCTGAAGATTAAAAAAAAAACAGTGTTTACATATCCCTTGGTACAGTGTCTGGCAAACAGGACGCATACTAACTTAAGTCTCCATTGAAGTTGTTTGGGTGCATTTTCTTATCAAAATAGCAATGGGGACTTCCGGGAAGATGGCTCTGTGAGCAGGGTGGCAGAAATCTCCTCCCAACAATATATTATTATTTTTATTTTTTTTATTTATTTTGGTATCATTAAGCTACAATTACATGTGCAATACCATGGTGATTAAACTATCCCCTTCATCAGGTCCCCCCCCACCAACGCCATTACAGCCACTGTCCATCAGCATAGTGAGATGCTATAGAATCACTACTTGTCTTCTCTGAGTTGTACAGCCCTCCCCGTGCCCCCCCAACATTACATCTGCTAATTGTAATGCCCTTTTTACCCTCTTATCCCTCCCTTCCCACCCATCTTCCCCAGTCCCTTTCCCTTTCGTAACTATTAGTCCGTTCTTGGGTTCTATGAGTCTGCTGCTGTTTTGTTCCTTCAGTTTGTTTGTTTTTTATCTTTGTTCTTATACTCCACATATGAGTGAGATCATTTGATACTTGTCTTTTTCGGCTTGGCTTATTTCACTGAGCATAATACCCTCTAGCTCCATCCATGTTGTTGCAAATGGTAGGATTTGTTTTCTTCTTATGGCTGAATAATATTCCATTGTGTATATGTACCACCTCTTCTTTATCCATTCATCTACTGATGGACACTTAGGTTGCTTCCATTACTTGGCTATTGTAAATAGTGCTGCAATAAACATAGGGGTGCATCTGTCTTTCTCAAATTGGGCTGCTGCATTCTTAGGGTAAATTCCTAAGAGTGGGATTCCTGGGTCAAATGGTATTTCTATTTTGAGTTTTTGAGGAACCTCCATACTGCTTTCCACAATGGTTGAACTAATTTGCATTCCAACCAGCAGTGTAGGAGGGTTCCCCTCTCTCCACATCCTCGCCAACATTTGTTGTTGTTTGTGTTTTGGATGTTGGCCATCCTCACTGGTGTGAGGTGCTATTTTATCTATGAAAATACAGCAAATACAACTATTCCTAAAAGAGAGACCAGAATACACAGGAGAGTACACAGCCTGCATATGCACCTGAGAGGACTCGGCACCCCGCAAGGCGGGTAAGATATGGAGCCACGACCCGGCAGGACCCGAGCACTCCCCCACCCCAGTGCACCGGCAGGAGGAGAGGATTCAGAGCCGGGAGGGAGTGGTAGTACAGGCCGGCGAAATAACCAGCCCTGGTGATCTGCGTGGGGAGCGCTGACACACATCGCATGGTGTAGTGGAGATTGGAGAGACAGAGGGTGCAGGGTCTGAGTGGGGAACATGCCAGGTTGCTTGCAGCCGGCTCCGAGAAGGGAAAAAAAAAAAAAGAAGAAAAGAGCGCATTTTTTTCAGCGGTCTTAAAGAGACAGGAGCCTAGCGGAGGAGCCGGATTGCCCCGGCACACTCAGCCCAGGAGGCTGGGAGTCTGGAGACTTTCGGACCCCTTAGCTGGCGACTGGGAAAGGGTGGCCACACTTAGACTTCCCACAGAGATCAACAGCCTCCCATTCGTTCCCACCCTGGCCAGAGCTATAAAGGGCCCTGCGGAGTGGCGCGGCCATGGCTCTGGAATAGGGGAGCAACAGCGCTACCTACAACATCCCCACAGAATCAACTCCCAGTAAGCGTTTTTTTTGGTTTCTTTGTTTGTTTTTGTTTTGTTTTGTTTTTTCTTCTCTTTCTTTTTTTCTTTCTTTCTTTCTTTTTTGTTTTTCCTTTTTAAAGTCATGAAGAGCCCAGCTGACATACGTGGCAACTACCACCAACCACTTCTATAGCAATGAAAAGACAGAGGAATATGGGACAGACAAAGCTTCAGACCCAGACAACCCCAGAGAGGGAACCAGAAGGGACAAAAATACACAAGCTTCCTGAAAAAGAATTCAGAATAAAAGTCATAACCATGCTGACAGATCTACAGAGATATGTGCAAGAGCTGAAGGAGGAAGTGACGGAAGTGAGGAAAGACTATGCAGAAATCAGACAATCCATCTACAGGCTTAACAGATGACTGGATAAGGTGCAAGAGACTGTTAATGGAATAGAAATCAGAGAACAGGAATACAGAGAAGCTGAGGCAGAGAGAGATAAAAGGATCTCTAGGAATGAAAGAATATTAAGAGAACTGTGTGACCAATCCAAATGGAACAATATTCACATTATAGGAGTATCAGAGGAAGAAGAGAGAGAAAAAGGGGTAGAAAGTGTCTTTGAAGAAATAATTGCTGAAAACTTTCCCATGCTGGGGAAGGAAATAGTCTCACAGTCCATGGAAGCCCACAGATCTCCCAACACAAGGGACCCAAGGAAGACAACACCAAGACACTTAATTATTAAGATTGGAAAGGTCAAAGATAAAGACAAAGTATTAAAGGCAGCTAGAGAGAGAAAAAAGATCATCTACAAAGGAAAACCCATCAGACTATCATCAGACTTCTCAACAGAAACCGTACAGGCCAGAAGAGAATGGCATGATATATTTAACATAATGAAACAGAAGGGCCTCGAACCAAGAATATTATATCCAGCACAATTATCATTTAAATATGATGGAGGGATTAAACAATTTCCAGACAAATGAAAGTTGAGAGAGTTTGCCTCTCATAAACCACCCCTACAGGATATCTTAAACGGACTGCTCTAGAGGGAAGCACCCCTAAGGCTAAAAAGATGTCACCAGAGGAAATAAAATCATAGCAAAGAAAGCAGACCATCCAAATACTAACTAAAGGCAAAGAATAAAACACCTAATATATAAAGAATGGAGGAGGAAGAATAGGAAGGGAGAGATAAAGAAACATAATACGTGTTCACAATAACTTAACAAGAAAGTTAAGTTAGATTCTTAGATAGTAAAGAAGCAACCCTTGAACCTTTGGTAACCATGAATCTAAAGCCAGCAATGGTAATAAGTACATATCTATCAATAATCACCCTAAATATAAATGGACTGAATGCACCAATCAAAAGACACAGAGTAACAGAGTGGATAAAAAAGCAAGACCCATCTATATGCTGCTTACAATAGACTCACCTAAAGCCCAAAGATATACACAGACTAAAAGTGAAGGGATAGAAAAATATATTTCATGTAAACAACAAAGAGAAAAAAGCAGGTGTTGCAGTACTTGTATCAGACAAAATAGACTTCAAAATGAAGAAAGTAGCAAGAGATAAAGAAGGACATTACATAATGATAAAGGGGTCAGTCCAACAAGAAGATATAACCATTATAAATATATATGCACCCAACACAGGAGCACCAGCATATGTGAAACAAATACTAACAGAATTGAAGGAGGAAATAGAAAGCAATGCATTCATATTAGGAGACTTCAACACACCACTCACTCCAAAGGGGTGATCAACCAGACAGAGAATAAGTAAAGACACAGAGGCACTGAACAACACACTAGAACAGATGGACCTAACAAATATCTACAGAACTCTGCACCCAAAAGCAGCAAGATACACATTCTTCTAAAGTGCACATGGAACATTTTCCAGAATAGAGCACATACTAGGCCACAAAAAGAACCTCAGTAAATTCAAAAATATTGAAATCCTACCAACCAACTTCTCAGATCACAAAGGTATAAAACTAGAAATAAATGTTGGAAAGAAATCAAAAAGGCTCACAAATACATGGAGACTTAAAAACATTCTCCTAATTAATCAATGGGTTAATGACCAAATCAAAACAGAAATGAAAGAATATATGGAGACTAATGACAACAACAACACAAAGCCACAACTTCTGTGAGACGCAGCAAAGGCAGTTCTAAGAGGAAAGTATATTGCAATTCAGGCCTATTTAAAGAAGGAAGAACATTCCCAAATGAATAGTCTAAAGACACAATTACTGAAATTGGAAAAAGAACAAATGAGGCCCAAAGTCACCAGAAGGAGGGACATAATAAAGATCAGAGAAGAAATAAATAAATTTGAGAAGAATAAAACAATAGAAAAAATCAATGAAACCAAGAGCTGGTTCTTTGAAATATAAACAAAATAGATAAACCCCTAGCCAGACTCATTAAGAGAAAAAGAGAATCTACACACATAAATAGAATCAGAAATGAGATAGGAAAAATCACGACGGACCCCACAGAAATACAAAGAATTATAAGAGAATATTATGAGCATCTATATGCTAACAAGCTTCAAAACATAGAAGAAATGGACAACTTCTTAGAAAAATACAACTTTCCAAGACCGACCAAGCAAGAAACAGAAAAACTAAACAGACCAATCACCAGCAACGAAATTGAATTGGTAATCAAAAAACTACCCAAAAACTAAACGCCCGGACGTGATTGATTCACCTCTGTATTCTACCAGACATATAGAGAAGAAATAACACCCATTCTCCTTAAAGTTTTCCAAAAAATAGAAGAGGAGGCAATAATTCCAAACTCTTTCTATGAAATAGAAAATACCAAAACTGGGCAAAGACCTCACCAAAAAAGAAAATTACAGACCAATATCCCTGATGAATGTAGATGCAAAAATACTCAACAAGATATTAGCAAACCGAATTCAAAAATACATCAAGAGAATCATAAACCATGATCAAGTGGGATTCATCCCAGGGATGCAAGGATGGTACAACATTCGAAAATCCATCAACATCATCCACCACATCAACAAAAAGAAGAACAAAAACCACATGATCATCTCCATAGATGCTGAAAAAGCATTTGATAAAATTCAGCATCCATTCACGATTAAAACTCTCAACAAAATGGGTATAGATGGCAAGTACCTCAACATCATAAAGGCCATATATGACAAACCCACAGCTAACATCATACTTAACATCGAGAAGCTGAAAGCTTTTCAACTAAGTTCGGGGACAAGACAGGGATGCCCACTCTCTCCACTGTTATTCAACATAGTACTAGAGGTCCTAGCCACGGCAATCAGACAACACAAAGGCATACAAGGCATCCAGATTGGTAAAGAAGAAGTCAGATTGTCACTATTTTCAGATGACATGATACTGTACATAAAAAACCCTAAAGACTCCACTCCAAAACTACTAGAACTAATACCTGAATTCAGCAAAGTTGCAGGATACAAAATGAACACTCAGAAATCTGTTGCTTTCCTATACACTAACGATGAACTAACAGAAAGAGAAATCAGAAAAACAATTCCATTCACAATTGCATCAAAGAGAATAAAATACCTAGGAATAAACCTAACCAAGGAAGTGAAAGACCTGTACTCTGAAAACTATAAGACACTCCTAAGAGAAATTAAAGAGGACACTAACAAATGGAAATGCATCCCATGCTCTTGGCTAGGAAGCATAAATATTGTCAAAATGGCTTTACTACCTAAAGCAATCTACAGATTCAACGCAATCCCTATCAAACTACCAACAGCTTCCTTCAATGAACTCGAACAAATAATTCTAAAATTCATATGGAACCACCAAAGACCCCGAATAGCCAAAGCAATCCTGAAAAGGAGGAATCAAACAGGGGGATTTATGCTCCCTGAGTTTAATCTCTACTACAAAGCCACAGTAATCAAGACAATTTGGTATTGGCACAAAAACAGACCCACAGACCAGTGGTACAGAATAGAAAATCCAAACATTAACCCAAACATTTACAGTCAATTAATATTTGATAAAGGAGTCCTGGATATACAATGGGGAGATGACAGCCTCTTCAGCAGCTGGTGTTGGAAAAACTGGGTTGCAAGAGAATGAAACTGGACTACTGTCTAGCCACATACACAAAGGTAAACTCAAGGTGGATCAAAGACCTGAATGTAAGTCATGAAACCGTAAAACTCTTAGAGAAAAACATAGGCAAAAATCTCTTGGACATAAACATGAGCGACTTCTTCATGAACATATCTCCCCGGGCAAGGGAAACAAAAGCAAAAATGAACAAGTGGGACTATATCAAGCTGAAAAGCTTCTGTACAGCAAAGGACACCATCAGTAGAACAAAAAGACATCCTACAGTATGGGAGAATATATTCATAAATGATGTATCTGATAAGGGGTTGACATCCAAAATATATAAAGAACTCACACACCTTAAAAAACAAAAAGCAAATAATCCAGTTAAGATATGGGCAGAGGACATGAATAGACACTTCTCTAAAGAAGAAATTCAGATGGCCATCAGACACATGAAAAAATGCTCCACATCGCTAATCATCAGAGAAATGCAGATTAAAACCACAAAAAGATATTACCTCACACCAGTGAGGATGGCCAACATCCAAAACAGAAACAACAACAAATGTTGGCAAGGATGTGGAGAAAAGGGATCCCTCCTACACTGCTGGTGGGAATGTAAATTAGTCCAGCCATTGTGGAAAGCAGTATGGAGCTTCCTCAAAAAACTCAAAATAGAAATACCATTTGACCCAGGAATCCCACTCTTAGGAATTTACCCTAAGAATGCAGCAGCCCAGTTTCAAAAAGACAGATGCATCCCTATGTTTATTGCAGCACTATTTACAATAGCCAAGAAATGGAAGCAACCTAAGTGTCCATCAGTAGATGAGTGGATAAAGAAGAGGTGGTACATATAAACAATGGAATATTATTCAGCCATAAGAAGAAAACAAATCCTACCATTTGCAACAACATGGATGGAGCTAGAGGGTATTATGCTCAGTGAAATAAGCCAAGCCGAAAAAGACAAGTATCAAATGATCTCATTCATATGTGGAGTATAAGAACAAAGAAAAAAACTGAAGGAACAAAACAGCAGCAGACTCACAGAACCCAAGAACGGACTAATAGTTACCAAAGGGAAAGGGACTGGGGAAGATGGGTGGGAAGGGAGGGCTAAGAGGATAAAAGGGGCATTATGATTAGCAGACGTAACATTGGGGGGGCACGGGGAGGGCTGTACAACTTAGAGAAGACAAGTTGTGATTCTATAGCATCTCACTACGCTGATGGACAGTGACTGTAATGGGGTTGGTGGGGGGGACCTGATGAAGGGGGTAGTTTAATCACCATGGTATTGCACATGTAATTGTAGATTAATGATACCAAAATAAATTATAAAAAAAAGAAATAAAAGCATCAAAATACACTAAAAAAATGAAGTATTGTCTATAATGTGCACTTCTAAAGTTTCAAAACATCTTTGCATCTCTGTAACTTGTAACATAGAATGTCACACATAGAAAAAACACATATGATATATGTCATTTAAGAATAACAGTAAAAATGAACACGTGAGCTTGAGAAATACCCATCACAAAATTTGAGAAACGAAATATGACAATTTTGAAATATCTGGTTGCCCCCTGCCAAAGACAAACACCATCTTCCCCTCAGAGAAGGGATGACATGGTACACAGTGGATTTTAAGTTACCTGCTTTCCTTTGTAATTTTACTTTCTATCGTCTATCTCCCCAACAGGTACATTGTTTAATTTTGTGCTTTCAGGAGTTGATTATACTATTCATTCTGCAGCTCACCTTTGTCCACTCAGCATTGTCATTCTGAGCCTCCTCCATATTGACGTGTGTGTCTGAGATCTGTGAGTTTTACTAATATACCCAGGGTTCCTCTTTTGTGATTGTCTCACAAAGTATCTATGCAATATTCCATCAGTGCTTCTGTGAACATCTTTGTTCATGCTCCCCTGGCTCATGTGAAAGTTTCTAGGGCAGGTCCCTAGGCAAGGAGTTGCCTTGTTCAGCTTTGTAAAAGGCTCCAGGAAGCCATCCAGCCTCATGTTACCAATGCAACCCCACCAGCTAATAGAGAGCCCCTGCTCCCCAACATCCCTAACACCTGGTTTAGTTAGAATTGTTTCTCTCCACTGTGGTTTTATTTTGTACATCATCACAGAGGTTGTGTGGCTCCAGGAGATGAGTGCCTGTTGAGAGGGATCTTCTGTATCTCACCATGAACTGACAATGTTTCCCCCACTGTTTCTGCCACTGGGATGCGCGCCTAAAACATTTACGGCGCCTCTGCATTCAGGAGTCTCTACCTAGACCACAGTCGTTCCAGATTCTAGACATTGGGCCTTTCTTGGCAGCTAGCAACGACATGCCACCTGATAGTGAGCACTGGCAGGAAAGCCTAGGTATCTACTGGCTCCGTATTACTGCCTGAGGGCAAGGCCAAGTGAGAAGGACAGAGTAGGGCTCTCTGGTCCCAAGCGAAGCGGCATCACCCATGCAGCCAGGATTTGGAGAGACGTGAGAACAGGAGGGCACAGCACAGCTCCTGCAGTGTGAAAATGGGATTAAATAAGGAGGCATGGGCCAGAAGGAGTCACAGGTGAGCACCTGGGAAGCAGGGAGGATGTGAACGGCTTGTGGGCAAACATGGGCTCTTTAGGAATTAAAGAAGCACTGGTCTACATGAATAATGAGCAGTAATAGAAAGGCATAGAGTTAGAAAGAACTGTACTAAGTGAATGTGACCAACTCTAAGGAAAGCTTCTATATATTCTGTATTCTCCCCCTAAAGTTGCTCTGATGATAAAATTCATACAGACAAATAGACCTTACATGCTATAAAACATGATATAGCTGTAAAGCATTATGCTTGAATTCTCTTAAGCTCCTTCCCCATTCATTACAATAAACCTTTAGCAAAGGTGTTGTCAACATCCATATTTGCACTTGAAGCCACGTGTGTCTTTGAGTCCATTGCACCTGCCTACATAGCGAAGACACTATCTGTGCAAGGGACCTCTGCTCAGGAGAGAACTCTTTTCAACTGAAGAGTGAGTTGAGCCGTGTGAGCTTTGTATGACTCAGAAGGGAAGAGAGGAGCGATTCTGAGTGAAACTCAGTCCCTACCATTCACGGTCCTCAGGTCCATATTCCAGAATTCACATCTGAATGTTTGGGAAAGGAACTGTGTGTTAAAAACTGAAAGAATTGTTTGAGGACATTCCCTGTGATTCAAGATTGAGACATTAAAACACTAGGCTGGCCTGCCTGGTAGGTGGTGACAGGGCACGAAAGGTGACTTCCCATGCGGGGTTAGGAGGGAACCCAAGGAGCACAGCAGGCGGCTGCCAGAGCGTGGGGCCCACCAAAATCTGAGGGCACAGGAAGGGGAGGGGGCGGACCGGCAGGGGAGAGGTATGGAGGTCCCAGGAAGGCCAAGCCATCTGGCTCTGCGTCGACAGGACACCCACACTGGGTCCCTCAGGAGTCAAGGGCAGTTCAGAGGGTGACTGGGTTCCCACAATTCTGAGGGTGCAGAGAATTGTGTTTTCCCACACTTGTTATGACTCCCTAGGCCAAAACGCCTATTTGGCACCAGGTTTTCCTCTCTTGATTTCATAGGCATGAGGCCTGTCCTTCGCGTTGTCCCCATCAAGGCTGATCACTACAGCTCAGTTAGATCCCCAGTCACTTCAGCGCCGGTGTTGAGTCCTTCCTCAGCTGAGCTGAAGCTGTTTCGATCAAACACCCAGGAGCTCCTGGAGCATATGCGTGGAATCCACAGAAGTCACTGTGGCCACTTTCTTTCTGACTCACCCGAGCTGCGGTGAGATCTCATCACGGGGGATGAGTCTGCATTTCTCCTGGGTCCTCTTCGAGCAGGCCAGGATCCCTTCCCATATCCTACTCCCTAACCAGGCTGAAGCACTCAGGCTCTCCCCCATAGGCCAGGCCTCCCCTTCTCTTCGTCCATGCTGCACACACACTAGGCTCATACCTTGTGCTCTTTCAGCTTGGTCATCCTTGCCAGCCTGCCCTCCCCTCTCCTCTCAGCTGGGCTGAGCGCTTCCTTATGTGTTCCGACCTTATCTGTAGCAAAGCATGTCAGGCCTTCATTTAATCTTTCCCTCAGTCTTCCATTTAAGCTCCTAGTCACTGAGCTACTAACTGGTCTAACTGTCACTGTAGTAAAGGAGCGAGCTCAGTCCTGTCTCTCAAGGATTCCACAGTTCATTCGTTCAGTCCATATTTACTGAGCACTTATTATGTGTTAGGCATTGTCCTCACCTCTAGAGATGCAGCAGCAAATGAAACATTCTGTCTTCATGGACTGGCACGAGAGGTTAACCAGATGATCATAAGCAGAAACATGTGATGATCGCGTCTACAGATAAATGCTCTGCAGGCGAATACATTTTCTATGTTATCTTCTTACAAACAAAGGAAGTTAATAAACTGTCTCTGAGAAAACAGCACTTGAGCTGCTGTCTGAATAAGTAAAGTTAATTCAACAAAGTACTTGGTCAAGAGCTTCCCAAAAGTGGGAACAGCGTGTTCAAAGACCCTGTGGTCAGAAGGAACCAGTGTGTTTGCATAATTGAAAGGAGCCCAGGTTTGCTGGGCCAAGAGGGCAGAGAGTGGAGGCTGGGTGGCTCTGCAGCGTGGGTGCGGGTGCACAACAGTCAGCAGGGCCATACTGGCTCTCATGGAATATGATTGTGTCAAGACACTGAAGAGTTGCCTTGTGCAGTAAAGAACATGACTTAGAGGCAACATGGTAAGATGCTGGTAAACTACTTAAAGTAGAAAAATACTAGAGGAATGAGGAGAGTTTATGTCAGGGTGTTGGTAATAGATGAGGACAAATAGTGAATCGATTTGATTAAGAGTTGGAGTTAAATCTGGTACACTTGTTTATGGATTAGATGTGGTAGAATAACAAGAAGGGATATTTTAAGGATCGTCTTAAATTCCTAATTTATGCAGCTGGTAGCTGCTGTTTCTACCGGATGGGAAAGTGTAAGGGGAGCAGGTTTAGAGGAGATTACAAGTACCATTGGAGTTTGAGATGTTCTTGAGATATTCAAGTGTGAGTGGGGAGTTGGATATATAGATCTGGAGCTTAGAAGAAAGATCTGGACTGGTGATACAAATGTGGAAGCCAGTGGCATATAGAGAGCATTGTAAGTGGTTATCCAGGATGTTTCAGAGAAACCATGACAGTGGTCTGTTTCTACACTATCTCACTAACCTTTGACCTTGAATCAAGGGACAAAGTCTTATTCATCTTTGAATACACAGCTTCTATCACATTGCCCATCATACATTGAATAATAAATTGCTAAACGAATGGACATAAATATTGCATCAATAAAGCCAGTTATTCAACAGAGCACTTTACAAACACTTTAATCCCTAAAACAACCCCACATGTAAAATAATACTAACTTTACCATTTTTTGTGTGTCTGTGTTGAGGAAATAGGCTAAAGGATGGTAAGTTATTCTATTGCTCAAGGATAATACTTAGGAAATGGCCAAACTGGAACTCAAAATCGGGTCCATCCAGTGGCAGACTCCATGCCACGACTCCTACACTCCAGCATTTCTGTTTGGAATGACAGCAAGTCAAAACACCAAATGTGAAACGAGGGACACAATTTCCATGGACTGAAGTACCTTTGCTGACACTCAGCAAAGAAAGCCAAAGTTGAATTCTGTTCATAACTGAGTCAGACACACATGGTGGTTGTGTTGGCTACCGTCTATTAAATATACAGTTCATTCAAGTGCTGAGTTCATCCTCAGAGGCTTCAGGGAAAACCAACCAGTTCTTGGATGCCCCAAAACCCCTAGTTGTACGGGATTTTTCCTTTAAAGTTCATCTGTCTTTGCAGATTTTAATTCAGTGTTGACTTTAAGGTGGGTTTATTGTAACAAAGAGAGAAAGAGAAAGAGGGCACATACACTATGGCAGAAATCATTACCACTTTTCCTCCCTGTGATTAAGATTTCTCTCCACTTACATCATCAATTCCTAGCTGATTTGATGTCATCTTTTCTCTCATCACTTGTACTAATATACTCTTTTGTTTAGTTACCTATAAGGTACATTCATTCACAAATAGAAAAGTCAGATGGAATACAATGAAAAGTCTTGGAATCAGGTTCTTGACCTCAAAACAACTTGCTTCTTTCCGGCTGAATGTCCTGTGTGAATTCCTTTAAACTGTGTTTCTCTCTAATCCTCCATCTGCAATAAAACAAACAAACAAACAAAAAAAAAACTGAGCTTGCAGAGGACTAGATAAAATATATGTAAATCCACCAAGACAGCATTTGACCTATTATGGTAATTCACTAACTGATAGCTGCTTTTATTATGCTGTTCGAGGAGCAGACTTCTTGGAAATTGCTATAGTGGAGTATATTATTTTTCTCCCCCAAAATCTTCACAGCTGAAGATGTTTTAGGCAGATGTTATTATTACTCTTGTAATAAGAATCTGGAGGAAAGACAAGTATAAAAAATGATTATTACTTGTAAGTAAAAATGGTGGATTGAACACATGCGCATCTATTTTTGTTTCTTCCCATTCCTTCTCTTAAACTACAGTTAAAGGGTTTTTTTTTTAAAGACATAAGCCCACAAAAATGGGGAAAATGAGAGAGGAGACAACTCCACACTTTGGTAGCTGGAAAGCAAATGGTGGAAGGAAAAATGACTGAGCAGATCCAAGAAAACAAAATCCTAAAAGTGTAGTGGAAAGACAAAGCCACCCTCACATATAACCTGCAGAAGGCTCTGTGCTCTGAGCATTACCCTTCCCCATGGAAGACTGCGGATTTTATGCTTCTAGTAAAAGAGGGGTGACCTTGAATGAATGAGAAGGTTAACAGGGAAGAGCCCACGGAGACCAGTTTCAGCCTCCTGCTTCCTCTCACTCCTGCTTCCGTGACAACCAGATTTCTCTCTCCAGGCAGAGGATTCTTAGTCTTCTCAAGAAATCCGTCAACCCAAGGAGAAAAAGCAAAAATACTGACATCAGCGTGTCTCCAAGAAATGCCCCAGTGGGACCAGTGGACAAACTCTGTCCAATGCCTGGTGTTTGCACCCAGCTTCTTAATACTGTTTAAATATGTGCAGATGACCAAGGATTGTTGAAGAAATTCTCTAACATGAAAGAGATGAGAACACAGAGAAAGCACAGAGGAAACAGAGATCATACAGAAGGAAAAATAAGAACAAAGAAACAAGAAAACTATAGGATCACTTCCAAAAAGCGAGAAGCATTCAGAGAACAAAAACAGAATTCTTGAAAAACAAAAAATAGATGGCATAAATGGAAAACTAGACAGCAGAGTTGGAAGATAAAGTGAGCACAAAAGCAGAAAGAAGAAAAAGACCTGTGAGTTGAACAAAAGGAAAGAAAAGGAAATCAGAACACCAGCCAAAGAGTACAATGCAGGGAGAATAAGAGTTCCAGAAATCAAGAATAAAGAGTGTGGAAGGGAGGAAATCATGAACGGAATTGCTCAAAACAATTCCTCAGAAGTGAAAGACATGAATTTCTAAATGGAAAGGCTTCATTCGGGGGATGGGATGAAATCCCCGAGCTGGGAGAGAGTGTGGCTGTGCATTCTTTCCCTCCTTGTCTGTGCCTGTCCCCGTGGACCAGCAACATCCCTGCTCCTTGACTTTGGGCTTGGCCATGTGACTGGCACTGGACAGTAGGATACAAGTGAATTTCCCATTTCCCACATTGACCAGAGGTCGCATGTGTGTTGTGAGATTTGGCTTGACCCTTTTTACTCCTGCCTTGTGCCCTGAAGAGATGGTGCTCCAGCTTGCTGAGGTTCCTTCAGCCTGAATCCCAAAAAGAGAAATATAACATCTGAATCTGACCCATAAGCATGCACAGAGTCATAAATAGTTGACCTGCAGACCCTTGAGTGAGAAAAGCCACTGATATTGTTAAGCAACATTGTTGCAATAATAACAGTCTAAAATACCCACGGAGAGATGTTGTCATGAATTTTCAGAACACCAGGAACAAAGAGAAGATCCTAAAAGAGTTCACAGAGAACAAGCAGTTCATGTACAAAGAATCAGAAGTCAGAACCAGTTCAGATTTCTCCAAAGGAACCTGAAACCTGAAAAACAATGAATAGTGCCTTCAAATTTCTGAAGGAAACTTATTACCAACCTAGAGTTCAATAATCAAAGGCATTTTCAAACATTCTAGGTCTCAAAAACACCTACTTCTCAGGCATACTTCCTCGAGAAACCTCTAAAGAAAGCAAAAAAAGGGAATAACACATGAAAAAGGAAGGTGGGAGATGTGGAGACGGGGAAATCCACCGTGAAAGGAAACAAATGGTTCTCCAGGATGATGGCGAAGGGAGATCACAAGGGAACAGCTGTTCACAGCTGGGCGGGAGCTGCGGGACCCAGGTTTGACACACTGAGGGTGTAGTCACCTTGCCTCTTATGTTAAACCATACATTTAATCTGACAAAGTAGCTGGAAAATACGATCCAACGAAAGAAAGGAGACAGCAAAGAAAGAAAGTGTAAGATGCAAAGTGAAGGACTCCTGCTCGGGAGCAGGGGGCTCCTAGAAAGATGATAAAGGGAAGCCCAGGACAGGGCCATGCCGCTGTCCCAGGGGCAGCCAGTCCCGAAGGGAAGGGAGTGGAGGTGTCCCGGAGGGTCTCCTAGAAGGAAAACATGGACTGATGATTACTAGATATGACTGGCCCTTGTAGGAAATGGAATGAAGGGAAGATGTGGAAAGAGTGAACAAGGAGCACAGGACTCTAAAGAAATAATAAAGCCATTATTAACATCAGGAAAAACATAAAGGAAATGTGATCATGCTGTGCCACGATCTCAGCTATGAATAACATTTGCATAGCTTAAAAATAAGAACACTGAATTCTGACTTAACCAAAATTTTCAAAATTATGATTTGATAGGACTGGAGAGAGGAAATGAGGAGAGGATAGTAAACACAAAAACCCCAAATTCCTCTCTGCCATAATAGGAATTAGATACATTATGTCTAACCTTGATTTAATAAAAGATGAAGGCATATAAATATTTTTTAAAGACTCAGAAAAAGTTTTTCTTTTCTTAAATTGGAAGTAGTTACCCTGAGGATGAGATGAGGTGAAATGTGGCACAGCAGAATAAGGAATAGATGTACTTTATCATAAAACTTTTAGTGGTATTCAGTAAAATGTTATTGTGGATAAAATGAGAGTTCCTGTGGCCAGTATTCTCACCTGGCCCTGGTTGACTAGCTCACTGTATACCTGTGGGCAATACATGGCTCTATATAAAGAGCTCCACCCAGTGCTCTGGGTGTGACACGGTGGCACGGCTGCAAGGCTGCAGGAGAGCAGAGCAGAGGCTGGAGCGGTGGCAGCACCGAGAACAGAGGCCCAAAGGACGGGACGACTGTGCAGAGAGGCACAGAGGATGGCTGTATGGGACAGCTGTGCAGACAGAGAGGCCCAGAGGACGGCTGTGTGGACAGAGGGGCCCAGAGGCAGAGACTGGCTTGCTGCCTGCAGACTCGCTCTGAGTGAACAGGATTTTAGTGACTGACCTGCCACCTAGAAATAAAGTTGGGTATAACCCTTTCACCCCCAAAAAAGTTTTGCTGTCAATTTCTTTGGTCACATTGAATCCATAGCAAACTTGCCGGGGCTGAAACCCATTGGCAAGACAGTTATTTAATCATAAGACTTTTCAAAAGGTCCCAAAGATCCCAGTTCTGTAACTTCAAGACACATATTACATAATGTAATGGCTCAATATTCAATCTAGGAATTTTATTTGGGTTGTGGATGCTGAGTTAGTTTACTAGTTCATTTTGTTTTTTAATTTGCTTACCACCTCGCAGCTAGGTAAACAGGAGCTGATACCAGAACCTGCTCCTCTATCTTCATGCCATAGGTGGGGTCCCCACGCTGCTTCAGCACATGGCTGGGACTGGGCTAGCTGAAGAACGGACACATGTGGCGGTGGCTTTGGAATGGTTAGGGAGGACACGAGGTCATGTTTTTCACCTGTGGGTTGAGACCTGCAGCTTAGTAGGGCTTCAGCAATACCCTCTAATCCCAAACAGCTGCCTTGCAAATGCATTATGAGCTCTCTACTAATTCTTTCATGCAACAAGCAGTTAGTTAGCACCTGCTACTTCTCAGGCACTTTGTGATGTACTGGGAGTTTCAAAAGGAGAAATGACTTGGTTGCAAAAAGGAGGACTTTTTTTTTTAAATGGTTCTCTATGAGAGAGGGGAAAAACATCTTGAAATAACATGCATTCAATTAACAAAATGCTTTTGCATTCACTATTTCATCACCAAAAAAGACTGTGTAGTGTGCACTTGTTACCCTTCTTTGACAGGAGAGAGAACTCAATCTGGGGAAGTGTGGATAAAGTGAAGGTTCCTATAGCCAGGATTCTCACTTGTCCCTGGTCGGCTAGCTCACTACACATGTGTGGGCAATACGTTGCTATTGACTCAATGCAAAGAGCTCCATCCAGTGCTCTGTGCAACACGGTGGCATGGCTGCAAGGCTGCAGGAGAGCAGAGACGAGACTAGAGTGGTGGCAGCACCAGGACAGAGGTCCAGAGGACGGCTGTGTGGGCAGAGGGGCCCAGAGGCAGAGATTGGCTTGCTGCATGTAGATTTGATCTGATTGGATAGGATTCTAATGACTGACCTGCCACCACTGGAATAAAGTTGGGTATGAACTCTTTCACCCCTAAGAACATTCCATTGCCATTCTTTGGTCTCATTGAATCTGTGGTGAACTTGCCCGGGGCTAAAACCCATTGGCAAGACAAGAAGATAATGTTAAGTTCACAGAACTCAGATAGGATAGACTTGAGACTCTGGGTTCACCTTTTCTGAGGCCAAGTCCAGGAGTCTTTAATGATACCACACTGTCTGAGAATGACTCACCCACCCTCCTCATTCAACAGATCAGGAACAGAACTGATGTAGTTTGGCCACACGATTGGCACAAAATTCTTAGAGTCTAGCTGTGGAATGACTACAACACCAGCCCCTTAATGTGTATTAGCTGTGCCCCCTGGTATCTCCAGTGACCTCCCAAAATTAACCATGAAGGGTGGTATAGGCTCTCAAGTGCAATGACAACCCCCGTGGCCAGTTCCCTGGAAATCTTTTCCTAAGTTAGGGTTGTGATGACAGTGTTGGTCTTCACTGGAAGCTACCCCATTTCCCTTCTTCCCCAAGGAACTTAGTATGAACAGTGGGCAAATCTGTGACCCAAGCTGGTGAAGAGATGCCGTGATTAGAGGCAGGCCTGTTCTATGGATGGTTGGGCATACCCATTTCAATAGTCCCTTGAAGTCCTAAGTTTATACCCATTGAATTGGGCAGGACTCCATGTCAGGAGAATTCAAAGAAGAATACAGCTCAGTCATGGCCTTGGCTCTAGGAGTTATGATCTAGAGTGGACAAGCAGGTGACGTGGTGTGATCAGCACGGACATGCGATGTGCAGGGGCATGAAAAGGGTTTCATGCATCCGGAAAGACCAACAGCATGGAAAGGGTCCAGTAAAAAGGAAGGAGTGTTCATTTTACCCAGTCATTTCCTATTTACTTGAAATCTGCTACCGGAGACTTTGACATTCATTTTAAGTGTCTCTCATTCTAAGCACATAAACTTCTTCAGAGCTCTTATCGGTAATTTCATTTACATCTCCCTGTGTGTATATTTGTCTGATGTCTCTTTTTTATACTAAATACAAAACTACAGAAGGGCAAGAACGGTGCCTGTCTCACCACCCACTGTGCATGACTCGAAGGCTCACTCAAGGCCTGATCTGGTCCGTGGAATTTGACATGGTCAGTAAGTTTGATGTTCAATAAATATTTTTTGAATGAGGAATGAGAAAGAGTGAATGTGTGTTTGTTCCTTCTTGGGAAAAGTACCTTTTCAAGCCTTGAGCTTCTGAATCTCATTGTTAGGGTCATGAGTGAAATATTTCAAACACATCCACTTACTTTGTCAGAAAACAATCACGATGTGGTGATGCGTGAGGCTACACACCTTGCGAGCCTTCAGACTTTATTTTCAATTAATTAAAAGTCCAATTCCTTTTTTGATTTAGGAAATAATTATATACATAGTTGCCTACATGTCAATTGGCATTTTATCTGTTCATCCTTCTAAATCCTTCTGGACTGATGTTAAATTACAAAATTTTGTGAAAACAGTAAAATGGCATCTCTAAGGTCATCTTCTTTACATCCCCTGTGTCCCATTAGTTTTTATCTTGTATTTAATTATCATGACTGGTTCACAGGAATACGCAGTTTCCCTCCTTCCAATGGGGGCACTCACCTAATCGCAGCGAAGTTTCCTTGCCCACCCACTTTAGAAATCAGTAAGAAAATTACAACAAAGTGATTTCTGCCAAATCCCAACTGTCACAGAAAACAAAGGAGTGAAACCACCTCGAAGCTCTCGTGAACCTGGCAGACTCCACATGGGCATCTCGGAGAGAAATTCAGGGTGCTCTGGAGGGAGCACCCAGTGGGGGTCCTCAGGGGCTCCCGGAGCAGCTCCCCAAGGGCCAGGCTTCTGCCCCAGACTGGCCTGACAGGAAGGGATTGAGGGCGACGGGACCATCGCCCCCATGTCCCTTCCCAGGGGAATTCTGACCAGTCCCAGTGTGGACTGTAATCTGTCTGGGGCCTTGGTCTGGCTCTCAGGAGGCTGCAGGAGGAATGTGGTTGAGGCTGAGGCTTCCTTTAGGACTTGGAAAAGTCAGAAAAGATACCAAAAGAGAAAGGGATTTCCAGGGGAGGAGAGCCTAATTCTGACTCTGAGAGGCCACCTGTGTAACCCAAGCCTCTGGACTTTCAGGTCACCTAAATCCTACGAGTGCTTGAGATGACAACTATCAGGAAGGAGAGAAGGAGACCTGTGGAAGAAGAGAACTCAGACTCCAGTAAGAACAGGCCTGGTTCTCCAGGAGCACCCATCCAGCCGAGGATATTGGACACCAGACACCCACAAACCCAGTGACCATGCTAAGTAGAGGCGTAGGCTCCCCTGAGGACAGAGAGGGGCAACTTGTCAGCCAGAGTCTGGGGCAGCGAGGGGTGGTCAGAGAAAACAGCACCAAGAGTTCCTTTTTCATACTGAAGTAGTTGCTCAGCACCCTGTTGCCCCCCAGACTCAGTGCAGAGACTGAGAAGAGAACAGTGACTGCCTGTCATGGAGCATCAGAGTCAAATGCTGACCGAACAAAGGGCAACTTGCAAAGCACTAAAGGTTTGAGCAAAGGGCACAGGTGCTGGCTCCTTAAAAAGTCAAAAGGAGCATGGCGCGTCTGTCTCCTGTTCCCCCAGGCACCAAATTCCCAAGACTCCGCCACAGAGGGCAGTTCCCATTCCTACATAACTGAAAGAGAAGAACTGAACCAGCCAGAAGCCTGGAACAGTCTATGGCCTCCCCGATGTTCAAGACATGCCCACAGAGAGGCTGCCATTCCTGTGCTTCCACCCCTGGTCCCCGCACCCCCAGCGTCAGCTCCTGCAGCTCCCAAAATGCACGCTCGCCGCGTCTAACCCACCCTCACTCTGTCCTCTTGGACTGTATTCCCCAACCCATCCACGCAAGGGAAACCGACTCAGCATCATTAGGTACAAGTTCCAATGGCACACACGTATTTACTGGCAGGATCAGAACTCAGATCCAGGACTACACGATTTCAAATCTTATTCCTTTTAATTGATTGTTTTCCCTAAGACCTAAGACCATGCAGCTTACATGCAGTAGCATACTAGTCTTTGAAATTGTACTGGCCCTAAGATTTGTTAAAAAATCCTTCTGTCTTCTTTCAGTCATTGGATTTTGTTCTCTTATATTATTAATTTTTTTAACTCTTAAATAAATAATGATGAAAAGGATAAAAAAAAAAACCTCCCTCTCAGCTGTTCTGCTAGATGATGCTATAATTACTTATAAATCCAAATCTAGAAGCCAAGTTAGAGGTTAAAATCAAGTTAGACGTTATTTTGAACACAGTGAAACCGAGCCCTTGAGTTCAATGAAAGTTAAATACTTCAACTCAGTGAAACAGACCATGGGATAAAAGAGAAAATTTTCATAGGTAATTCAGGTTTTACCACATTTGAGCATCTAGCATCTGAAAATGAGGTCGACTCCCTATGGTTGTGAGAATGTTTGGCTACTATATCTCTCTTTGCACGAGTCTTCATTTTCTGTACAATTTACTCTAATGCAGAAAAAAGAGACACTACTGAATAGTGATCGCCAGTCACCCAAAGAAGAAAACATTTTACTTACACTGATTCACTTCAAAGGTCTCCTGCAGAAATCACTGGCATCATTAACTTTAACTTAAAAATATTTTGCACAAGTGTTGAAAATCTACACTTCCCTTCTTGACATAATGGCACATAATATATTCCACGGAATTAAGCATTCCAGGGGCAATGAAATAGCATTTGGCAAATTACTACTCTGGGGATGAAATAATACCTTAGCATTCATCTCAGCAGGGCAAAAACAACTTCCTGTTTAGCCACCTGGACAGACAAGACTCCAAGGGAAGCAGCCGAGGTTCTGAGGGTGAGATCAGAGACTTAGCTGCAAGTATGTTCTACTGGGCTCAGGCCGTTATTGCTTTGTATGTGAATTAGTTGTCAACACTTGAATCAGGCTCCTTTTGAGATATAAAAAGGTCTGACAACCCTGGGCTGACATCCCCTCGTGGCAGTAATCAGCCCTCTCTTTAGAAGGAACTTGTGCTCTTTGGCTTCAATCTCTGTTCTCCCCTATTGACTTATACTTGGCCAACCTTTTCATTTATCCTACCTGCATGGCTGGGGCACACCCATGTCTGTCACCCTTGTGTAGAATCTACTGACGGACTAATAGGCTGCCCTGTTGGGGTGTTCTGAGACAGCAGCAGTCAGGAGGTAGTATGAATCCAGGAGAGAAACCAGGTTCCTAAACAGGCGATACACGTCCCAAAACACTTCCTGTAGAATCGAGTGGTTATGGGATGAACTGTGTGGGCAGAGGGTGCTGATGAACAGGCAGGAGGCAATTTAGATTACTCATATGTTCCCTGAGCCCCTGCCACACGACCAGCTCTGTACAGGGTTATGTCCCAAGAGGGAATTATCTATCCTGTGCTTGAACACCTCCAACAAAAAGACACTCACTACCTGTCAAAGCCCCCTTTTCCGTTTATTTTGTACATTTAACATTGTACAAAAAGAAAAATGCACACCATTCCTCAGTAGGTAATATAGGACAATGCTAAGAGTTTAAACATATTAGCTAATGTGAATATTCACAGATACCATATAAGGTAAACGCTTTTTTCTTCGTCTTGCAGGGGAAAGCTGGGGAGAAAGGGAGGTGAAATGACGTGGCCTCAAATACGTCAAGTGTGAGACTAAGAGTCCTCCCCAGTAGGTAACTCCAAAGCCTGTGTGTTACTGGTCAGAAACCCATGGCCCTGTAATTACCTCAGAGATTTACTAGGTCACCAGTGTGTTAATTCCTAACAGACCAGTTCACATTAGAATGATAACAATTAGAAATGGTTTATTGGGCTTCTCACAGAGGTACTGACATGAAGAGACAGTGCCTGGATCCTGGGCTTTAAATGCAAGGGGCTGTCTCTCTAATAGTTGGGCCCTGGCACCGGGAGATATGCCTGGCAGCGTGAGGCCCACAGCACCAGATGAAATTACACCCATGGAAATACCCACTGTCTGGGGCCACTGACCACAGGTGCCCTTGTCCACACAAGGGACCTGTACTCGCTGTCTGGGGCCACTGACCACAGGTGCCCTCGTCCACACGAGGGACCTGCACTCCGCTCTCCCAGAAAGGCTTGCAGCTCAGAGCCTGAGACTGCAACATTCTAAATTAGGGAGATTTTCCCTTCTTTCTCCCTCTCTTAAAAATGGCAACTGAGCTATCCAGATGATTGGATAATAAAGGAATGAAAGCATGAGCTGGTGAATAATGGGTGTGGGAGTCCAGTTCACATGTCTCAGGTTTGGGAAAATAAGTTGTGTCATGGGGCAAATAGGATCCAAGTTGTCTGAGAGCGAAAGTACATCCATGAAACTACCTTCCCACCATGGCGTCACCGCCTTCAGGGCCCTTCCTCTGGAGAGGCAACCATGTCAGCAATCAAAAAGGTGCCACCCTGATTTAGAGTCAGCATTATGTGCTGGAAACAGGACGGGCTCTGGAGTAAGGCAGGGAAACTTGGGCTACCAGCCTTGTACTTGCAAACTTCATGACAGGGCATACTTTAAACCCCTCTTGCTTTAGTTTTTGTAATGTAATAACTATAAATTTTCAGTTGTGATGATCATAGATAATGTATTAATGCATCTAATTATGCCTGGTAAATGACAGACTTAATAAATGATGAATATGTTATATAATAGGATGTCCCATCCTGAACAATGTTTAATGAAATTCAGAGAAATGGTCATATTTGAATGAAAAGAAGAGCAAAGGACAATTTACAGAAGTCAAATAACACTATTTTATGAGATTACATATATGAGGTTATATACATGATATTATTATGTTTCAGGCACCTATACTAAATATTAAGTGGGACTTGTGTATGTGTTTGTATTTATGTTTCTAGCCTCATACTGATTACTTACATTTGTAGAATACAAATTTAATATTAATTTTTCTCAAAAGATGCCCAATTAATCAAAACCTCAACCTTCTCCAAAACAAGACAAAGATTTTAGAAAACTGTATTTATCCTCTATCCATTTTATCTAATTATTAACACCTCTAAATAAGTTTGTCAAGCTAAACCTAATTCACATATTTATATTTTTACTGCTTTCATCCCCACCAGTGCTTTATGTTCACACTTCTGCATTCACATTTTTTCTTGCTAAAGTATATCCTTTGATAGTTATTTCACCAAATTTCTATGAAAGGATACTAACCCATCTTAGACTTTAGCTGTTTTAAACTGGGTTTACTATGATCTAGGTTGAGAGTTTGGCTATCCATAGAACAGCTAATCTATTTTTTTTTTTTTGTCTGTACCTTGAAGCTATTATATGATTTTCTTCTCTCATCTTCTGTTGCTGATGAAAACTGTCCTACTGCTTTGAGTTTAATCTGTCTTATCTCTCATGTTCTTAACGGTATCTATCTTAATTGTGTTTTATGTTTACTATGGAGGACTAGACATGGATTTATTTTTTAAATTATCATATTTGGGACTAGTGGTGCTCTCTGTAGTTTGAGGGATCTTCCTCCATTTCAGGAAAATCTTAGCCTTTATCTTTACTAACATTATCCCTCAAGCAAAGGCTGTCCATTCCTTCCACTGAGTGTGGTCAGACCTCATTCTCTTCAATACTTCTCTAAACTGACCTTTCATATTTTTCATCTCTCTCAGGGCTTCTTTTGGTGACTTTCTTTAGAGCTATCTTTCAATTTAGTGAATCCTCCTTCAACTGTGTTTAATCTGTTTATCTCATCCTTTAAATATTTTAATTTTTAAATTTATTCAATGACTTTGTTTTAATTGCTGAAATTTCTATTTAGTTATATTTCAAATGTTCATTTTTACAATACCTCTTCTTTTTGTGAATGCTTTTGCTTTCTCTATCCTTTTAAGTTCTTAATCATACTGAAAAATTTTTAAAATAATTTAGATCATGCTATTTATTTATAGTTCATTATTTTTATTTATTTATGTCTCTCTTGGGAACCCTACTACAGTGAATCAAAGATGGCCACAAATTCTTTTTGAATTCTACCATTAGGATTAGTCTAGTCCCTCTTCCCTTGAATTAACTGGCATTGTGACATGATTTGAATAATGGAATGTGTCAGAAATGATAGTGGGTGAGTTTTAGACCCATCTTTTAAGATTCTTAGCAGCTTTTAACTTTGTTTTCATTGATGCTAGTTGCCTTGCTTTAAATGTGCTCTAGCTGGACTGCATGGCCCCACTGGAGAGGACCATGGGGACAGTGGTCCTGGAAGATGAGACAGCATCTGGATGTCTAGTCCCTACTAGTTTCTCAGATAAAGGCAGCCCTGTGCATGAATTCAGCCATGCCACCAAGGTCAGAGAACCACCCAGTTGAAGCCAGTCAACCCACAAAATTGTGATAATAATAAACCATCATTATTTTAAGTGACTAAGTTTTAGGATACTCACTACACAATAATAGATCACTGATGACACATCTATGAACCCAGGGCTCCAGCATCCACTCATCATTATGGCTTTGAGTTCTCAGTGCCTTCCCTTTTTACCTAACTATTTATTAAACTATTATACAGCATACTGTTCACCTTGTATTTCTATGTGATTGGAGTGTGTTCACATTGGAGGCAAGTTGGCATATAATATCTACACTTGCTCAATTCTCAATTTTGAAAAAATCCAAACACTCATCACACTTAAGAAACAGTCTAAACACTATGATTTGATTATATATCCCAAGTCTATGCTGTGTCTCCTGTTCGATGTTTGAACCTCCTCACATTCCTGCATATTCTCGCCTCTTAAACCTTTCAGCTACCCCCGCGTGGTCTTTGCCACTATGCCTCATTCCCAAGCAGAATGGTCCTGGCCCTGCAAATGGACTCAGTTCCTTTTTCTCCGTCAAATTGACTGCCATTTTCTTAATAAAGCTTACCTGATCCTTTCTATAACTAGGCCCCTGCTTTTACTGTATTTCTCAGGGACTACGAGATTCCTTTGCTGCACTTAGCATTGTTAACTATTTCTATTTGTTGTCACTACCTGACTCACTAGGCTGCAAGCTTATTGGCAGTAGGCGGTTTGTTCAACTCTGAATTCCCAGAGCGCAGCAGGTGTAGAATAGGCTCTTGATAAAGAGTTGCTGAACTGATAAAGATGCATGACAATAAACTATAATTCAAGGCAGAAGACACAAGTATTAGAAACATCATAAAAGAATAATTCATGGGACTTCCGAAGGATTGCGACGTGAGCAGGGCAGAAGAAATCTCCTCCCAACACTATATTTATCCATGAAAACACAACAAATACAACTATTCCTAAAAGAGAGACCAGAATACACAGGAAAACGCATAGCATGCAGCTACACCTGAGAGGACTCGGCACCCCAAGAGGCGGGTAAGATACGGAGCCAGGACCCGGCGGGACACGAGCGCTCACCCACCCCAGTGCACCAGCAGGAGGAGAGGATTCAGAGCCGAGAGGGCACATAGTGCAGGCCAGCAAAATAACCAGCCCCGGTGATCTGCACGGGGAGCGCTGACAAACATTGCATGGTGTAGCGGAGATTGGAGAGACAGAGGGTGCAGGATCTGAGCGGGGAATGCGCCAGGGTGCTTGCAGCCGGCTCCGGGAAGGAAAAAAAAAAAAGAAGAAAAGCACGCTTTTTTCAGCGGTCTTAAAGAGACAGGAGCCCAGTGGAGGAGCCGGATCGCCCCGGCACACTCAGCCCAGCAGGCTGGGAGTCCTGGGGAGCTTCGGAACCCTTAGCGGGCAACTGGGAAAGGGAGGCCGCACTTAGACTTCCCACAGAGCTCAACAGCCTCCCATTTGTTCCCACCCTGACCACAGCTATAAAGGGCCCTGCGGAGTGGTGCAGCCAAAGCTCTGGAATAGTGGAGCAACAGCGCCACCGACAGCATCCCCACAGAATCCACTCCCGGTGGGCGTTTTTTTTTGTTTTTTTTGTTTTTGTTTTTGTTGTTGTTGTTTCTTCTCTTTTTTTTTTTCCTTTTGAAAGTCATAAAGAGCCCAGCTGATATACGTGGCAACTACCAGCAACCACTTCTATAGCCATGAAAAGACAGAGGAATATGGTACAGACAAAGCTCCAGACCCAGACAACTCCAGAGAGGGAACTTGAAGGGATGTACATGCTCAGTCTTCCTGAAAAAGAATTCAGAATAAAAGTCATAACCATGCTGACGGATCTACAGAGAAATGTGCAAGAGCTGAAGGAGGAAGTGAGGGAAGTGAGGAAAGACTATGCAGAAATCAGACAAGCCATCGACGGGCTTAAGAGCAGACTGGATGAGATGCAAGAGACTGTTAATGGAATAGAAAACAGAGAACAGGAATACAGAGAAGCTGAGGCAGAGAGAGATAAAAGTATCTCTAGGAATGAAAGAATATTAAAAGAACTGTGTGACCAATCCAAATAGAACAATATTCGCATTATAGGAGTACCAGAGAAAGAAGAGAGGGAAAAAGGGATAGAAAGTGTCTTCGAAGAAATAATTGCTGAAAACTTTCCCACGCTGGGGAAGGAAATAGTCTCACAGTCCACGAAAGCCGACAGATCTCCCAAAACAAGGGACCCAAGGAAGACAGCACCAAGACACATAATAATTAAGATGGCAAAAATCAAAGATAAAGACAGGATATTAAAGGCAGCTAGAGAGAGAAAAAAGATCACTTACAAAGGAAAACCCATCAGATTATCATCAGACTTCTCAACAGAAACCTTAAGGCCAGAAGAGAATGGCATGATATATTTAAGGTAATGAAACAGACGGGCATCAAACCAAGAATATTGTTCCAGCACGATTATCATTTAAATATGATGGAGGGATTAAACAATTTCCAGACAAATGAAAGTTGAGAGAGTTTGCCTCTCATAAACCACCACTACAGGATATCTTAAACGGAGTGCTCTAGAGGGAAGCACCCCTAAGGCTGAAAAGATGTCACCAGAGAAAATAAAATCATAGCAAAGAAAGCAGACCATCCAAATACTAACTAAAGGCAAAGAATAAAACACCTAATACATAAAGTATGGAGGATGAAGAATAGGAAGGGAGAGATAAAGAAACATAATATGGTGTTCACAATAACTTAACAAGAAAGTTAAGTTAGATTCTTAGATAGTAAAGAAGCAACCCTTGAACCTTTGGTAACCATAAATCTAAAGCCAACAATGGTAATAAGTACATATCTATCGATAATCACCCTAAATGTAAATGGACTGAATACACCAATCAAAAGACACAGAGTAACAGAGTGGATAAAAAAGCAAGACCCATCTATATGCTGCTTACAATAGACTCACCTCAAACCCAAAGATATACACAGACTAAAAGTGAAGGGATAGAAAAATATATTTCATACAAACAACAAAGAGAAAACAGGTGTTGCAGTACTTGTATCAGACAAAATAGACTTCAAAATGAAGAAAGTAGCAAGAGATAAAGAAGGACATTACATAATGATAAAGGGGTCAGTCCAACAAGAAGATATAACCAATATAAATATATATGCACCCAACACAGGAGCACCAGCATATGTGAAACAAATACTAACAGAATTGAAGGAGGAAATAGAAAGCAATGCATTCATTTTAGGAGACTTCAACACACCACTCACTCCAAAGGGGTGATCAACCAGTCAGAGAATAAGTAAAAACACAGAGGCACTGAACAACACACTAGAACAGATGGACCTAACAGACATCTACAGAACTCTGCACCCAAAAGCAGCAGGATACACATTCTTCTCAAGTGCACATGGAACATTTTCCAGAATGGAGCACATACTAGGCCACAAAAAGAACCTCAGTAAATTCAAAAATATTGAAATCGTACCAACCAACTTCTCAGATCACAAAGGTATAAAACTAGAAATAAATGTTGGAAAGAAATCAAAGAGGCTCACAAATACATCGAGACTTAAAAACATTCTCCTAATTAATCAATGGGTTAACAACCAAATCAAAACAGAAATGAAAGAATATATGGAGACTAATGACAACAACAACACAAAGCCACAACTTCTGTGGGACGCAGCAAAGGTAGTTCTAAGAGGAAAGTATATTGCAATCCAGGCCTATTTAAAGAAGGAAGAATATTCCCAAATGAACAGTCTAAAGACACAATTACTGAAATTGGAAAAATAAGAACAAATGAGGCCCAAAGTCACCAGAAGGAGGGACATAATAAAGATCAGAGAAGAAATAAATAAATTTGAGAAGAATAAAACAATAGAAAAAATCAATGAAAACAAGAGCTGGTTCTTTGAAAAAATAAACAAAATAGATAAACCCCTAGCCAGACTCATTAAGAGAAAAAGAGAATCTACACACATAAACAGAATCAGAAATGAGAAAGGAAAAATAATGACGGACCCCACAGAAATACAAAGAATTATAAGAGAATATTATGAGCATCTATATGCTAACAAGCTTCAAAACATAGAAGAAATGGACAACTTCTTAGAAAAATACAACTTTCCAAGACCGACCAAGCAAGAAACAGAAAAACTAAACAGACCGATCACCAGCAACGAAATTGAATCGGTAATCAAAAAACTACCCAAAAACTAAACCCCCGGACGTGATGGATTCACCTCTGAATTCTACCAGACATATAGAGAAGAAATAACACCCATTCTCCTTAAAGTTTTCCAAAAAACAGAAGTGGAGGGAATACTTCCAAACTCTTTCTATGAAGCCAGCATCACTCTAATACCAAAACCGAGCAAAAACCTCACCAAAAAAGAAAATTACAGACCAATATCCCTGATGAATTTAGATGCCAAAATAATCAACAAAATATCAGCAAATCGAATTAAAAAATACATCAAGAGGATCATACACCATGATCAAGTGGGATTCATCCCAGGGATGCAAGGATGGTACAACATTCAAAAATCAATCAACATCATCCACCACATCAACAACAAGAAGAACAAAAACCACATGATCATCTCCATAGATGCTGAAAAAGCATTTGATAAAATTCAGCATCCATTCACGATTAAAACTCTCAACAAAATGGGTATAGACGGCAAGTACCTCAACATCATAAAGGCCATATATGACAAACCCACAGCTAACATCATACTTAACATCGAGAAGCTGAAAGCTTTTCATCTAAGATCGGGAATAAGACAGGGATGCCCACTCTCTCCATTGTTATTCAACTTACTGGAGGTCCTAGCCACGGCAATCAGACAAAGCAAAGACATACAAGGCATCCAGATTGGTAAAGAAGAAGTCAAATTGTCACTATTTGCAGATGACATGATACTGTACATAAAAAACCCTAAAGACTCCACTCCAAAACTACTAGAACTAATATCTGAATTCAGCAAAGTTGCAAGATACAAAATTAACACACAGAAATCTTTTGCTTTCCTATACACTAACGATGAACTAACAGAAAGAGAAACCAGAAAAACAATTCCATTCACAATTGCATCAAAAAGAATAAAATACCTAGGAATAAACTTAATGAAGGAAGTGAAAGGCCTGTACTCTGAAAACTGCAAGACACTCCTAAGAGAAATTAAAGAGGGCACTAACAAATGGAAATTCATCCCATGCTCTTGGCTAGGAAGAATACATATTGTCAAAATGGCTATACTACCTAAAGCAATCTACAAATTCAATGCAATCCCTATCAAACTACCAACAGCTTTCTTCAATGAACTGGAACAAATAATTCTAAAATTCATATGGAACCACAAAAGACCCCGAATAGCTAAAGCAATCCTGAAAAGGAGGAATCAAACAGGGGGAATTACGCTCCCTGACTTCAAGCTCTACTACAAAGCCACAGTAATCAGACAATTTGGTATTCGCACAAAAACAGACCCACAGACCAGTGGTACAGAATAGAAAATCCAAACATTAACTCAAACATATACCCTCAATTAATATTTGATAAAGGAGCCTTGGATATACAATGGGGAGATGACAGCCTCTTCAGCAGCTGGTGTTGGAAAAACTGGACAGCTACATGTAAGAGAATGAAACTAGACTACTGTCTAGCCCCATACACAAAGGTAAACTCAAGGTGGATCAAAAACCTGATGTAAGTCAGGAAACCATAAAATTCTTAGAAAAAAACATAGGCAAAAATCTCTTGGACATAAACATGAGCGACTTCTTCATGAACATATCTCCCCGGGCAAGGGAAACAAAAGCAAAAATGAACAAGTGGGACTATATCAAGCTGAAAAGCTTCTGTACAGCAAAGGACACCACCAGTAGAACAAAAAGACATCCTACAGTATGGGAGAATATATTCATAAATGACATATGTGATAAGGGGTTGACATCCAAAATATATAAAGAACTCACACACCTTAACAAACAAAAAGCAAATAATCCAATTAAGAAATGGGCAGAGGAAATGAATAGACACTTCTCTAAAGAAGAAATTCAGATGGCCAACAGGCACATGAAAAGATGCTCCACATTGCTAATCATCAGAGAAATGCAGGTTAAAACCACAATGAGATATCACCTCACACCAGTGAGGATGGCCAACATCCAAAACACAAACAACAACAAATGTTGGTGAGGATGTGGAATAAAGGGAACCCTCCTACACTGCTGGTGGGTATGCAAATTAGTTCAACCATTGTGGAAAGCAGTATGGAGGTTCCTCCAAAAACTCAAAATAGAAATACCATTTGACCCAGGAATCCCACTCCTAGGAATTTACCCTAAGAATGCAGCAGCCTAGTTTCAAAAAGACAGATGCACCCCTTTGTTTATTGCAGCACTATTTACAATAGCCAAGAAATGGAAGCAACCTAAGTGTCCATCAGTAGATGAATGGGTAAAGAGGTGGTACATATAAACAATGGAATATTATTCAGCCATAAGAAGAAAACAAATCCAACCATTTGCAACAACATGGATGGTTCTAGAGGGTATTATGCTCAGTGAAATAAGCCAAGCCGAAAAGACAAGTATCAAATGATTTCACTCATATGTGGAGTATAAGAACAAAGAAAAAACTGAAGGAACAAAACAGCAGCAGACTCACAGAACCCAAGAACGGACTAATAGTTACCAAAGGGAAAGAGACTGGGGAAGATGGGTGGGAAGGGAGGGATAAGAGTGTAAAAGGGGCATTACGATTAGCAGATGTAATGTTGGGGGGGCATGGGGATGGCTGTACAACTCAGGGAAGACAAGTAGTGATTCTACAGCATCTCACTACGCTGATGGACAGTGACTGTAATGGGGTTGGTGGGGGGGACCTGATGAAGGGGATAGTTTAATTACCATGGTATTGCACATGTAATTGTAGATTAATGATAGCAAAATAAATTATAAAAATAAAAATAAAAATAAAAAATAACCTATACTCTGCCCACCCTGAGACCTGTGGATCCTCAGAGAACAGGAGTCTGTGCCTCTAGCCTCCCCACAGGCCAGATCAGGGAAGGAGCTAAAAAAAAAAAAAAAAAAAGAATAATTCATGGAAGCTCATAGAAAACTGGTAGGGGAATGGGACCAGCAGCTTGTCAGAGAAGGCAGACTTCAGACTGAACTTCAGAAAAAAAGTGTGAACAGTGGTGCTTGGAGGAGCACAGGAGGCATGAGGAGTACAGCGATCTGCAGGCCAGGACGGTGTGAGTGCGGAGACATGTACGTAAAGCTCTAGTGTGGGGTGGGGAGGAAGCCAAATACTGGTTAGCGAGCCAAAGGTCTCTTCCAATTAGAGTTTTACTTCTCAACACCTGTTTTGGATGCCTCCCAAGTGAGAAAATCTTCCCATTTCCACCCTCAAAATACAAAGAAATATGCATACACACTCTTATCTTTCATTTCCATCATCTTAGGTATCCATTCGTGGCATCTGGGCAGGGAGCAATTGTACTATGCTTGATGGAGTAAATACACACACAGAAATGCATGCGTGCACACATACACACACACACAATTTTGGGGGCTGAATTGTATCCTCCCCAAAATTCATTAATGAAGTCTCAAACCCTAGCACATCAGAATATGACTATTTGGAAATGGAGTCTGAAGAAGTGATGAAGGTAAAATGAGGCCATTAAATGAGGCTGAGCTCTCATCCAGTATCACTTGCATCCTTATAGAAAGAGGAAGAGACCCCAGGAGCCTGGGCCTGTGCCCAGAGAAGAGGACACATGAGGAAGAACACAGGGCATGGCTGTCTGCAAGCCAAAGAGATAGAGGCCTCTGTAGGAAGCAAGCCTACTGGTGCCTCGACCTCAGACTTCTCTAGAACTGTGAGGAAATACCCTCCTGCTATTTCAGGGTCCCAGGCTGTGGTATTTTGTTATGGCAACCCCAGCAGACTCATACAGACCACCAACTAGACATAGCCTTATTTTCATATTTTTAGGAGGTGAAAGTTTAAACAAAAGCACAATATTTGCTTACATGCTCTCACAATAAACATTTTTAATTAAAAGGGAACCATGTAGCTTTACATGGAGAAACTAGGTGGACACCACCTTGACCAACTGTCCAAACTTAGTGACCCCAGTTGGAGTCTTAGGGACATTGTGAGCTCCGGCACAGCTGCTGAGAGAGCCAGTCACCTCTGTGTGTCCTTCCCGATAAAGCACCATCTCAACTGTATTGTCAGGGAACCGCTGACCGACTGAAATTGAGATACATTCTACAAAATACCCGCCCAGAACTCTTTGAAAGTGTCTATGAAGGTCATAAAGGACAAGGAAAGTTTGGGGGGACGAGTCACAGAGTGACAGGGACTAAGGAGACACTGTAGCAAATGTGACGTGACGTTCTCAGTGGAGCCTGGGACAGAAGGTGACATTCGTAGAAGACGTGGTGACACACAAATAAAGCCTTTGATTTCGGAAATGCTGCTGCCCTGATGCTCCTTTCTTAGTGCGGCCCCTGTGCTAAGGCGACACAGGGCACAGCCACGGGGCGGTGGGGGAGGGCACGTGGAGACACTGTATCAGCCTTGCAGTGCCTCTGTAAGGTATGATTCTCTCCAAAGAAAGAGTCAGACACAAACATAGAAGCAGACCTGGCTCGTCCGCACTCACCACCCCGCATCCGAGTTGTCAGAACACTGTGGCCAGGGCAGCCCGCGGGCTTTGCGGCCAGAGCGCTGGGCTGTTCCTGCCCTGACCCACCTGTGTCACCGGGGGTTCATCTGCAACTATGAAATGGGGCCTCCAGGACTGGCCTCGAGGGGCTCTGCTGGGGATGCAGTGAGCAAGTGTGCTCTGCGCAGGTACGAGGAAGGCTCTGAGATTGCCCACTTTGTCCCCTGCCCTGGAGGTCCGTTCCTGTGTGTGAATAACTGGCCGCACCTCACCCTGAAGATGAGGCCCATCAGAACCCTGGCGATGAGGTCAGGAAACCACAGCTCGGGGCCGGAGGAAGGACTCTTGAGCATGGTGCATGGCTCAGCTCTGTAGGCCTCTCCCCACTGCCTGCCTGGGTCCCCAGGTGGCTCTGTGGCTTGACCCATGGGGGCCCAACTTCCTCAGGCTTCGCGTGGGCTCAACCAATGGACGGCTCTGGCAGAAAACCACAGGGTACTTCTTCTGCCCTCTGCCTCCTGGGTCCTCCTGGTCAGGCTGCCCTCCCGTACGGCTCCCCACTGGGCTCCAAGAGCCTCCCTCGCTGCACAGGCAGCTTCCCTCTCATTCTCTCTCATCTAGACAGACGGACAGCAAAGCAGCCCGGAGGCGTCTTGCCAAAAAGATGACTGACCCCAGGTGAGTGCTGCTCAAGCGTTTGCCCCAGCCTCTGACTACTTTTTCTCCTCCTGGTGAGCTTTACCATGGAGCATAATTCAGGTTAGAAGTAAACATTCATCCATTAGAAGTGTTTGGGATCAACCTTAAACCTCTGCAATTTTATTACACCTGTGTTGGCAAAAGAGAGGTCAATGTGGAGGGGCTGTAGAGCGCTTGAGCTTGGAGAGGGGGAGATCTGGATCCCATTAGTGCCATGGCTGGGTCGGCCCACGCAGGGGCCCATGAAGGCTGAGCCAGCCCGTCCTCTGCTGGGAGCCTGATGCTCCCGACGGTTCACGTCCTTAGGCGGCATCTTCAAAATACTTGTCCATCCTGTTTGCAGATGGTTCTTCTAGAGGAATAAAAGGCACTTACACCTCTCCCAGCTACTGAACAGTGGCTCTGCAATTTATGCCTTGACCGGACAGAGATTTTGTATCAGAAATACTGCATGTTTTATGTACGTTTTGCCATTCATCACCACCAGGAAAGTAGAGATCAATGTACTTCTTGATTCTAAGATACACTGACTCCCACACATGAATTCTGCCAACTTTAAAAGGGAATTATTCAATCAATTATTTCATGGATATTCGGATAGTACCATGGATAGAAATAGACTCACTTTTAACCTAAATTTGAATCCTCAAATGTCTCTTAAAATGTTACTAAAATACCACACATTGTTCTAGTACAGTGGAAGAGTGTATGTCATATACTAAGCGATACAATTAAAGACTATAGAGGTGGCCAAATATTCCAGAATAAATCATAGAACTTTCAATGCTAGGAGAACTTGATGTGACACTCAGGTACCAGAAAGGCTCCCCATGGTTATTTAATTTCTACATTGGAAGGAGGGTGGATATATTTGTCTTAAAAATGTCAAATGTTTCTCATTGAAGTTCTTGATCACTTGTTTTGGAAATTTCTTGAGACACCATTAATGGACTAATTATTGCTGGATTTTTGTATTTGTGCATGCAAAATTAATGTTTCAAAAGAATAAATGTACTGCGATTATGGACTATTCATTTTTCCACCTGTTATCATGTTTTTGTCCATATTCCTATCAGATGACTGCTTCATGTTTAGTTGTTTGTCTTCGATGTTGCACCGTCTCATTGGGGGCCAAGTTAATTACTGCATCCCCAGAGTCTGGCACAGTGTCTGACATCCAACTGAATATCGAAAGTAGATGTGAAGTGAATGGATACCACAATTAACACAATGCAAAATGCACATAGCAACAGACGATTATGGTGCCTTTACTCCTCTAGTTTCCAAAAGAAATTAGGATGAGATTTCCTTGCATTGCAGGGTGGGAGTTAGGGAAGCAAAAATACAAAGCTCGCTAGAGTCAGTAGACCTGGACACTTTACTAGATCTTCAGACTTTGCAAACTTTCACATGGGGCCTTAAGTAAAAAGTAAATTTAGAAGATTGGATTAGATGGTCTCTGAGGCTCTTTCTAGCTATCACAGCAATATTAAAAATCAGAGAGCTATTTTTAAGAAATAAAATGAAATTGGCAATCTCTCTTCTCCGCAGTTGTATCTCCCCAGGTATCTTCTACTATTTGACAGGGAGAAAACGGCTTCCAGAAAGACATGCAAGTATGAATGTCACGAGCACCTCCTCTGTGCCCCTCATGAGCAATAATAACAATAATGGCGACATCGAAACCACTTTTGGCTCTGAACATGCTGATAGAACACCACAAAGTCGCACCAAAGTGTATCTAAGTGCAGTCAGAGCAAGCTTGGGGAGCAATTTGACCCTCAGGGATCCGTTCACACGCGGACCTGGGCGCATTCACATAACAGGTCCCACAGGCAGGGACAAGCTCTAAAAAGGTGACTTTCCTGATCATTTTTTGACAAGTGCAGGGAAAGGACCGTTTGAGGTCATTCGATCCATTTGCTGCCTTCCAGGTGCTCTTTTGGAGGATTATTACTTTTCTGTTGAAGTATTTATAGGACTCTCTCTTTTGCTCTGCCAAACACACTTAATCGTTAGCTTACAGAACATAATATGCCTCTTAGGGGCTAACATACTATAGGAAAAATGCTTAAGTGCTCAGATTTCAGACTTGTTTTAATGACTGGAAAGATTAAAGAGGAAAAATGAAGTCACGTATGAGGATAAAGAACACTCAGAGAAAGCTCAGATTCTCCCTACAGAGGAAAATTACCCAGACGTTTGAAACAGGATCCACGGTGGCTGTAGTTGCCTTGCATTACTCAGGTTGGAACCCTGTGTGTGTGAACGTCGCTTTGCCTGGAAGGTAAGAGGTATGAGACAGGAAAATCCTGTCTGACCAGAAATGTAGCTGATTGGAAGCCCCAAATAAGCTATTAGGGGACAGTTCTCTATTTTAGAAGAAGGAAGTGAATCATAAGAAAAAGGCGACATATGCATCACGGGTTGGCTCAGGAGAGCCGAAGCGCACTTCCCTCCTCCTGGGTCCCGATACAGTTCCTTAGAACGACATTCTGAGACATTTTAAGATACTCTGGTTGTGTCAAAAGATGTAGCTGTAATCCTTGGATCTATTGTTTCAGAAAGGAACATAGGCTTTATAGAAAACTCTTCCTCCAGGGTCAGGGCACTTTATGCTGTCTGCTGAATCCTTAATTAATCAGAAAACTAGGGGTTCCAGAATTCTCTTCTTTCTCCAGGCACACTTATTTTAACCCTGGATGTACTGCAAGTAAGAAAAAATGAGGATCACATAATGATAACAGTGATAAGGGAATGGTGCTTGAATCATGAAGCTGTATGCAGCCCTGCCCTTCTGTTACAAACTGATGTTTGCAATTCCCACAGCTGAGTGGGAAAAACACAACACAACACACACAAACAAACAAAAAAACAATGACCCAATTGAAAATGGGTAAAGGATATGTTGACATTTCTTCAAAGAAGACATATAGATGGCCAAAAGGTATATGGAAAAGCTTCAGTATCACAAACCATCAGGAACATGCCAATCAATACTATGGTGAGCTACTACCTCACACCTGTCAGGACAGCTATTACCAAAAAAATAAAAGGCAACAAGTGTCGGACACCATGTGGAAAATCGGAACCCTTGTGCCCTGTCAGTGGAAATGCAAAATGGTGCAGCCATTGTGGAAAACAGTATGGAGGTTCCTCAAAATATTAAAAATAGAACTACCATGTGATCCAGCAATCCCACTTATTGTTATTTATCCAAAAGAATTCAGATCAGGACCTCTGAGAAATATTAGCACACCTCTGTCCATTGCAGCACTATTCATGATAGTCATGATATGGAAACAACCTAACTGTCCACCAAGAGATGAAGATAAATGTGGAAGATACACTCAATGGAATACTATTCAGCCTTAAGAATTAAGGAAATTCTAAGGAAATTCTACAGGGTACATCAACATAGTGAACCTTGAGGACATTATGCTAAGTGAAATCAGCCAGTCACAAAAAGATAAATCCCCCGTAAGTCCACTTACTTAAGAAATCTGAAATAGTCGAATTAATAGCAACAAAGAATAGAATGGTGGTTACCAAAAGCTAGGGGAAGGGGAAATGGGGAGTTACTAACCAAGTGGAATAAAGTTTAGTTAAATAAGGTCAATATGTTCTAGAAATCTGTTGTATAACACTGTACCCACAGTCAACAATACAATATTGTCCACTTAAAGTTTTGTTAGGAGAGATCTCATGTTAAGTGTTCTTACTAAAATAAAGTAAAATACAATTAAAAAGTGAAATAACTAAATAAATAAAATAGTTGATTTTGGGGGCCAGGAGTAAGTGAGAAAATAATGCGTGAACTGTAGATTCCAATTTAAATCTCAGATGTCTATAAGCTATGGAATGTTTGTGTCCCCCCAAAATTCATTGAAACCTTGGACAGTACTTGGGGGCCGGGCCTTTGGGAGGTGATCAGATCATGAGGGTAGAACTCTCATGAATGGGATTAGTACCCTTATCAAAGGGCCCCTGGAGACCTCCGTGTCCCTTCCACCCGGTGACCCAGCAACAGGGCTCTCACCAGGTCTCGACCATGCTGTCACGGTAACACTGGACTTCCAGGCTCCAGATCTGGGGGACATAAATTTTAGTGGCTTATAAGCCCCATAGTCTGTGATACTCTTAAAGCAGTATGTGCATAGTAAGCCAGGTGGAAAGGAGGCTCTGGGGCTCAGTGTTCTCACTGATTATATGTGGATAATAACAGCTGTCCAGTCTATTTCAGAGAATTGTTTGAATTAGAATTGTACCACTTAGTTAACATGCATCAAGAGGTGCTATATGGATACCAGAAATCATCAGCATTAGAAGCATATTAAATTCTCTTAAATATTAGGGTCCTTTTTAACAAAGTGTGGGCCAATCATCTAGCTTGGTTTGACAAGGCATTGCATCTAAGTTCACGTGAGACTGGCATTACTCACTCCCAGAAACAGGTTATTTTCATTGCCAGGGTCGCGAATGGATGTCCAGACTCCCAAGAGCAAGCAGACAACTTTAACGCTCGTGGCCCAGCACGGACTGATGAGATGTGTATGTAGAAAGGGACAGAGGCTTTTTCAAATTAAGTGGTTCTCATAAATGACTAAACAAAGCATGCATATAAAAGCAAGCGAGATTAAATAGAAATGTCTAAAAAGAGTTTAGCAAATCATGAAGCAGTTCTCAGAGTCCAGTTCCTACTATTTTATTAACAGTTTATAAAATACAAAGTGGATGGGAAAGGAGAGGGCCCACAGTCCCACATCACAGATGCCCTGATAGGAAAAGCAAATAATTAAATGGGGTCAGAGACGACAGAGACACTTGTCAGGAAGCCAGTCAAATGCTAAATAAAACACAGTCGTTAGTTCAAAAGGAAGCGCTGACGGAGGCTCCAGTCCAGCTCCTCCGGGCTGGTGAGGCAGCTTGGAACAAACTTTTCTGGTCTAGGAATCCAAGGAAGGGGCTGCACGGGATAGAGGCAGCGGACCTTGCCTCCCCCGAGGGCGGCTCCCACTTTGCAGTCCACCTGAGGCACGGCCCACCTTCTCCTCGGAGGAGGAGGTCGCAGGTGGCTGGAACAGTCCTTCCCAGGTGGCCCCAGGAGGTCCCATGGGGGCTCACACAGCAGCTTTTTCTTTCCTTTGAGAATCGCGGGAACATTGGGCCTCTCCCCAGAAAAACACGGGATATGACATCGTTAGGGCACAATTTCAGAGGCTGCATGGACCATCGAAGGCCAGCCCCGATCAGCTGGGGACTCCTGACTCAGAGCGATCAGACCAGCCTCGCCCCAGGCGCGCCCGGGCTCAGGGGCTGCCCGCCCACCAGTGTCGCACCCCAGGTCTCCTTGGAATCTCATTTCTGTCTGTAGTGACTCATGTAAAGGAATTTTCTCTCCTCTCGGGCTAATCACTCTTTCACTGCCACTACCAGTTCGTCTCCCTGGGACAAGCCATTTTTATATTGATGGAAGAACATTCCAAAAGTTTCAGAAAGAACTCTTTCTCATTTCCTGGAGAGCATGTGGGGAACCTGTTAACATTCCCTGCTAGAACCAGCAAGTTTGACATTCTATGCTTAATATCACTAAACTTTCTATTTTCAATAAAAATGAAGAGCTGTCATTTCTCAAGTCATCTCTCTACTCTCCCTCCATTTCTTTTGTCAAGATGAGCATTGAAGTTTCTTCTCTGCAGCATTTGTCATAAAGAAGTGCTGTTTCGATCACTTCACCAGAGTTTTATGGACACGTTCGAGCCCAGATGCTGAACAGATGGCCAGGCTGCCTCACCAGCTAAGCGACATGTTTCTGGAACTAGATCTCTGGAGCCAGATTCAAATTTATTTAGGAGGAAAGGTTCAATATTCATTCATTGAAGAAATACTTAGTAAGCACCCACTATGTGCTGGGAAAAGTAAAATGACAAATTTCTGCATGGGAAGAACTCTTGGCACCCTTTGGAAATCACTGATACTGAAAATGTTAAAAGTATCCTTTCCACATTTGGAGAGCATTTCAGCATTTCAATTTGCTTTTCCTACTACCATTTCATTTCAAAATGGGATATTTTCAGGAAAGACTGAATAACTTGCTCTCCTGTTAAATTAGGGCTTAAAGATAAATCTGCAATCTTAAAGTCTGTATTGTTCTACAGTATCAGGATAAACATCATTAGCCACATACCGTCGGCTCTTGTCATGCATGCATCTCCCTGGGACAGGACGGCTGCCTGCTGGGGGCTGGACCTCCACCGCGGGACCCAAGCTCATCCCTCTTTTCCCTGTCTGCCCACACACACGGCACCCGCCCCAGGGCCCTGCACCCCAGCTTCTCTGCAAGGAAGGACCAAGGGCGGGAAAGCCACGGGAACTGGATTCAGGAAAAGCTAGATTGGATCCCAGGTTTTAAGAGATCTCACATCTCTGAGTCTTGATTTTCCCAAAACAGAAAATGGTGATACAAATAGCTTTGCAGGGCCATTTCCGGGACGGCATTAGCCTTCATCTAGGTTTACAGAACTGGGCTCGTTGTGAGCACTGAGTGAGAGCTGGCTTTCCCCTCCCTGCTGAGCCCCTTGTTTCATAGATGTTTACTGAGCTCCCGTTCTCTAAGGGAAGTCAGGATGCATGGCCAACATGTTCCAGGCACTGGGGGGCTACTGTGAGCCTAAATACAATTGTGGCATGCAAAGCCTGGAGTCTTCACTCAAATTACCCCGTTCCCAGATAAAATAAAATGAATTAAGATGAATGCCATGTGAGTCAAGTGACAAGCTCCTCAGAATGCCCTCTGACTTTTATAGGGAAAGGATTATGCAAGAAAAAAAATGTCCTGTGGAGGAATCCCACCTATGGGAGTACGAGTCAAAGAGGGAACCAAAGGCTGCCTTTCTTTAAAAATGGTTGGAGCAGAAATATAGGCATAAAAAGGGTACTGTGAGATTTCTGTATATATCAGAAATATATGAAATACATCAATAATAGCAAGAGAGCAATAATCACTATTATTGTCAACTAACAGTTACAGCGTTGCCCATGAAAAAGGGATTTTGGATATGTTTTGGGTTGAACCAGAGAAAAGAAAGTAGGCCAGTGGCAAAAGGATGGACACAGGGAAGCACACTTCAGCTTCACGTAAAGACTGCAAACAGGTGCATCCACCCACGGATGGCTCTGCTTTGAGAAGGAATGAGATCCCTGCGCACAGAGCTGTGCAAGGACGCAAGGGGTGCCTTTTGGTCGGGGTGCTGCAGAAGAGATTCCCAACCAGTCACAAGACCCAGATTCTGCAAATATTTTAAGTAACTGCATCTAGCATTCATTATCCTCAAAGGTGTTATCATAAGAAATAAGGACTGTCATTGATGTAAGTTCTGCCACTGTTGGCATTATCATCATCGTTTTATTTGAATGCTAGCTCTGGAAACAGTGGTTCCAGCTCTCTGGCCTTAAGAGCTCAGGTGGGGGGACTCAGATGGGTGCTGGGCAGAGTCTGTGCTCCTGAGCACCGTCCCTGATTCCTGCCTGAGAACAGATCCTGGGTCATCCTCTCTGGGAGAGTGGAGAGTGCATTCAGTTGTCCAAATGGAGCGGAAATGAAGTAGGGAAGAGAAACAGAGATCTCGTGTTCATCATTACAGCTATCTACTCAGTCGTTTTCACTTGCATATTTTCTAAGAAGAAAGGTTTCCTCAAAACCCTTTATCCTTTTCCACATTTCCCACCTAAATGATTTTTTTAACTGAGACATGAAGCAAACCGACTCCAACAGAGGCCTTTCCCGGTAGGACAGGCCTGGCTTGGAGCCCCGGTTGGAGGGGAAGGAGAGCCAGGAGGGTCTGTCCCCTGCAAGCACCGCCTTGCTTCTCCCCACGTGCTTGCACCTGCTTTCCGCTGTGGCCCCAGCTCTGGGCTACCGAAGCCCCCAAGCCCACGGACCAACCAAGCTGAGGCTGCCTGGCCAGCAGCCCCTCTCTCCTCGGCCCCCACTGCCTCTGCCCCCATGCTTCCCCCACACAGTCAGCCGGCCACCACGGCCCTTCCTATAGGACCTCACTGAGTCTCCTCTTCCTTTGGCATTTTCATAGGCCTTTACCCTCGGGCACCCCATAACCACACACTGTGCATCAACAACACTTCAATATTCCTGTTTTTGCCCACTCGTCCCCTGCAGCTGCGTGCCCCCGGGACGCCTCCCTCTCCATCCCAAGCGGCTTTCATTTAGACTTTCCCCTCCGCTGGGAATGACCTTCCCCTGTCTCCCCCTGACTACATGATGAGTCCTGACTCACCTCCCACCCCTCAGCTCCGTGTCTTCTCCCCACCATGCTCTCTCTGCCGCACACCCCAGGTGGCCTGAGGCACCCCAAGCACTTCCATCCGGGTGCTGGGCACCTTGGTCTCTGTCCACTCTGGCAGATGAGAGCTCCCGGAGGACAGGAGGACATTTTCCTCATCACTGCCCCCCTTGAACTAGCACAGTGCTTGGCAATTTGGGATCTGAAAAATATTTCAGGAAGAAGTCAGAGGAAATCTCAAAGTCCTGTGTCACGGAGTGTTTGGCTAGAAGCTTTCATCAAAGCTCTTGCCAAATACTTATAATCTCCATGTATCGACAATCTGAATGATGTTTCTTCCAACTTTAAGAAGACTAGAACTTGAGAGATAGAGAGTTTTGTCATTCAGGTTTTGTGCAATAGACCAAACCTACCCTTCTAAAAAAATAAGAAAGACACTTCACTCATCCTCCAAATTTTGCTGAGTCAGACACTTGAAACAATGAGAAAACTTGTAGCCATTTCTCAGTTGAATACAGATGTTATTTTTAAACAGCCCCGATATTAAACAATAACCCATATATATGCTGTCAATAACACACACCTTTTGCTTTTTGATGTTCATTCAGAAATGACCACAGAAGAGAAGCTGGGAAGAAGCTTCCGCGGCTGCATATGCATTGCAGAGGACGCGGGGCCAGCAGGCCCAGCCAGACTGTGTGCGCGCATTTGTCTGGGGGAAACGAAAGGGAGAAAACAGGCCACCAAAAGGTGAACCGGGTTCTGTACTGATGGTGAGGTTATTTTTCTCTTTATTCACCACGTGTGTTTTAACAATTTTCCTTGATGAGTTTTCTTTTCCTTCACAACTTGTGAAGACGCATTTAAAAATTTTTATGGGTAACCAAAAACTGCTCAAAAGACAAACCATGAGGATGCTAATATTCAAATCTGCAACTTGAAAGGCAAAATCTTTTAAATATGATGAGGGAGCTGAGATGCATCAGAGCTTCCTCTCGCCCCATGTCCTCATTCTACGTCCTACAGTGTGTTCCCTGCCCAGAACTGCGTATCTCCCAGAGCAGGTAAGATTTACTGCGGGGGGTAGGGCCGGGAAGGAAAAATGGTAGGAGATATTGATTGCAATTAACTTTGCCACCGACTGGTGTGTGACTCCAGGTGAGCCCTGCTATTTAGTCAATGGGCCGAAACTCTCAAAGATTAATGGACGTTGTCAATGGGGTGGTAGGCTCGGGCCTAGAGGGCCACATAACTCCATTTTTCCCACTTTGAAAGTGAAATTATCAGGACAACGTGGAGATACATTATGAGAATGAAGAGAATGATCAATGCCACTGATCATATTTCCATCCCTAATCACCGTGGCTGAAAAAAACAAAGCTCTTTTTATCGATGTTCTAAAGTGCAGGCCCTGGATTCCTTTTGCAATTAAATATAATTGCAAGATTCAGTTTGCTTCCTGCCTGAGGCTCGTATTTCTGGCTGCCATTGAGATGGGGGCTTGGGTGACTTTCCTTCACTGTCTTCCCTCCACTCGATGCTTTTGTGTGGATTTCACAGAGCTGAGACCAGCTGCCCTGACAGATCAGGAAGGAACGGGCACCCGAGCAGGGTGCTCACAGCTTCCCTGAGATCGCATCACTGGTGCATGGCAGGGAATATAGATCAGTCCCATCAGGATCGATTGGATGGAGGTCACTTCTGCTGGGAATCAGAACAGAATCAGGAGATGGCAGATAACTTCATGTGCCTCTTCTCCACGTTTCTTCATCACTTAGTAACACACATCTGTCTCCCTATTGATTACCCATGTGAAAGGTTAACAGGTGACTGTCATAATTCTTTGAGCTGATCAAGGAATGGAGAAATCAGAATGGTAATAGCAGTGATGAAATAAAAATGACAGATTCCAAAGGTGGAACTCATGCAAAGTACTGTAGCAGCAGAAATTCTCAGGAAATAAAGTTCTTGGCAGGTTAATGAATTCAACTTAACTTCAGTCCCATCTTCCAGGCCTCCCATAACAGGTCTTTGTAACACAGAATGCAAGTTCCCCTGAATCAATATGTTTTCTCAGGGACTATGTTGCCCTCATAAATCATCATTTGCACGACATATTTGTACTAATAAATCTACCTTGAAGAGAGGGAGAGAAAGAGAGTGGTTAACAATAAACCACAGTTTCTAAGCCATGGGGAGAATAATATAAACCCGAGTTTCTATGGACACACAAATTTGTGTGGCTACAGCCAAATTAAATGTGTTTTCTCCCCTGGGCAGTGGTGGGCACAGGACAGCCTCAAGCAGTCTGGTGGACTGGGGCTTCCCTTTGGGGTGAGAGGCCACGAGGTTTTCACATTCAGAAAGACGGAGGAAGCATAGTGGGGGGAGAGCCAATTCTGAGTCCATTTGTCTTGGATTCCTCTCAACGACTTTTCCTAAAAGGAAAAAAACGGAGCAAGTTTATTTAGTGGTTTGGATAGAAAAGGAGGAGCTGAATTACTCAACCAACGAAACATTTCCTCTTGAACCTCCAGTGGAGACTCGATCATCAGGCGCATCCCTAACAAGTCTGTTTTAGGGTCAGAAGCCAATGGCAGGTGACTTACTGATGACATGAACAGCTTCATAACTCACTAACCTTATTTGCCGTTTGGTAGAATAATAGTTTTGGCCCTTCCTGCAAAATGCTTCACATCAAATGTAGAGATTTATTGAAAATAACAGTGGAACAGTGTGGGCTGTGGGACCAGACAGATCTCAGTTAACATTCTCATTCTGTCCCTGATTATAGGTGGGCTTCCATTGCCTACCCTCTGTCATGGGAGAGCACGACCACCTCGTAAAGCTTCTGTGAGGATGAACTGAGGCAACACGTATTACTGAAAAACATACACAAGGCAATGACAGCACACAGCTCAGAAGCAGGCATGACCATTCAGTGATGCTTAATGTCAAAGATGTTCAACAATGTTCTTTTTGTTTTCCACTTTGACTGAAGCAATGTTCCTTTATCTTTTCACTTTAAATCAGGGATCAAAGAGCTGTAAGGGACCTGAAAGTCCACCCACTTCACAGCCCTCCCTTTTGCACATGTTTAGGGGACTTTACTCAAAACATTAGAGGACTGCTCAGGGTACCACCACGAGTGAATGGCCCAGAAGAACAGAGAACCCTAAATTTCCAATTCAAGCTCTGCCCACATCAGACTATATTTTTAAAGAGGGATTGTTGGTTTTTTTTCCTGTTGGCCCAAGTAAAATAGGTTTATAGCTGAACATTTGAAAAATGTAAGAAGTATATAAAAATAACAAAAAGTGCCATAAAACCTGCATCCAGACATAAATGCTCTTTAGCACTGGTGTGGGACATGTAGGGTCACCCTGCACAGGATCCTGGTGGTATATACGGAGAGCAATGGCCTCCTTCCCATGCAATTAAAGAACCAAACAGACGTCCTTTTTCATTTTCAGATGTGGAGTGTCCTGTCCCACATCTCGTCCCTTTCTGACAAGGCGTCTCTTAAAATCATTACCTTTTTTCAGAGGCGACAGCAGAAGCCGTTGTCCTTACCACCGTCTTTTCCCTCCAGATGGACAGAGAGCAAAGGCCACTATCGGCCGGATTCTCCAGCAGCCAGACTCTGCTCAATTTGGAATTAATAAAGTTTTTCAACTGAACTATTATTTTATTACAGGGTGGAAAATAGGCATTCATTCATTTGCCCAAATGTTTAAATTGTTTGGCCTCACGAAAAGCCAAGTTTAAAATAAGAATGTTTGGCAAGAAGGAATCTCCTGATACAAAGCATGTGTTGAAAAGGAAACAAAAGTATAGTGGGAGAATATGCTGGGTTGGCGGACTAATAATTTATCTTGATCTATGTTATAAATCGAGCTCCTATGCTGCAGTGTTTACCTAAAGAATAATTTGGCCTGATTTTGGAGAATTATAAGATTAGATTCATACAATTGCACATAATCGTGTCTTTGTATGTGTATGTGTGTGTGTGTTCATGGAGGTACATGCAGGCTTCAACATCATGCATGCATATCTAGAGAGATAGATGTAAATATAAATACAACGCATATGAACATTGTGTGTGTGATGAGAGTGAAATGGACAGAGATTGTGGTTCTGTTCTGAGGCCAAAGATGGCCTTGAGAGCTGGACTGAGGCACTGTCCGCAGCTAAAAGGAGCAAGCGAGGTCGTGACACCTTGAACCACTTACCCTGTGCTACTCACCCTGCTCCGTCCTTCATGTGCAGTAGCCTGTCTGCTCAGAAACCCTAATGAGTCGCTCTTATGCGCTTTGCTTTAACTGGGGAAACAAGTTTAAAGAGAACATTTAACTCAGTGTCACACAACTAGAAATTAAGCCCTGGTCCAGGTAAATTTGAATATTCTTTCTCCTTCTGTTCTACCTCCCAAAGGCTGGGATGCGTTTGTGGAGGAAGGAAGGGAGTGCCTTCCAACAGGTAAGGAGTGAGCAGAAGTGTTTAGTCCTGAGGGACTCAGAGTGAAAGCCACGTGTGGAGCCCTGCAGGCGGTGCCCCAGGAAGTCTGCACCTACACACACTTGGAATAACAACCATTTCCAGAGGAGGTTGGAAAGAAAGTCACCTTGACCTTCCTTCTTGCCCGGCCCTGGCGTAACTGGATGCTTTCCTCAACAGGACGAACCTCTTTCAGTGTTACTCATGTAACAATCAGTAACAATCATTGCTTTCTTGACTTCTTGTTTGCTTTTAAAATGAACAATGATTTAAATGGAAGAATAAATTGTAATTTTAAAGACAGACAAATTCAGTCAACCATTTCGTGTATGGTCTAAAATGTACATTTGCCAAACAAAAACACCCCACAGATGGCGAACCATCTCAGTGTTTTCTGCGTTACATGGGAAGAGCAGCCCTCAGTACTGAGCTTGAAAGCACTGGAGGAATTCAGGCTTCCACCTCTTCCTCTTTCCACCCGCTGGGATGGATCTAGAGTGAAACCTAAGTCTACCATTATAACAGGAGTACCTGGCATCCTGACGGGGGAGACAGCCCTGCACCTGGGGTGAGCCCCCGGTTCCAAACCGTGGCAAGCCCACCCAAGCGGAAGCACGTAGCTGAGTCCACACGTGTGGGGACACAGCCAAGAACAGGTCCTCGAGGCTCCAACCCAGCTGACAGCTGTCATTCTTCCTCCCCCACTAACTTATTTATTTCCTTGTTTTTTTAGTTTATTTATTTTTGGTCCGCTTTTTCCTGATATCCACAAAAATAGAAGAAAAGAAAGTATTTGTGTGTGGTTCACACCCCTTAGCCATCCTCCACGTCCGGGAAGGGGTTGGGTCTCTGTGTTCTTTGTTCCTCTTGCTGTTGGAGGTGCCTGACATGCCCAAGGCCCAGGGGCCAGTGTGCATGGGAGACAGATTGGAAACCTGGAATGCCTGACTCCCAAACCCAGGCATGTTGCCCTGGAGAGCAGCCTTGCAGGCTCAGACTGGGATACACTGGGATATGGGGAACACGACCAAGCTGTGAGAGGCTGAGTGCCCCACTGGACTTCACCCCATAGCAGGTAATGTGGCAGACAGTGGGAAGCAAATACCACCTTGCTGGAGTTTCTGAATGAGCTTGAGGCTTAACAAGGCTTGTGATGGGTGGTAGTGCATTTGTTTAACAAGGTGAATGTATTTAATCCCACTGAACTGTACACTTGAAAATTACTCACATGATAAATTCTATAAAATGTTGTGTACATTTTACCACAATTTTAAAACTGATAATAAAGATTAGATCAACAATGGCATGGAATATGACCTAGATGGAAAAAAACACTGTGGAGGAGACCAGGTGTTCTTTCATGAGATTTTTCTAAAAAACAATGAAGCTATCATTTTACTTAAAAAAAGAAAAAGATGATTATGACTTCACTAGTCAGTCCTGACTAAAAACATTATTAAGTGCCTTCCAATTCAGTGCTGGATTTTTACTCATGGCTGACTTGTGATTTACCGGGCCTTCCGAGGAAAGCAATAAAGTCAATTAGACTCTTGTTTGCTGAAAAATAAGTGCCTACCCATGGTACTGCACGTTTGTCCTCCAATTAGCATTCCTGGAGTCCCTCTCTCTAGCCAGGGTGGGCAGCTCCCGAAAGACACATTGTCACGTGTTCCGTGGGTCCTCCTGGGGCAGCCACGTGGCCAGTGTGGACCCCACACTGTTTTAGCTGATTATTTTTCATTTCTTCATAGTCCGTATTTGTCAGATGGCTTCTTTGCTTAATTAGGGAAACAAGTTTAGGGAATAAAATTGCATGAACCAACAGAAAATAATTGTATCTCAGATGTAAGATTTTAGGTAAATGATCTGTCCATCCTTCTCTTTGGCTTCTTACCTCCAGCAGCCCCCTGCCAATATGTGTCCACTGGGGAGAATATTTCAAAAGACAGCAGGTAATTAAGACGTGTTTGGCACTGTGTCCGAGTTCCCCATGATTTGTCATCACACAGTGGGTTTGCAAGCAGTCCCGTGTGGTGTAAGGATCAAGCACAGCCATCAAGGAAACTTGACAATCAAGTTACAATGGAAACACACACATGTAGACGCACACACAATAACAGTTTTAAAGAAGAGAAAAAGCTCAACAACTTAGCTTCATCCCCTCAGTTTACAGATGAGCAAACTGAGGCGAGGGGGAGCTCACTGACTGGACACGGGACGAGCCGGGGCCAGAGCAGGGAAAATCCCACAAGCTCGCACCCTGAGCGCAGGTTTTGCCCTGTTTCATTGGAGAAGGACAAAACCCGCCTGTATTTTGTTTCTCTGTTGCAAATATATACATATATATTCGAATGTACTTAGACTTGTTGAGAAAAAATATTTAAATGAGTACAATTAGCATAATTATACTTATAAAATCATGACATGATTCTTTTATCACTACAACATCATAGTATTTAGATCCATATAACATAATAGTATTAATATAATATTAAGCTAGTCCAACAGTAAAGAAAAGTCAGGGGAGCGTCGGAGACCCAATATGGCCGAGGGGAGGTAGTAAAGGTGGTGGCGTCATTTCATTCATTCACTTATAGATTTATTCAACAGCCTGTGGCCCTTCAGCTTGCTGGCAATAAATGAGGATGAATAAAGCTGTTCCAAGCCCATGTGTAAGCCCAGGAAACAGCACAGGAACAAAAATGTATGACATAAGTGGTCGTGTCCACAAAGTGCTGCGGACTGGGAGGAAAGCCTCCATCCTGGGACGGTCTCTGGAGGAAAGGAGCCATTTGTGCTGGTTTCCAGCAGCTCAGGTCCGTGGTTCAAACCTCCACGTGGCACCTACATCAGGAGATGAGTGAAACACAGTCTCTGCCCTCGGGGAGTGTGCAGTCTAGCTGGGCAGAGAGAGACGAAGGTAAAGGTTGTGTCCCACGACTCCCAGGCAGAGGCAGAGTGCAAGGAAACCTCGGGGCAAGTTCAGAAAATGCTTCACGCAGAGAGCAGTCCCCAGTGAGTCTGGGGAACAGGAAGGACTGAGTCAGGATGTGTGTGCTTCTCTCGAGGAAGAAGCAAAGAGCAGAGGGAACCACAGGCTTTCAGAAGCTCTGGGACGTGAGCTAAGGAGCCAGATATACTGAGAACAGAGAGCGTCCTGAGGACAGCCAGGCAGACAGAGATTTCGGGCAGACAAATGCGACTTCATGCCTTGAGACAATAATCCGATGGTGAGGGAACCAAGCGCTTCCCAAGACTGGAGGCCAGGGACCTGCTGACACTGAGAAAGTTCACATAAGGTAGGCAGGTCAAACTGTGAGCCAGAGCAGGGGTGATAGAGATGGAGAGGAAAGAAGAGATTTAAACGTAAAGACGCGGCAGCATCGGCTAGGACAGCCCAGGAAGGAAGCGGGATGCAGGAAGCGCTGCTCTGTTTCTCATCTGAGTGATGAGATGGACCTTGGTGTCATCAGCTGAGATAAAAGAAAATTGTATTTGGACATAACATAAAGGGTTTCAGTGATTACATCAAGCTAGAGAGCAGTATTTATGATTTAATGTGATAAATTTTCAACAGATTTGCAATATAAAAATTCTGTTCATTTACTAGAAGGAGTGACCACTCTTATCAACAGCAGTAAGGATTGTAATTAATTGAGATAACTACTAAATTAAGTAGAACCTTTTCCGGAGTCTCCTCTAAGGCCCAGGCTCACCGGGTGGTGCTCTCCTAGCTCCAGAAGTGTCTGCAGAAAAGGACACTGACTGAATGAGTCAACATCCCAAACCCTCCTTCTTTCCCATTCCACATGTTTTAATAGCAGGTGTTTAAGTGAAATCTGAACGTTTGTAAGCTGCTCACACCGGCATGATAAGACTTATGGAAACCCCTTGAAAGACCTCGCCCCACCATTTGTCCTGCCTCGGGCTCCCCGGGTCACACAGTCAGGAGTGGGTGAAGAAGGCGCTGCTGCCCCACCAGCCTGCCAGCATCTCCAGACTTCAATTCGATGTTGTGCTGAAGGCCTGTCTCACGTGGGCCCAACCCTACCCGGCCCAAGGGGTGTGCCGCCCTCCACTCCTCTGGCTCCTGGTGGCGACTTTGGTCCAGCCTTGGCCGTCCCCAGGCTGCTGGTGCTGCCATGGGGGAAGAAGCCTGCCTGCGTTCTGGGCAACCCCTGCCCCAGCTTCTGCCTGGCTTGCCAGAGCAGCACACTGACCTGTGCCTTACGTCTGATTACATGCCTGCCCCTCTTCACTCAGAATGAGCTCTTCCCCACCCTGGGCATGGTCTTCAGGCAGCAAGCCAGGCAGGCGGCCCCTGCTGCTCCCACCTACCCGAGCTCTGCATCAGCTGAGGCTCTGCTGGCACTCCACAGGTCTCTGCTCTCTGACCGCCAGTGAAGATTTCAAGCCTTTCTCCTCAGCCTCCTCTGTTTCCAGCATCCTCTGTACTTCAGTTTCCCATAACCCTTACTTAGCACCCCTAACATTTCTCTGTGCACCAAGAGTTTGGTTGCCTGCTGTGAGCCTCCTGCTCACAGGTGTAAGCTCCATGCTGGCAGCGTTGTGCATGCTTTGTTCACTGGGGCATCAAATAGCAGACGCTCCACAGCCACTTGCTAAATGAATGCCGTGCCTTTGATGGCGCTGAGCCCTACAGGTCATGAATACCTGAACTTATATATAGCGTCTCAGAGCTTACAGTTGACCTACAAGTCCACTGTCTCTTGACTTCGTAAGAGCCCTGTTAGGTAGGCAGATTCTTTTAACTACATTCAGGACAATGAAGAAGGTTCCTGGAGCTGCCCCAGGTCCGCAGTGCTGGGTGGTACTCGGCAGACCCACAGCCTGAATTCAGGTCTTCCCGCTTCTGTCCAGGCTTCACTTGGTCCCAACAATCGTGCGCTGACTGACTTTGCAAATTCACACAGCAAATGTGATGAGCGAGGCAGTGCTGGTGCACCGCCTTCCTCCTGGCTAGACTTCCACGCCCCGCACTTCCTCCTGGGCTGACTCAGAACACCTCAGTCCAAAACCATGGGGATAAATACAGTTTTCCAGAAAACACCCTAACCAAATGTGTGAGAAACAAGAGATCAGAAGAGGTGTTATTTGAATTAAAGAGTAGTTTCTGATGGCGCCCAGCTGTACATATTTCGCCATCTTACATATCCTCTCTCACTGGGCGGGGCAGCTGGGGCCGCACAGAGGCTGCTCAGGTGTCTATCTGTTTGCTTATTGTTCTTAATCTCCTAGATAAATCCTCAGCTGGACGATTTGACTTGCCTGAGTGACTCTGCTCAGGATGTGGGGCAGCTCCCCAACCTGTTCTTTCTGAATATCCCCCACAACCAGATGCCGTCCAAAGAAACGGGGATGGCAAGTTGCTTTAGAAAGTCTTAACACTGTGTTGATTTTTCCTTTTGCTGACCTCACATCAATTGCCTCCATCCTTTAGAAGAGGAAGGTTAAATCTTTTGAGCAAGCTAAGATAAGAACACTTAATATAGATTATTTTGCATTTTAATTTATAGGGTGATTGATTGGGAAGAAAGGACATGTGTTTCCAGTCCTGGTTTCTCCCATCCTAGGGAAACCTCAGATACAAATGTTACATCTCAATCGGATTCTCCTCCTAAAGCTCATTAATAAAATTTTTTTTAAAGTCATGTTATATAGACTCATATGGTCCTTTTATAGTTTGCTGTAGAAGATTTTAGTTGTCTCTTCAATCTTATTCCTGGTCTTTCCATTTGTGACTTCAAGGCTTAAAAATTACTTTTGAGAACCAAAAGAAAACACAGTTAAGTCGAGGATGAAAGAAAGAGAGAGATGTAGTCCTGTAAATATAAATGATTGCCAGATTAGGTCTGACAAAGCTGGGTTCTCTTGCATCAGCATTTTATGGCCTTGCAGAGCAAAGATCCTCCTGGGCCCGGATGCCCCCTCCTCCCTTGCGCTTTCTCAGGGCTCTGTCTTCAGTGGCAGTAAGGCTCCGTGCTTTCTCAGGAACTCCCCTGCCCTCCCTGCAGCTCTGTGACTCCGGTTCAGCTCTGCTTTGCATGGCGAAGCCTGCTCGGGTGGCCCAAAGAAGAGAGCGAGGGGTGAGTTTTATGAAGTCTCTTCAGGCCGGGTGTTGCTGTCCCCCTGTGCTGGTAGACTGCAACCCGCCCCACAAGGAGAAATAACCAGCTCTCGGGAAGGCAGCTTCCAACATCAGTGACAGCAGACCCTACATGTCCACCCATTTCAAATGATGCTCTGCAGAGACAGAACCCCAAAGAGGCAAATCAACGAAGTGGAGACGGGTCCCTGCCATCATTCTGAGATTGTGCAATATGCACTTGACCAGGTTAGCCCCTGGCTCTTTCCAGTAGCCTGTGCAGAGCCTCTCTGTCGTTTATCACAATGGCCAGGGCTCACCAAGTGGACACTTATTTCATGCTGCTGCTCATTAAATGTGTTATGAATAGACAGATTGCCCACTTCACAGACGTGGAGGTAGAGGTACAAAGTTAGAGATAAACAGTATGGGAAAAGGACACGACAGTAACATCTGAGCAGGGCTGGCCAGTGCCGAGGATGGACTCTGTGACCGCCTGCTGCTGTGTGCGTGGAGAGTCAGAGGACTCTGACAAGTTCTTGGAGAACTCAAAGGTGATCTTCTCATTTCCTCGACGAAGAAGTTGAGCCTCAGGTTGAAATGTTGATGGGGAAGCCACAGCAAAGCCTGACCATGGTCTCCCAGCTCAGTCCTTCCCCCATGCACACCACTGCTTTTAGAAGGAGGTAGCCACACCCCATGTCACAGTAAACTATATCTCAACCATCTTCATCCATTCCACAACCAGAGCCTGCATACAGCAGGCGCTCAATTAATGCTTAGGAAGTAAATAAATGAACACATGGATGGGTGGGCAGATGGATGAATCAATAATGCTATAAATGCAAATGAAATGGAACCCTAAAGCTTACACTCCTAGAATTCACTGCAAACAGCTCTCAAAATAACCCTTTAGCCAACGTATCCCTGCTTCCTTCCCAGTCCCCCTGAGACAGCTGGGTAGCCGGAACAAGGCTTTCTCTCCCTCTCACGCTGGGCCAGCCCCAGTGTGCCAGCTTCCCACACCAGCAGGTGGCATATATAGGGAAATAGAAGAGCAGGCAAAGGGCCATGCACAGGAGCCGCTGGCATAATGGCGTGCACCTTGCAGGCCCGGCAGCTCATGGGAGGCAGCAACGTGCCTCGCTCCCGTCTGTCTTATGAGCATATGTGAGGACGGAATGCCCGCTGTGCACCCTAGAATGCCTGCAGTCGCCACCCTCTGCAGCCGTGAAGTGCCTTCAAATTCTGATGTATGGAAGCCATGAGTGGACATGCACAAGTCTCCGTGCCATGTCCTTTGAGGCCCCACCTTTGGCAGATGTCTTGACTGCTTCCTCTGCTCTCTTTCCCTCTCCAGCAGCACAGTCAAGCTGACGTCTTCTTTATGGAGAATATGGCCACAGCTGTAACCAGGCTGGACAATTTGTTCTCTGCTTTGGCATCTCCAACATTCCTTCCAGAAAGGTACTTCCCAGGACACTGTTGGATCCTGTCACTCTCCTGCTGAAAATCCTTCTGCAGGTACCCTTTGCCCCGGAGCCCACCAACACTTTAAAACACGTGCAAAGAGTATGAATTGCAAGAAATGACCCTCTTGCTTATTTTTGTCTTTTGTTTTTTTTCACAGGGGTAACATATCAAAGACGCATATGTAAACTACGGAGTTAGACTGCCGGGTTCCAGATCTCAGTCCTCCTACTATGTGCTATGTGGCCCTGGGGGAAAATCACCTGCCCTCCCCTGGAGAATGGGGCAATGCCAGTGCTTGCCCCCGGGGAGTGGGAATGAAGCAGCTCAGTGCACCCCGGGTGCTCAGAAGGATGTCCAGCCCAGGCCCAGCCCCGCATTAGGGGCACCACGCAGCCGTTCACAGTCGTCAGAGGAAAGGAAATGTCCTCTGCTCTGACCCCATCGGCAGGCCCGTTTCCCTCAGTGTTTGTGGGGCTCTTTGCCATGGGGCGGGGCTCTGTGAAGATCCTGGGGTTTGCCCCTAAAGCAGTGACGTGCCCCCAGACGCGGGGCTGCAGGGCGCTGCGATGTGCTGAGGCCCGGCTGCCTCACACTTGCCTCCTTGGCTCGGCTGCCCACCCCCTCCGGGTCTCCTCTCTGCTGTCACTCCACCCTGAGGTTCAGCCTCTGTCCCAGGAGGCTCTGAGGGACAAGACTGCCTCTTCTGCTTCTGTGGGACACACGGGGCCCTCGTCCTGTCACTCACACTTGAGTTGCCTAAAGCCTGTTGACCCAAAGACCTGTTTGTCTGTATGAGAAACTTCAGTGCAAAGTAAGAAGGAAAGAAAAAGTCCCATGCTCAGGAATTTCTTCACACAGGAAGATTTTCTTCCTTCCCCTGGTCTTAGCTCCAAAATCACTGGTAGCCAAAGAAAATGGGGAGTTCCACAGGTTGGCTCTCACCGTCCAGACCACACCAGGGAGCACCTGAGAGCACTGCGGTGCCCGCAGCGGGCCAGGCCTCCCAGACACCTCTGCGCCCGGCACTGACTGTGGCCACCGCCAAGCTTCTCTGTTCTCTTCGCTCTTAGTTCTCACCTGAGAAAAATCGCGTCCCTGCCACTGTGATACAGCTAAAAACGCTGATGAATCCTGTCTTTTCATGACTGCAAATAGCCACTTGCAAACATTCCATTTTCACAGCGCTGAAGTCTGGAGCCTAAGAAATGAGGCTTCCCTTCCTGGGCTCACGGGTGGGCCATCAGCCTGGCGGTAGTCCCTCACCTGCCGAGCCTCTGCGCCTGCCCTGGAGGCTTGGTCCCAGCTACCTAGCCACTCGTGGGGATGCAGACAGGAAGCACAGGGTAAACAGTGGTGCCCCCCACCTCCCTCTGGCCCACAAGCACGGCCCCTAGCACCAAGCCCGCTCCCCAGTTGCCCCATCATTGCTGGTGTTTGGGGCCAGGCTAGTGACTGGATGGACCTAGTCAAGAAGACCGGGTCCCAGCAGGATCGAGGGGAGCACTTTTCCTGCGAGGAGGCCCTGACGTTCTTTTCCCAAAAGGGCTTGTTGTGGCTGCACACGAGCTGCCTGGACTTGAAAGGTCCTTGGTAACTTGAAAGCTTTTTCTTACCCTGAAGCTCTTTCCAGCTCCTGTGCAGCCAGACTCCAGGAAAGCATCACAGGGTGAGACAAAGGGGTCTTCTGTCCCTGAATGTGTGTTCCCAAGGGTCTAGTAAGTACACATCACTTCGACTAACAGACTGAGACCACGGCCCATATTTTATGCAGCTCCTGACACTTTACATTATTTTCATCCTCACTCCTTCACTTCGTTCCCATAATGACCCATGACTGCAGTGACCCATGGGATAGCATTGCCATTCCGAAATGGGAAACTGAGGCACAGAGGGGTGGGTGACTAGTTCAGGGAGGCACTTGTGTTAATGGACTAGCTGGAAGGCAAAGGAAGTCATCTAAAAGTTCCTGATTTTTTTAAATCACACCACACTGAAATGAAAATAAGTGTTTTCTTTAATTAAATAAAATGATTGTCTGAAAATGCGTCATGACGGTAATAATCAGCTATACCATAAGTGCCTGCTATGAACCAGGGACACGGTCCACCTGGTGCCCATCCCTCAGGGACATTCTCAAAAGTGGGTATTAGAGTCTCCAGGACTCTGTGTCTCAGAGAAGTAAAGCCACCTGCGGAAAGTCACAGAGCCTGCACGCAAGAGAAGCAGGCAGCCCTGGGGAGAGACCAAGACCCAGGACAGCTGTCTCCCAGCCCCTTGGACGCTGCCGGAGGGCAGCACGAGCCCAGCTGCTTGAGGGCTCGGGAGTGCCATGCAGTCATGGGGTTTACTGACCAGTGGGGGAGAATAAACAAGTAACTCGGAGAGTAGATCAGGGGTGGAAAGTTCTGGTCAAAATGGGGCAGGCAAAGAGCACAGAGAGTAAGTGGGAGGATCAGAGCTTTAAAGAAGGTGATCCCAGGCCTTGCTTAGGAAGCGGAATTTGGTCAGGTCTGAAGATGAGATACCTGGAGGAGTTCCAGGAGGAAGGATGGGAGAGACAGCCCTGAGGTGGCCATGTGGCCAGCACCCTCCACCAGCACCTAGCAGGGAGGCCAGCGCTGGGAGGCTGAAGTGTCGCAAGGAACCGAGAGGCGGGGGCTGAGGAGAAGGGGGCTCACCCTTAAGACTTGATAGACATGGGTTTTAACAGGCCACTTCAGCTGCCTGCCCCGCAGGGCTTAGTGAAGAGGCTCAGGATAATCTCAGCAGGAGAGAGTGGTGACCTGGGCCAGAAAATGGAAGTTGAAATTTCAAAATATATATTGAAAGCACAGCCCTTGGGACTTACCAACAAATTGTGCGAGAAAATGAGGAAGAGAGGTCATGTTCCAATGCAAGCAGCTCTATAGAGGGGGCCACAGTCCCGGAGACAAGGAAGACTGCAGGAGGTGCAGCTGGGCTGGGCAAAGTGGAGGACGCCTGTCTGTGAACGTTCCTTAGGGATTCAGGGGCAGATACCAAGCCTGCAATGAACACACAAAACCGGATTCCAGTGGAGAGACTGGTGCAGAGAAGTAAATGTGGGTGTTGTCAACACAGAGAAGGATCTAAACAGATGGAGATGGAGGACACGGCCAAGGGCACAGTACAAAAACTGAAGGGTCCTGAGCTGAGCATCAGGTGCCTCCCATGCTGAGGGGTTGAGCTGAGATGAATCAGAAAAGGACCCCAAGGAGCAGCACACACTGACTGAGATGCAAAACCAAAGAACACGGTGTCTCAGGCACCAGGTGACAGAAGCATTTCTGGATCCTTATCTTCCTCAGAGGTCAGTATAAGGATCCCTTGCTCACTGCTGGATCCAGCATGAAGAGCCCACTGTGGCTTTTCATGGTTCCCAGGGATGGCAGAGGATGGGAGAAAGAGCTAGAGGTGCAAATGTGGACAGCTTGCTGAAGGAGTTTTGCTTTAAATGTACAAATAAACAGGATTGTAGTTCAAGAGAAGTGGGGTAAAGAATGTGGTTTTCCTGCTATTGTCTTCACTGTCTCTGTGTTGCGAAGGGGGCAAGAAGCATGTTTAAGGGCTGATGAGACAGTCCCAAGGGAGATGGCAAAGCTGGTGATAAGGAGAGATGACAGGGTGTGGCACCCTGGGGTAGCAGTAAGGCACAGCTTCCAAGCAAGTAGCTAGACAGCAGCCAGCACAGCGCCTCTGTGGAAGAGGGGCCGTCAGAGCCGAGGCTGGCGGGGTAGACCAGGGATTTGTGAAAACATGCACATGGTCGCTGCACTTCTCCTGGATAACTGGGAGACAAGCCCTCCGCTGATACCGAGAGTATGGCAGGAGGTCCCAAAATTCAGAGAGAGAAGGGATGAAATGGTTGTCTTTGAGAGGCGAGAGCAAATGGCCCAGGCAAATGTGAGGCAGCCACAGATGCCTGCCTGAGGCTAAAGGCCAGAAGTCTAAATCTCTGTGTGTCTTTCCTCCAGCCACATTCAGCTGCCTGGGCCCAAGGGGACCTAAGGAAAAAAGTGTGAAGTCTCTGTGGCTCCTGAGAACAAGCATGGACTCAAAGGAGAGAAAGGGTAGAGCTTTCAGGAAGCACTTAGGCTGCTTTAGGGCTTAGCCCTTAATGCACATTTGGTGTGAGTGGAGTAGACACACAGCTGCCTTACTGATGTGTGCAGACAAAACATGAAGCCAGAGCATGAGGGCTGTGGCTTCATTTGGGTCCGGCCCTCCCTTGCAGGGCTCCCTCAGTCAACCCACCAGGCACCACCTGGTTTTAGCACTTGACCTGAAAATGAGAATGATTGCTTAGGTAAGCAGGACAAATTCTGTCTGCCCAGGACCCTCCTGGGTTTAGGGCTGGAAGTCCTTGGAAACCCTCCAGCAAGGCCTGGGATGGCTGGTCTCCCTTCCCCCTAAGTTCTGATTGGCAGCAAAAAAGGGCTGGTCGGAAGGCCGGGACAAACACGCCTCCCAAAGGCGTCCCTGTGGTCATAAAGGGCGACTGTGTGCCAGCCTGGCTGCTTCTCAGGGTTCCTCCCAGAGCGTCTTGAAGGAAGCTGCTGGGAAAGTCCTCTCCTTGCTGTGGGTCCTGGGCCTTGGCTCAGGGTGGAGTTTTCAGGACTCCTTCAGACACAAAAAGACCACAACATAAGAATTTTTCCTAAAGTGAAATACATCTATTTCCATGGCAATCCTCTACTTTAAGGTTATAACCTTCTGCTTTTCTTATTAAAAGCTCCTTTCTTTTATAAAAAGGTGATAGTTTCTTAACTGCCTGCTTTGGCGAAAGAAAGCATCATCAGGGGGATTGGATTAAATATGGCGGTGTGGGAGTTAGACACAGGCTTCCTCCTAAAACCACATATAATATGAAAATATAATTAATACAACTAATCCTGAAAGTGCCACAGGAAAGAGGACTGCGCCAGACTGCATACACCTGGAGAAAAGAGCAAACCTCATGGAACAGGGAAACCTACCAAAGCTTGGTGGGATCCAAGCCCTTCCCTCACCCCAGCTCACTGGCGGGAGAAAGAGAAACAGAGCAGGGAGGGAGTGGAGACCTAGGACTGCTGAATACCTAACTCTGGAGATCTGCTCTGGGAGCACAAACCTACAATGCATGGTGTTTGCATGATACTCTCATGATTACAGGGTTGGAAAGCTAAGACAGGCAGAATTCTTAGAGAGACTGAGATTCCAGCTGCTTGTGGAAATCAGGGATCCGTGTCGGGCTACTCTGGGACAAAAGAAAGGTGGGCAGTCTGAGGACTCCCTAACAAGGAAACCGTTAGCAAGAGGGCTGCTAAAGGGGCAAGGATTGCACTGCGCTTACTGCTCAGGAGAGAGGACAGGTAGACAAAATTGTCCGGGTGCACTTTGCCCAGCAGATTTGGGAGCTTTGCCATATAGAGTCTCATATTTAAGGAGGAAAAAGAAATCTTCCCCCTTAGATGATCTTCAGGTGCTCCAGCTCCCTGGCTGGCTATGCAGCTCCAAGGACTCCCTCCATGATACTCAGCCAACTGTGCCTTTTGTTCGGCCCACCCCACCTGGCTCACACACCAGCAAACCCTACCAGGGCGTTAGCCCAGCCAGAGGGAAGTTCTGTCTACAACAACTACAAATGCAAAGCATAGAGTTTTATACCTGTATGCTCAGCCCACTAGTTCAAGCAATGGAGACAGGCATAGCAGCTGGGAAGCAGGAAACAGCTCTTTCCTCATCCCTGGCACCAATACCACTCCCCTGCAACCCCCGACATTGCTTCAGGGGCTGAGAAGCTCCAGCTAGTGAGCTTCTGGGCACTAGAGGGCGCCATATACAAATACGAAACACCAAAGGAAACTGGTTCAGAGTAAAATTATTAATACCACTCCTGAGAAATATTTAAATGACATTGACCTCATGACTCTTCCTGAAAGGGAGTTCAAAATAAAAATCATTAACATGCTCATGGAGGTACAGAAAGATATTCAAGAACTCAGGAATGAATTCCGGTTGGAGATCCAATCATTGAAGAGCACAATGGAGGGTATTGAACGCAGATTGGATATGGTAGAGGATACGATAAATGAAATAGAAACTAGAGAAGAGGAATACAAAGAAGCTGAGGAACAAAGAGAAAAAAGGATCTCTAAGAATGAAAGAATATTGAGAGAACTGTGTGACCAATCCAAATGGAACAATATTCACATTATAGGGGTGCCAGAAGAAGAAGAGAGAGAAAAAGGGATAGAAAGTGTCTTTGAGGAGGTAATTGCTGAAAACTTCCCCAATCTTGGGAAGGAGATAATCTCTCAGGCCATGGAGATGCACAGATCTCCCAAAACAAGAGACCCAAGGAAGACAACACTAAGACATATAGTAATTAAAATGGCAAAGATCAAGCATAAGGACAGACTATTAAAAGCAGCCAGAGAGAGAAATAAGATCACATACAAAGGAAAGCCCATCAGGCTATCATCAGACTTCTCAAAAGAAACCTTACAGGCCAGAAGGGAGTGGCATGATGTATTTAATGCAATGAAGCAGGAAGGCCTTCAACCAAGAATACTTTTTCCAGCAAGATTATCATTTAAATTTGAAGGAGGGATTAAACGATTTCCAGATAAGCAAAAGCTGAGAGAATTTACCTCACATAAACCATCTCTACAGTGTATTTTGGAGGGACTGCTATAGATGGAAGTGTTCCTACAGTTTAATATCTGTCACCAGAGGTAATAAAACCACAGTAAAGAAAGTAGAACAGCTAATTACTAAGAAAATGTAAAAATTAAAATAATTATCCCCAAAGTCAACTAAGGGGTAGACAAAGGGTACAGAATATGATACCTAATATATAAAGAATGGAGGAGGAAGAGAAAAAAAAGAGAACCTTTAGATTGTGTTTCTAATAGCATATTAAGTGAGTAAAGTTAGACTTTAAATAGTAAGGAAGTTAATCTTGAACCTCTGGTAACCATGAATCTAAAGCTTGCAATGCCAATAAGTACATACCTATTGATAATCACCCTAAATGTAAATGGACTGAATGCACCAATCAAAAGACATAGAGTCACTGAATGGATAAAAAAACAAAATCCATCTATATGCTTCCTACAAGAGACTCACTTTAAACCCAAAGACATACACAGACTAAAAGTGAAGGGATGGAAAAAGATATTTCATGCAACTAAAAGGGAGAGAAAAGCAGGAGTTGCAGTACTTATATCAGACAAAATAGACTTCAAAACAAAGAAAGTCACAAGAGACAAAGAAGGACATTACATAATGATAAAAAGGTCAATCCAACAAGAAGATATAACCATTATAAATATCTATGTGCCCAACACAGGAGCACCTACATATGTGAAAAAAATACTAACAGAATTAAAAGGAGAAATAGAATGCAATGCATGCATTCTAGGAGACTTTAACACTCCACTCACTCTGAAGGACAGATCAACCAGACAGAAAATAAGTATGGAGACAGAGGCACTAAACAACCCAATAAACACATGGACCTAACAGATATCTACAGAACTCTACACCCAAAAGCAGCAGAATACTCATTCTTCTCAAGTGCACATGGAACATTTTCAAGAATAGATCATATACTAGGGAACAAAAAGAGCCTCGGTAAATTCAAAAAGATTGAAATTGTACCAACCAGTTTCTCAGACCACAAAGGTATGAAACTAGAAATAAATTATGCAAAGAAAATGAAAAATCCCACAAACACATGGAGGCTTCACAGCATGCTCCTAAATAACCAATGGATCAATGACCAAATGAAAACCGAGATGAAGCAATATATGGAGACAAATGACTACAATAATTCAACACCCAAAATCTATGAGACACAGCGAAAGCCATGTTAAGAGGAAAGTATATTGCAATAGAAGCCTACTTCAGGAAAGAAGAACAATCCCATATGAGCACTCTAAACTCAATTAATGAAACTAGAAAAAGAAGAACAAATGAGGCCCAAAGTCAGTAGAAGGAGGGACATAATAAAGATTAGAGCAGAAATAAATAAAATTGAGAAGAATAAAACAAAAGAAAGAATCAATGAAAGCAGGAGCTGGTTCTCCGAGAAAATAAACAAAATAGATAAACCCCTAGCCAGACTTATCAAGAAAAAAAGAGTCTACTCACATAAACAGAATCACAAATTAGAAAGGAAAAATCACTAAGCCACAGAAATACAAAGAATTTTTAGAGAATACTATGAAAAATTATATGCTAACAAACTGGATAACCTAGAAGAAATGGACAACTTTCTGGAAAAATACAACCTTCCAAGGCTGACCCAGAAAGAAATAGAAAATCTCAACAGACCAATTACCAGCAATGAAATTGAACTGGTAATCAAAAACCTACAAAAGAACCAAATGCCTGAACCAGATGGCTTCACCACTGAATTTTATCTAACATTTAGTGAAGAGCTAATACCCATCCTCCTTAAAGTTTTCCAAAGAGTAGAAGATGGAATACTTCCAAATTCATTCTATGAGGCCAGCTTCACTCTAATACCAAAACCAGGCAAAGACACCACAAAAAAAGAAAATTACAGCCCAATATCCCTCATGAACCTAGATGCAAAAATACTCAACAAAATATTAGCAAACCAAATTCAAAAATACATCAAAAAGATCATCCATCATGATCAAGTAGGATTTATTCCATGGATGCAAGGATGGTACAACATTTGAAAATCCATCAACATCATCCACCACATCAACAAAAAGAAAGACAAAAACCACATGATCATCTCCATAGATGTTGAAAAAGCATTTGACAAAATTCAACAGCCATTCATGATAAAAACTCTCAATAAAATGGGTATGGAGGGCAAGTACCTCAACATAATAAAGGCCATATATGACAAACCCACAGCCAACATTATACTTAACAGAGAGAAGCTGAAAGCTTTTCCTTTAAGATCAGGAACAAGACAAGGATGCTTAGTCTCCCCACTTCAGTTCAACATAGTACTGGAGGTCCTAGCCATGACAATCAGACAACATAAAGAAATAAAAGGCATCCAGATTGGCAAGGAAGAAATTAAACTGTCTCTGTTTGCTGATAACATGATACTGTACATAAAAAAATCTGAAGAATCCACTCCAAAACTACTAGATGTAATATCTGTATACAGCAAAGTTGTGGGATACAAAATTAATATGCCAAAATCTGTGGCATTCCTATCCACTAACAATAAACTAACAGAGAGAGAAATCAGGAAAACAGTTCCATTCACGGTTGCATCAAAAATAATAAAATACCTAGGAATAAACCTAACTAAGGAAGTGAAAGAACCATACTCTGAAAAAAAGACACTCATGAGAGATATTAAAGAAGATACCAGTAAATGGAAACACATCCCATGCTCATGGATAGGAAGAATTAATATTGTCAAAATAGCCATCCTGCCTAAAGCAATCTACAGATTCAATGCAATTCCTATTAAAATACAAACAGCATTCTTCAACCAACTAGAGAAAATCATTCTAAAGTTCGTATGGAAACACAAAAGAACCTGAATAGCCAAAGCAATCCTGAGAAGGAAGAATAAAGCTGGGGATATTATGCTCCCCAAATTCAAGCTCTACTGCAAAACCACAGTAATCAAGATAATTTGGTACTGGCACAAGAACAAACCCATACACCAATGGAACAGAGTAGAGAGCCCTGATATAAACCCAACCATATATAGTCAATTAATATATGATAAAGGAGCCATGGACATATAATGGGGAAATGACAGCCTCTTCAACATCTGGTGTTGGCAAAACTGGACAGCTGTATGCAAGAGAATGAAACTGGATTATTGTTTAACCCCATACACAAAAGTAAACTCGAAATGGATCAAGGACCTGAATGTAAGTCATGAAACCATAAAACTTTTAGAAGACAACATAGGCAAAATCTCCTGAATATAAGCATGACCAACTTTTCCTAAATGTATCTCCTCGAGCAAGGGAAACAAAAGCAAAAATTGAACCCACGGGACTACATCAAACTAACAAATTTCTGTACAACAAAGGACACCATCAACAGAACAAAAAGGCATCCTGCCATATGGGAGAATATATTTGTAAATGACATATCTGACAAGGGGTTAACATCCAAAATATATAAAGAACTTACATGCCTCAACACCCAAAAAGCAAATAACCCGATTAAAAAATGGGCAGAGGATATGAACAGACACTTCTCCAAAGAAGAATTCAGATGTCCAATATGCACATGAAAAGATGCTCCACATCATTAATCATCAGGGAAATGCAAATTAAAACCACAGTGAGATATCACCTCACACCAGTAAGGATGGCTAGCATTGAAAAGACTAAGAACAACAAATGCTGGCAACAATGCGGAGAAAAGGGAACCCTCCTACGCTGCTGGTGGGAATGTAAGATAGTTTAACCAGTGTGGAAAGCAAAATGGTTCCTCAAAAAACTAAAAATACAAATACCATTTGACCCGGGAATCCCACTCCTAGGAATTTACCCTAAGAATGCAACTTCTCAGATTCAAAAAGACATATGCACCCCTATGTTTATTGCAGCACTATTTACCATAGCCAAGAAATGGAAGCAACCTAAGTGTCCATCAGTAGATGAATGGATAAAGAAGAGGTGGTACATATACACAATGGAATACTATTCAGCCATAAGAAGGAAACAAATCCTGCCATTTGCAACAACATGGATGGAGCTGGAGGATATTATGCTCAGTGAAATAAGCCAGGTGGAGAAAAACAAGTGCCAAATGATTTCCCTCATTTATGGAGTATAACAACGAAGCAAAACTGAAGGAACAAAATAGCAGCAGATGCAGGGACTCCAAGAAGAAACTAGTTGTTACCAAAGGGGAGGGTGTGGGAGGGCAGGTGGGGAGGGTGGGAGAAGGAGATTGAGGAGTAGTATGTTTAGTACACATAGTGTCAGGGGGATTATGGGGAAAACAGTGTAGCACAGAGAAGGCAAATAGTGAATCTGTGGCATCTTACTACACTGATGGACAGTGACTGCATTGGGGTGTGGGTGGGGACTTGGTAATATGGGAAGATGTAGTGAGCACATTGTTTTTTCATGTGAAACCTTCATAAGAGTGTATAACAGTAATATCTTAATAAAAAAAAAAGAGAAAAAAAGAAAGCATCATCACCTTTAGTGAGAACCCAGCTTCTGCAGCTTTACTGCTCTGCGTGGTCCAGCTGACTGAGGGGCCCTGCGCCAGCGCCCCGCCTGCCCCACACCTCCCGGCCCTGCCCCAATGGCCCTAAGTCCTCTAGGCGTGCTGCTGGAGGGCGTCTGCCTGACCCAGGAATCCTGAAGGCGTGGGGACCGCTCCTCCTGACAGGCTTAGCTCTTCATCTTTCAGAGTGGGTCAGGTCACTTTCCATAAAAATACCCATTTCTTTGAAATTCTCTTTTCTCTCAGATCCAACTGGGGCACACTTGCTGGCATGAGGCAGGTGCCTTCAAAGCTGGCCCTTTGCCCTTTGACTTTGTCATGTTGTTGTTTTTCAGGTGTGTTAGAAAGCTTTGTTAATTTAAATATGTTAATTTTCTACATTTAAATAACTTTAAGGTTAGCCTAAAGCCGGGAGCCCTCTGAATTCAAATGCAATGCTTTCTCAGAAGACAAAATCCTCACTCCTCACCAACCTTCAAGGAGAGGAGGAAGCAAAAACACATCTATAGCCTGGAGTGTTTTCTAGGAGCCAGGAGAGACCGTGCATTTTATCCTGAACCTGCCACTTTCCAGGCGCAGGGAAGGCGTCTAGTCTTATCACAGGGATGACGGTCAGGAAGTAACTTGGCCAAGGTCACACGGCTAGTAATGGCCAAGACCTGAAACCAATAAAATAAAGCAGACTCACAGCAGGGCCTTTCCTGCGGCCTGAGACAAGTGCTTACCAAATACAGTTTCCTGTACTCCGTTCATTTCGGTGTTTTCGTTACTTTTTCCCCTCAGGGCAAACGGAAATGCCAAGCGCTCGGCGTAGTGAGGCGTAGTGAGGGACGGCAGGACGCCTTTTCCCTCTGTTAGTGTCCTTGGGATCCAGCGTGTCCAGAATCCCATGGGAAATGTTCCCGTCCAGCCAGTATTTCCTGGGTTCTTCCTCTCGGCCTGGCGTCCCGCTCACAGAGTGAGGCCCACAGAAGGCTTCAGGATGGTCTAAGATGACTCACTTGCAGGCATCCTAGCTTGCTAGGCCAGACCTGCCTGGCAGATGGTCTCACGGATGAGACGCCCACCCGGGCAGGTCCCGCCACCAACCAGCAGCCAAGCGCACAGCAGCAGCACCCAGGGAAGGACGGCAGAGCTTAGCTTCCCGTCAACACACCGCCTGCTGCCGTCCACTTTCTGAGCCTGTCCCCATGTGGGGCGGCCATGTGGCGACAACGCCCCCCACCCAGCACCACGGTCATCACCTTGCCAACCCTCGGAGGCCACCAACGTCTCTGAAAGCCTGCCCTGCGCTCTGTGCCTGGGCTTGGCCGGGCGCCTTCCCAGCTCTGCCTCATGCCGGAGAGGCAGGAACACAGGCGGCCCATTTCACAGAAGAGGAACGCTGTGGAAGTACCCAGACCCTGCCGGGCAGGGAGAGGGCTTTCAAACCCAGTCTTTGGCCCCAAAGCCCACTGTTCAATCAGCAATGAGGCGACTCCTGCGCATGGCTAGGGCCTGTAGGTGACCACTGGCCACGCTCCTCTCGGCCACCTCAGCAGCTCTTTGGAGTGGTCCCCCACCAGCTGCTGCGTGTGCCCCAAGGCCCCATAGGGCCCGTGATGCCAGAGTGGGTCCTCCAATCCCTCCTTCTTCCTGGCCCCGCCCCTTGGCCGGGGCTCCGCATGACCCCACGGTCTACCTCCAGGGCCGGCTGGCATCATGGAGCCGCAGGGGCCCTCTCCTCTTCTGGTGTGACGGGGGTCTTCCTGAAGTCTCACCCGGGCTCTCGCTGCAGTGTACGTGTACTCTCCCAAAGGGCACAGGAGAGACGGTGAGAGAAACAGGAGCAGAGAAGGGATCCCACGGAGAGGCAGTGAGGAGAGGGCTGTCCCTGCTGCAGGGAGGAAAGCTCTCCATCTGTGCATGGAGCAACTGAAGGGTGGTTGTGGGGTGACCCTTTCAGGGCGGGAAGGCAGAGCTGGCGGCAGTGTGGGCTTGTGACCTGATGCGGCGCTCGCATCCTCGCAAGAAGCTCTGGGGTCAGGAGGTTGGTTTTTAACCAGCAGGCCAGGTGACGCTGATGTGAAAGAAATGGCCGCATCACATGCTCTGAACTGCTGTGGTGCAGGTGCCCAGGAACCCTGCAGGCAGCAGAGTGACTGATTAGACTGGACAGGTGCCCAGAGCAGGTGGTTCTCTGGCAGGTTTCACAAGGAAGAGCTGGTCTGGGAGGGGAGAAGGTCTGGCAGCTGTTTGAGGCGGACCAGGGGTCAGGTCACGGAGTGCTGGTTCTCATCAGGGCAGCGTACCCAAAGGCACCTGCTTCGCAAGGCTGTCGGGAACATCAGTGAACATCTGCAAAGCCCTTCTTGCCTAGGACCTGCTACAGAGAAGGCCTTTCATGAGCCTCCATCAGAAGAATGAAAAATATCTAGTGCTCCATAAATGGTATCTTTATGAGTTAAGTTTAAAGTTATCGATCATTAATTTTATTGTTATTGATGTGACATGACATTCAAGTGTATGTTTGTCTATCTTGGAGAAATAAGGTGGGAAAGCCTATCAGAGGAAAGTAACAGAGCTTTGTGCTATACTGACAATGATAGAAATGAAAAGCAATGTTTTGCCAACATCTCGCACACTTGAGAAACCAGGTGAAAGGCACGAATGCGCATAAAGAATGGGCCTCTTCGGGTGTGCTCACATGCCACAGGCTAACTGCTAGAGGAGTTCTCCCCCGCCAGAGAGGAGGAAGAAAAGTCCCTCGTCTTGTTTTGGCTTGTACACCAGGGAGGGTTGGGATTTGGGAAGAAAGCCTGTATTTAAGTATGACCTTAATTTGATTCACTGCCACTGACAAGCCAGCCTGAAGTGGGGAGTGTGTCCACCCAGGCCCCCCCCACCTCTCCTGATCTGCAAGGGCTCAAAGGCCTTACCTGTCCCGGGGATTCTGAGCAGAATCTCAGCTGCCCTCACATGCTGCCCTTGAGCAAGTGGGAAAGGGGCGCTGTGGCTTCAGGACGCTTCCTGGACCAAACGGCCAACCGTGTCAGCCAAGGCTGTGCCAGATGAAGCCAGATTAACCGCACGCAGACGGCAGTTCAGCGACCGCACTGGGGATAAATTGGAAACTGCGTGAATGTTAGAGCTGTCTCGGTGGTCACACGTGCTCTCAAGTCGTGGCCAAGTTCATTATCTCCACGTGGGGAAAAGAATCTATGTTTTAGACTTCTGAAGATATAAAACCAGGGAGAGAGACCTCCCCATTTCCCTGCCCTCCTGTGGGCCCACAGGACACGTGGCCATGGGATGGATTTCAGGGTTTATCTCCCCCTTTACCTGTGGTTCCAGCTGCCTTCTTGGTTCTCTAAAGAAATGTATCTTTTATTCACTCATTCAAGCAGATGTTCATTCATTCACCGACTCCTCTGCTGAGACCACAGAGCTTCAGGGAGCCCGGTCTGTGCCCAGAGCAGGCGGGCAATGGGACTGCTCCTCTGAGCTCACCCCGTATTGAAGGAGCTGGGCAATCAGTTGTTCACAGACCACGCATCTCAGTGAGACACACGGCCGGGAGCTGCACACACTGGCCCATCAGAGCAGGTGGACAGAGTATTTCTGGAGAAATGGGCCAATATTGGGAGACTTGGGGGTTGGCTGTGTGTGAGGTGTCAGCTGGTTTGTGCACAAAGAAAACAGTAAATTCTCATCCTCAGCTTTTGGGTAACTAAAGACACTCTGAGATGGGAGGAAACCTGGGTGATGGAGGCGAAGCAGAATGAGAACAGGGGCCTGACTGGGAAGTCAGGAGGTCCTGAGGACGGCCTGTGGGAGGCGGACTTGGGTGCTGGGGCCCCTGTGAGGACCTCAGGCAGGCGAGAGGCTCCGTCAGCTCTGCAGTTGAGGGTCATTGCGGGGGCAGGACGGCAGGCTGAGAGTCAGGGCAGTGAGAGCCCTGTGGGGCCACAGGGGCAGGGCAGAGATTAGGGGAAGGGATGAGATGGGCAGCGGGGGCACACAGGGAGAGCCCGCCACCCCAGGAAGGGGACAGCGCAAGACGGAGCCCTGGGCTGAGCACTTAACCCTGCCCTGCTTCTCCAAGTGCTCCTGGCCAGCCAATGGGGGCCTGGGGCAAAGGCAGCCCATTTGAGGGGACCTACATGGCACAGCCAGGGCTGGGAGCCCCGGCAGACTTAGGGCATGGCAGCTGGCAGTGTCCTGGCACAGGCTTTCCCGGAGGGCGACCCGCGGGCTGGGGCATCAGCATGTCTCCAGAACCTCTGTGACTCGGGGTCCCGCCTGAGCGGTGATGGAGGGGTGGCACCCTGGAGCGGGGCCTGGAACAGAGGACAGAGGGGCTGATGTGAGCTCTTAATGGAGCTGGTGGGCTTTAGGGGTGCCACTAAGAAATCCAAGAGAAGAGGCAATTAGCTCTGTGCTTCTGGAGCCCAGAGAACAGAGACGTCCTGGGATGGTTGTTTGGGGGGGAGGCGGACGCCCTGGGAGAGTGGTGGGCTGCCAGGGGTCAGAACCCTAGGGCAGGACTATAAGGAGAGTGGCTGTTGAAGATCAAGAAGAAAACCAAGATGCAACCGGGAAGCCGGAGGAGAGGGTGGTGGATGAGAAGGCAGCGGGCAGCAAAATGGACCAGCAAGGAAGGCGCACGAGAGTCCCGATAGGGGGACCAGTCAGGTGTTCACAGCGGTCAAGATAAATGGAGACTAACAAGTGCCTGTGAGGTTCAGATCATGGAGGAACCTCCACCACTCTGTCAAGAGCAGGTTCAAGACGTGGATGGAAACAAAACCCATGAGCTATGGTAGGTGAGGAAGCAAAAGCAGAGGGCAGGACACGCATGACAATGCGTGATGGGGGAGTGGGGGGTGGAGACTGTGGTACCCAGAGGGGGAATGAGTTTGAGGGAGTTTGAGTTCTTCAAGTCTGTAGATGCTTGAAGTGTTTGCACAGAGGCAGGAAGGAACCAGCACACAGGGAAAGGTTGAAGAGTTTGGAAAAGGAGCCTAAGAAAGAGACCGAGGACCCCAGGGGTCTGGAAGGGTGGGATGTAGACCCCAGACGGGAGGAGCAGCCGTCCAGGGCAGCGACCAGCCCCACTGCAAGGGGAAAGAGAATGATGCCTGAAAGGAAGACACATCTGCTGTCTTTGGGCCGAAATCTTACCTTGTGTTTTGTGAGTTCTGGGGTAGGTGGAATGATGTGGTGACAGTGTGGCTTGCAGGTGGCCAGCTCGACATTTGAGGGTGGAGGAGACATTTCTGCTGGCTCCTCCGGGCTGGGGTGCAAGCCACCCAGGGAGCCGGGAGGGTGGCGGGCCGCTGTGGGAGCCGGGCAGGAAGAGCCGCCCTACCCTTCTCCGCTGGAAGCAGGAGCCTGGCCTTTCACTGAATCTGGGGCTCTGTGGACACGTTCCTTTTCACAATAATGAAAAACTTTAAAAGTATCCAAGTTCTTCTGTTACCATAAACCAAATATAGTAGTTGCTAGTCGGTGCAATGGTTGCTAGCCTCTTTTCCAATGAAAAAGAGCACACTTACCTTCTTGTGAACTTGTAGCATGATCTGGTTTTAAAACCAGCTAAACAACCTCTCAGCTCTTTTGAAGAAAAATAGTTGCAATTTTTGAAGCCCCACGATAACACATTGAAAATCCTATCCCTGAATCAGCTCCCAGATCAGCCACTTGGTTAACTCACTTTAAGCATCATTCATGGCAAGTACGTGGCATTCATTAGTTTTGTGTTAATAAGACAACCTGACATGGACCCATCACATCTGGGGGGTGGGCACAGAGTCGTCACTTGGGACTTAGACTAAAGGAGAAGCACGTGGACCCCCATTTGCAAAGGATGCGTTGGGCATGCTTTTCTCTGCTCAAACAGAAACCAGTGAAAGTAGTAATGTCACACCACACCTCCAGGCTAAGCCTCCAGCTTCCCCACAGCCCGGAGCGGAGGCTCTGGTGCTCAGAAGGTTCTGGAAATGGCTGTCCACAGGCTCTGATTTCTGCCAGCACCGTGTAGGGACCTGCATGTGCTCTCTGTTGCAGAGAAAGATGTGTTCGCTGTGGAAGCCATTCTGAGGTAGGAGTGGGACACTGGCCACCAGCAGAAAGACTGTCACCTGTCACGGCCTCTGAGCTACACTGGAATGGCACGCTGCCCGGGGAGCATGACTTGGATGTGAGAACAGGCTGCACATTAAGGGATGGACCTTTAAAAGAATCGAGCCAAAGACATTCTTTCTGCTTTGTGTTTCAATCTGTGAAGACTGCCATGCCAAAGGAGGCAGCGTGACAGGCGGGGTTCCCTGCTGAAGGAGGGCCGGAGCTGCCGATGAGTGTGGAAGGACGAGCCCAGTCACCAGCAAATGGCCATGCCCTTTACAGTGGCTGTAACAGTCACCTTTCCCTGGACATTTTCTTTTCATCCCCAAAGATAGGCAACAAGTGTATAGACAGTGTAACGGGTCAGATGCAGAATGAAGATTTTTTTTTATTATTATTAAAAGCCCAGGAATTTACCAGAAAGGTCAGAGAAAGGAATGGAAAGGAAAAATAAATAAATATTTATTGATTCCTATAGTATGTTCTACAAAGAGTCAGTAGCTACCCTTCGATAAGTGCATGGGGTCCTAAACGGGCCCTGGCGTGTCCACTCGCATGCCGGTCCGCCCCACCGCCCAGGAGCCGGGATCACCATCGACGTCTACATGCGAGGAGACTGAGGCCCACCCGGCCAGGTTAAACGGCTTGTAGCAGCAGAGCCCAGACTGACTGACACCGCAGACCATGGTTTTTCTTTATCTTTTTACTCATTTAATCCTCCAAACAATCTTGCCAATTAGGGATGACTGCCCATTTTTGCAATTGACCTGCACACATTCCTTCTCAACTGTTAATATTCAGCCGAATCACAGGCTTCCCTGGAAGCTTTCCTGGATTGCCTCTGTCACCAAGTGAGGCCGCGTTCAGCTCCCCAGCCGTCGGGTATATCCTCGGCCTCTGCTGTGTCTACACGCGCTGAGATTAATTAGGTGGTGAGCTGCCTTGTCTGAACTCCAGCCCGGATGCATCATCTGGACCCTGCGCACTTAAAGACTGATGAGTGAATGAATGAATGGGCGGATGTAGAGATGAATGAATAGAATGTATTTATTGTGAAATAAATCACACAAAATTCAGTGAGAATAGGAACTTGGTAAAATTCTTCCCAGATTAATTACTAGAGCTCACCGTGGAAAAGGCATTCCTAATCCTGGTTGGAAAGCACTGCAAGGAATGACACTTGAGGTACCGTTCTTTCCTGTCTCCCGAAGCGCGTCCTGAAGTCCTCGGGCACTCCTTAGCAGTAAGCCTGGGGCCTCTCATTTCCTTAGCAGCCTGGCTGGTTTTATAAAGTGAGATTGACAAAGAAATGAACTACTTCCAATCCCTGAGTGGTGCTACGCATTTTATTCAGATATGGCTTTCTCTTCTTGCTGGAAATCCGTGTGCCATGTTGTTTGGTGAGCGTCAGCTAACTGCAATGCCAGTGTGACACTCTGACAAAACATGGGTCATTAGCGTGAGGAAATCTTAAAACTCAAAAAAAATTCCAAAATGGCATATCATTTTTAAGACAAGATTCAAGAGTTTTTTATTTAAAATATAGTTGATGTACAGTATTATATTGGTTTTAGGTGTACAACACAGTGATTCAGTAATTATATGCATTGTTAAATGCTCACCATGAGAAGAGTAGCTACCATCTGTCACCCTACAAAGAGATTATAATATTATTGGCTATAGCCCCTGTGCTGTACTTTCATCCCTGTAACTTGCTTATTTTATAATTGAAGTTTGTCCCTCTTTATCCCCCCACCTTCTTCACCCATCCTCCCACACTCCCCCTCCATGACAAATACCAGTCTGTTCTCTGTGTTTATGAGTTTATTTCTGTTTTGTTTGTTTTATTTTGCTTTAGATTCCACACATAAGTGAAATCATAATATTTGTCTCTCTCTCTGACTTATCACTTAGCATAATGACTTCTAGATCCATCCAACTTGTCACAATTGCCAAGATTTTACTCTTTTTTTAATGGCTGTGTAATATTCCACTGTGTATATGTACCACTTCTTCTTTATCCATTCATCGATGGGCATTTTGTTTGTTTCCATGTGTTTGGTACTGTCAATAACGCTGCAGTGAACATGGGGGTATGTGGAGCTTCCTGGATTGTTGTTTTTGTTTTCTTCAGGTAAATTTGAATCTTTTATATATCAAAATTGGCCACCAGCACAACAAAACGCCCCTCCACCACATTTGTATTAAACTGATGAATTTGCATGGAAGGATGTCCCTGGTGAATTTTTAGCGAGCCTCAGCTTGGTAGACGTAACAGTGATGCAACACTGAGCTTTTAAAGTCTGAGGGGTGGATCGCACGCAAGGGGAGCATGCACTGGCACTCCAAGTCTTCTCTAACACTGCTCTATCATGTGCATGTACAGTGAGACCACAGAACCTGCTGTTTTCCTTCTCCTGGAAATAAACGTCCTTTTTATGGAAAACTCTTTTAAGGTCAAACACCGCATATCTATACCTACCAATGAGTAGTAATTGCTAGTCATTCTGACATGAATACCTCTTCCTTTTATTATTTTAATAACAATGATGTTTCACAGTTTCCACAAAAAGCAAACAGCCTATTAGCCTGTTTTTGCAAAGTAGCCACCTTGACATACACAAAGAAGAAAAGTAAGGACATCCACTTTACATTCCCTAGATGTTCACCATGGAGACAGAGAGATCAGTGCAAGTAAGAGAAACAGCTTTTTAAGTAGGCTTGTTAACACACACACACACACACACACACACACACACACACGGGGGGGGGGGGAGAGAGAGAGAGAGAGAAGGAAAAAGTACTCATGTTAAGCATAGGCATTTTAATCTAAAATCCACAGGGAAAAAACCCACCATTCTGGTCCTGGTAAAGTCTTTGGAGAATCTGATTGACTAAAATGCCTCCTGGGGGGTCTGCATGGAGAAACAGGGAGTGGGGGAGGGCTGCAATGCTCCCCACACCCGGGAAGCCGGCAGATGAACTTGCGGACAAGATTTTAGCCGCTCCGGTTTCCTAGGACAACAGCGGAGTCTTCCCAATGGCCGCATCAACCCCCACATGATCTGCCTCAGCTGTAAAATTCACTCGGGCCCCAGGAAGATTCACTAGTCAAATCAGCCCTCCTGTCTTCTGGTATCCTACAGAAATGAAAAAAAAAAAAGACAGAACAAAACAAAACACGGCTAAACATCAGCTACCCAGGAAGGTGGAGGGAGAATCCCCTGCTCTGAGACAAATTCCTCTTAGAGGCTGACTCGTCCTTCATGGGACCCCAGCTTGTGGGGACACCCAGGAGTGTCGCACGTGCCCCTCACAGGCAGTGAGCACTCAGCTTTTCCTCTGACCTCAGAGCCCACCTGCTCTCTGGTGCTTTTGGAGGTGACATTACAACAGGCTCCAGTGACTCCAGTGAAGTGGACATCTAAGTACCAAAATTTGTCAGCTTCTGACTGAAGCCATGACGTGAAGGGAAGCCCTTGTTAAGGCAAAGCCACGCAGGGCAGCGTGGAGCCACACACACACACTGGCAGCATGGGCCGCAGGACAAGGGGAGCCGAGCCTCAAATCCCGGTGCAGGCTGCTGTGACCTTGATGTTTGATTCTCAGTGTGACCTGGGCTGGTTCACTTCCTACCAGACCCAGGGTTAACCGGGGACAGCTAGTGCCATAGCCTGAGACCCTGCAAGCACCGTGTGACACCTACCATCTCCAGGGCTGGAGGAAGAGCAGAACCTGCTGGGACCCTGAGCACAGCAGAGCTTTCTGGGGCCCCAGGTATAAGCCACTCATATTATTGCAGAAGTGACAATATTCAGTCTTCCTGTGGACCAGCTCGCTGCTTGGGCTCCACAGTGCCCCCTGCCAGCCCCTCTCAGGTTCTTGGTCCCATGCAAGGCTTCAAATCCTGCAGCATGACACCCTTTCCCTCTCCTCTGTTTTAGTCCCTGCTTTCAAAGGCTTCCCATTGCCTCCCAGATCAAGCCAGTCCTGAAGGTGCTCTCTGTGCTGGCTCACCTTTCCTGGCCCAGGGCTCCTCTCTAGGCTGAGCCATGTGGAGCCAGCACGTTCCCAGAGCTACTGCCTTGTCCAGCCACACTTCCCATCCCCTGGGGGAACAAAGGTCCTTCCCCTTTGCCCCACCTTTCTAGGACAGGACCCAATGCCCCATGGCAATTTTAAAAGGCTATAGTAACAAAACACCACAGAATGGGCGGCCTAAATAGAAATGTTCAAATCACAGTTCCGGCAGCTAGAAGCCCGAGATCATGGCTGAGCAGGGCTGGTTCCTTCTGCGGCTGTGAGGGAAGAGATATCCGGTGTCTCTTTCCCAGTTTCTGGGGGTTTGCTAGCCACCTTTTACGTTCCTTTCCCCCATCTCTGCTTCATCATCACATTCCCGTGTGTGTGTCCATGTCCAAATTTCCCACTTTTTCTAGGGACATAAGCCCTGTTGGACAAGGGCCTACCCCAGTGATCTTACCTTAACTTGATCATCTGCAAAGACCATTTTCAAAGAAGGGTACAGGTGCTGGGGGCTGAGGACTTGGACATAGCTTTTTGAGGGACACAGCTCATAAATCCTGCCTAAACCTCTCTCTACCAGGTCAGCCGGGCAAAGCCAGGCCCCCGCCATGCGGCCCACGGCCCTCACATTCTCTCTCTGCTACTCCGAGGCTCACAGGAGGAAGTTATCTCACTTTCTGATTCCTGCCCCACTTGTCCATGGGCTCCTCGCCTGAGGACATCTTTCTGCCCATCCCCACAACACAGGGCCTCAGAGCAAGGGCCAAAAACAGAACAACAATGTCAAGTTGACCAGTGGCTTTGAATCCCCCAGATCTTCAGATCTGTTAGTGGTATCTTCCCTTTGGGCTTGCAAATTCTTTGGGGGTGGGGCCCCTGTCCTTTGCTTCCTTCCCCTTTCCCAGGGCACTCAGCCTTTGGGGGCACTGGAGAAAGCCAGCAAGTGCTGGATTTGTCCCACCAGCAGGCCCCCAAGGCTGCTGGGCCTACCTGTGTGCTTATTTTATGGAGGAAACAGGGTTGATTATTTCAGAACCATGACAGCCTCTTTTTCAGAAAGACAACTGAGGCCCTATTTCTCCCTAAATTTATTCGCCTCTGAGAATAGAATTTTCCTTTCTGAAACTGAGAGCATGCAGTTGCCATTTTTCTATATATATTTCTGTTGCTAATCTCTTGACCCTTGAAGTGCCTCTCTTAGTAAACATTTTTAGCATTTAAATAACAGTAGCAAGTGTCACTAATTTTAGGCCCACCTGCCATCATAAAGCATGTGACTCTTTGGGGAAAAGAGTTTGCTGGCTTTCTGGGGCAAGGGGCCTGTCTTCCACAGCCTTGGTCTCAAGTTTCAAGGTGTGCTTAGGACTCTTACAGGGCAAACATCCTGTACTTTATCCCACAGCTACACCTCCTAATTGATCCAGACACCACACAAAGGAAGCAAATGCTTTCTTTATCTGGCCGCCCTGGATGTCACAAATGTGTGTTTCCTGCTACCCCAGTGCCCATAATCGCCTGTTCTCTGTCTACACTATGCGCATCCTTCCTTGGACTGAAAGCTGCGAGAAGACAAAAACTGGCACCTGGGAAGTGGGGAGGTGGCAATGGACTCCATCAGTACTGTTATTTTTAAATAATAGTTTTATTGCAGTATAATTAACCTATGGTTAACATTCATCCTTTTGAAAAACACAATTCAGTGGTTTTCACAGAGTTGTGTGAACACCACCACTGTCTAATTCTAGGACATTTTCTTCACCCAAAAAGAAATCCCATCCCCATTAGCATCCACCTCTCATACCGTCCCTGGCAACCCCTGATCTGCTTCCTGTTTCTGTGGATAAAGAGGAAGATTAGCTTGAGGGATTGACTTGTATATGTAATGCTTTGTTCAGTAAACAAGGACAAAATACAAAGACTCCATAATTTAATTTTCTAGGGAACTCATTTTCTGTTATTTAAAAGAAAAATTGTGACTTTCCATTAGGATTTGATTGATTGATTTAATTCCCATTCCTGAGGGGTGACCTGGAGAGACCAAGGTGGCGGGGAACCTGGGGGCTCCCTTCTTAGTGTCTCCAGCTGTCACCTGGCCTCCTGCACTGGGAGCTGACGGCTACTGGGGGAACCATTGCCAACTAGAAGTGCCGCTCTGGAAAGCATAGTTCTCACCGACAGAGCAGCCAGGACAGCCTCTGCCCACCACTCGTGAGCTCCCAGAGCCCCGCCACGCCATCAAACCGGAAAGGAACTGAGGGCTGCCTGCGTCATTTCCCACCGATAGCAGTCTGGGGGCCGGCCTTGAATTTCTAGCTTCTTTGAGCACCTACTGCCCTGCTCTGTGCTGAGCTAGACCAGTAGCTGAATACACACTTTTTGTTGATGGCCTTGGCATGGAGAAAGCATAATTCGAAGTGGTTTGGGGAGATGGTATGTACTCACTCACACAGCCAGCCACTGATTCAGCATAGGTGGATAACTGTCAGGGACGGCACCCCAGCACTGCTCTGTGGAAAAGCTGACTGCAAACCAGTCTGGACGCTGTCCTCAGGAACTCACAGTCCCTTTGGAATAGGTGCACGGCCGCGGGAGGAGGAGGCGTGCTTACAAACAGCAGTGTTGGAAACGGAAAGTGACACATTAGAAACCAAGGCCCCAGGAGGAATGATAGGTGCAGAGCAGGAAGCAGGTGTTTCTACCGAGCTGATGAGCAGTGTGAATCTCTACCCCCCAGCACGCGCGCATGTGCGAGTGCGCCCACGTGCGCACGCACGTAAGCCAAGAATGGGTCCCTGGGTGCTGAGTACTCGCCATTGGTGAGATGCTCTGCTAATAGCTCGGTGTGCATATTCTCCGTACGGCCTGCGATAACCCAGAAAGACAGGAATGTCATTATCCCCTTTTTCCTCCAAGGAAACTGAGAAATTTCAGTTCTTGAATAACTAGCAAGAGGACAATCTGAATGGAGAGCCTCTGATTCTGAACCTGTGCTCTCAGCCAGGGAGCCAAATTGTGTCTCCGACCCCAGGAGGAAGGGCGCCAGAACAGCTCTGAGCACGAACAGCCTTTACGTGCAGGTGGGGAGGGTGTAGCTGCTTGGGAGCAGCAGAGGGGAGGAGGCCTGGGAGGGGGACTGGAAAAGTAAGCAGTATGCGGCAGAGCGGGAATTCTAGCTCACGCCATCCCACACAGAGGCTTCCGTGCGTGACTGCCACGGTGCCTCCGGTAAGTTGCAGAAACTACGTCCGATTCTCATTTATCAGAGGGTTTTATAGGATTCGGGTACATGAAAGGCTTTGAAAGCCCAGCAAGCCCTGGCGGGGGGCAGGAACAGAGCAAAGCTGCAGAGCCCGGGACCTAACCCTCCTGTATGAAGAGCACCCCGGGGCCCCGTGCCCAGCACCGTTCCTGCCTAGGCCACAGGCAGTGGGAGTGGAGAACCACAGGCCGGGCCACAGGACCAGAGGCTGGTGCTCCTGAAAAAGGTGGGTCAGACGGCAGAGCTCAAGTTGGAGAAACATGGAAAGAGGGGCTTCAGGGGAGCAGGGGCACTTGTTCAGGGGTTACCACCAAGTAAAGTGCTGTCCAAGGAAGAAGTAAAAATTAGTGGATTGTGGCACTTTAAAATAATCCAAATTCGTAGCTGAAGCTGATATCCTTAGGAGTGAACATTAGAAGCAGAAACTTTGGACCCAGAAGGCCAGATCTGAATCCTGGTTCTGTTGTGAGGAGCTGTGTGACTTTGGATAATTTAACTACCCTCTCTGTGCTTCTGTTTTCTCATCTGTGCAATGTGGAGGATACCAATCCCTCAGTGAGGATGAAAACCTTAATGCAGTCAGGTGAGGACAGGGTGCCTGGTGCACAGAGAGCCCTGGCAAGTCCTTGTTCTTGTCATGCCCAGGGCCACCCCCGGGGCACCTGCTGTAGCACCGGCCTTCTGTGCTCTCCATGGCCTGAGATAACCAGGACTTAGAACAGGAGGCCGTGTTTCAAAGGGTATGTGAAAGCTTATCTATAAGTCCCCAAACACAGGGTTGATTTTAATAGTTGGTAAGCACGCCTCGGGATGGCACAGGGATCAGCACTGGAGACAGCCTCCAAACACTGACTCCTGAAGGCCAGGTTGGACAACTGAGAGCAAACTGCGCCACTGGCCAGGTCTTCTGTTGAGAGGACAGAGGGCTAGACAGCTAGCAATGGCCAAGTGCGCTGTGTTGGGAGAATGTATCCGCCATCTGCCTGTTCTTGTCCATCCAGCATCTGTTCACTGATTTTGTAAGTAATGCTGAAGGCAACAGTCCCCTGTGTTGGACAGTGAGTTATAAAAGAACATGTGACAATTTTTTCGAGCACCATACAGTCTCACAGAAGATGTTATACATAGTTATTGATGTTAAAATATTTAACGAACCAGAGAGCAAAATCCCCACCAATAGTATACTCTTCTCCAACAGGTTTTACTCGGATCAACTCCAGCTTTCAATCAGATGCAGGCGGGCCACTGTACCCCGAGCATCCCGCAGGACAGCCGGCCTGTTGTCTTCTCCCAGACAGGGCCACCTGAAGAGGACTGGGTCTCAATTCAAGGAGACCAGGGCAACCAGATTTGACTCATGACCCTGGGTGGGAGGGCTGGTGCTCTGCGCAGACTGGACAGAGCCTGGTGGACATCGAAGGAGAAACACGGGGCCTTGTCACAGAAGTCCAGCTCTATGTCCTTCTAAAACCGTGCACATGCATTTCACATTAATCCAATAAAGAATGAATTTTAAAACGTGACCTAAACAGTGTGTACTCATAGAACATTTAGTACAGTGCCTAGACAATAAAAACAATTAAAATATTAATAGTAATTCATGAGCAAACCTGTTACTTCCCCTCAGCAAAAGCTCTGTCCCCCCAGGGAAGTGAGGCCGCGGAGCCTGGGGGGTAATAGCGCTGGGCGGGGCTCAGAAGGCCCCGCTTGGCATCTGTCCTGGCCAAGTAATCGTGGGTGAGTTGCTTGCTGTCTCTGTGCCTCAGTTTACTCGGGTGAGAATGCAGGTGGTAACAGCAGTACGTATGCACTGTGTTGCTGCGGTAAGTGACTCTCTCTACGTAAATCTTAAGACAATCCCCAAGTGAATTCTTAGGCCATATCGTAAATTCTAAGGCAATTTGTAAATGCCTTGAATTTAAAACAATGCAAAACGCCACCCGTGGCTGAACGTCAAATTCATGTAAACACTGGAAGAGGATAAACAATGTATTTGCAATGGTTAACTCTAGATTGTGGAATTACATGCTATTTTAATTGCTTTCTATATGCTTATTTATGATTTCTTAATTTGCTGCAGTTAATAAGCAGGACTTCTCCAAGAACAAAGAATGCAACTTCTTTCGCTATAAGGAATGACACGCTCTTTGCTTAAACAGTATTTAAAGGCTTAGACAAAATTAGCATATATTCTTCTACCAGAATATCAAGACTCCCCGTTGTTATTCCCATTAGGACATGGGGTCCCGTGTGTTAAATCATGCTTTTAATTTGTGGTAAAAAACAGAGAAATGGAATTTACGCTCCCTCCTAGTGACACCGGAAGCCCTTTCTCGATACCTGTGATGTGCCAATCTGTCCGCAAGCACGTGGAATCCTCTGCCTGGAACCAGATGCATGTTTTGGAGGAAGTCAGCGCCCATACCCTGCCCTGTACCCGCTGCTCTCTTACGTGTGCGTCCTCACTGACTCTGAAAACTGTGGCAAAGGGAGGGGGACTTGGGTGTGACAGGGGTCCTGGGGCTGATTCACATACCTCCACACCAGTTTTCACGGTGTGGAAAAAACTTCCCGGCTGCCTGGAGGCCAAGGCCCTGAGCCTGCCGGCCAGATCCCAACTACAAGGCCAGAGAGGTCACTTGTTCTTTCTTTCTTTTCCCATAACACCGAGTCATTGTTCTGAGATGGCCTTCCTCCAACCGCTTGGCCCTTAGGGGAGAAGCACCGAAGGGCTTGGTGAATGAGTGGTAGCCAATCCACACGGGCTCCGACACCCACCTTGGGGGAAATGGCAGCTCTAATTCCTGCTGCCGGGAGGTAACACAGCCTGCTGAGACAGGGGTGTGTGACCCAGTCACCGCCTCTTCTCACAGGACGACTCTGTGACCCTCAGTTTCCCTTGGTGCTTTACTGAAGTGTATGCCCTACCCCCAGAACTGTTGCTTTACGTTTCTGCCTTCCTGACTAACTTGGTGAGTCCATGTTATGAATGTGGGACGTCTCCAGATGTTTATGGAGGAAAAATGCTATAAAACATGGAAAGGTTGAAGACTCATGGGGAAAACTGATTTGTAAGACAGGAAAAATAACATCGACCCAAAAGACATGGTCCAAATGGGGGAAGGGTGTGAAAAATGAACACGAATTCATTTGTTCCCCAGTCACTGGAATCCTCTCCGATCCCTCATTGTCAAGCTGAGGTGACCTTGGCCACTCTAGTCTTTAACCTAGAAAAGCTGTCCTGCCCCACCACTTCAGGGCCAAGACCAGCTAAAATGGAGCAAATCTGGAGGCCAGGGAGAAAGGATCTTTTCATCTCTATTAATACCTTTTCCTTTCATGTGTACCCACATGACCCTGCACAAGAGCCTCAGTGAGTCCTAGGAGCAGAGAAGAACCGACACTTGGGAAAAACTCATTGCAAGCCAGGCACTGGGCCAAGTAGGCACTTTGCAGCATCTTCTTTAATCCTCACAAGGACCTGTGGAGGTGAGGCTATTATCCCCTTTTCATAGGTAAGGAAACTGAGACAGGAGGAGGCTAAGTGTCTTGGCCCGGAGCTAAGTAGCGTAGCCAGAGTACAAACCCAGATTGATCCTCCCAGGCCCGAACCTTAGCTCTTAATCACCTACCACAGATAACCACAGATAACCACAGATAAGGAGGATGGGGCCCAGAGCAGCCCAGGGAATCACTGGGGGCCACGTCAGAGCCGGTGGCGGGAACCTCGGGCTCTGCACTTCAGCAGGGCACACTGCACACACACACATGCACACAATCATTTGTCAAATCCATTCCTGCAGTGGGCCCGCTGGGTAAATAGCACCACTTTTTAAACACTGGTTGGGGCCATTTGTTAAGAGCCTTTTTGCTAGAAGCTCCCCAACTTTGTACAGTTTAGATAGATGGGCAACAAATATTTGTAGAGCGCCAATCATCTGATAGGCCTAAGGTGGGTGGTAGGAACCCTGAAATTAATGAGACCTGGTACTGCTCCAAACGCACTTAAACGGAGGGGACACGAACCCCGTGATCAGTGTATGCAGTTGGATAAACACATCGACACAAGGGATAAATGCAGTTTCAGAGGGACGAGGCCAGGGGTTAACCCTCCCCCCAGAGGGCAAACAGGCTCATCGCTGAGGTCTGCGGGGACTTCAGACTTGAGCTGTCACAACGCTGAGTGTGGCTTGCATAAAATCCCAGCAGGGAGCTCCTTGAGCGCCCAGGGCCCCCACCCTGCGCCTCCGAACAGGAAGGCCATCCTGAGGAGCCCTGTGCAGTGCCAGGCGATGTCACACCGAGGCCTGGCAGCCTCCAAAGCCAGCATTCACACCAGCCAGACACTGACTGCACTTTCCCCATAACAAACAGCTCCTAACTGCGTTACAGCGTTATTCTCAGTGTTGACCTGATGGGATGATCTCATTCACGGATTCAGATTTCAGGATGCCTTCTAGTGGTCTAATGAGCAGCTGTGTTGGCCAAGTGGAAGCACAGGGTGAAGGGCTTTGGGCAGAAAGACCTGGCGGCAGTGATGTCATTCGCTAGCCAAACCTCCTCAAGATGGTTACTTAAACTTTTTGTTCCTTGGTTTACTTACCCATAAGACGGAAATATTTCCATTATCCCCACAAAAGAACACTGTGAAGCTCTGAGATAATATACATAAAGAATCTTACAGAATGACTAGCCTCTAAGAGATATTCAACATATATTCTAACATATTAAGCTCACTCTAATAAATGTGTCTAATACATATATTATTGTTATCAAATTAAAAATCTAATAAATATAATGATATATGTAAGTCTAAAATTCATTACACTTTTAAAAACACAGTCACTCAATACATTTTTTCCCTTTTAGGATCTTCAAAGTCTATACAAACTTCATAAGACCTCACCATAGTAGGTAAGGGACATTTGAAGGGATAATGTTTTATAAAAGTGATGTGATTCAGTATATCCATCAATGTTAAATCACCTTGCCTGCTTGGTTTCAAATTATTATGTGTATCGGTGATTTTAAAAATATGTAGTAGAAAATTTCAAACATTCACAAAAATAGAATATAATGAATCCATGTTTCTATCATCGCACTTTGATGATCAATAAATTTATAGTCACTGTTTCATTAACAACTCATCTACTGGATTATTTTGAAGAAAATCCAGACATCATATCATGCCAGTGATTTTTAAACTGTTTTCTTTCTATGTTTATATTAATGTAGAAGGACTTTTTAGCCAGTGATTTTCTTAAGTTAATTTATATTTGTAAAGCACAGATTAGCTATGACTCAGCTTCCCGTCCTTCCAAGAAGCTAGATCACTGTAGAACCTCCAGCAGTTAATCATTAATGAATTAATAGTAGCAATTAACAGCAGTATATTGGTAGTAGCGAGGACCACTCTTAATATATTGAGTATCCATTCTATGCTAGCGCCAGTCTACACCAAATTATTTTCAAGGAAAATAAGGCTCAGATAAGTGAACTATTTTGCCCAATCTTAAGCAATTGTTGAATGGCTGAAAAGAGATTTGATCTATAGAAATCCAAGAGTTTGCAATTCACTTTGGGTAAACTATTGAGATTATACATTTCCTTGGACTTGTCTACAAGTGTGTCTTGATAATATTTGAAAATGTTAATCAATGCAGTGATATGATGCTTTCAGCATCATCATCTTTTCCATTTAAATTAGATAATAGCCTTCACTGCCTTTAGAGTAGAGTTGTTATAAAGGAAATTAGAAAAAGGAACGTGAGCAGTTACTTGGCTTTTTGATGTAAAGCCTAGATTTGGATGATACTTGCCTAGGTAGAGTGCACCATGACCATGAGACCTAAGCCACTCACTCCCTGTTCAGCCCTGTCAATAGGCTGAACGTTAGCAAGGTGCAAAATGCCTCTAGTCACCAGTGAGGTGTGAGTGGCATAGCGAAGCGATGCTGAGCGGAGCAGTTAATGTGTTGTGCGATGCTCTGGGGCACTCCCAGGTTCTTGAAGGCGAGTCAGCTGTCTTTCCTTTCCATGCATCATGCATGTATGCTCAACAATGCATGACCTGGACAACTCAGCCAAGATGCGGGCTCCTGTATTCCAGCAGCTGCCCAGAACTCCTGCCAGTGAGGCTAAGGGACATTCAGAAAATGCCCATGTGATCAGTTGCAGGTCACTGAGGAAATCATAGCCTTTTGCCATGGAAACCAGTCCTTCACTGTAGTTTATACAAAAACCTGAACTGAATAAAAATCTATTTGATTAAATTGACCCTCGTTGCCTAATGGCAAGTTTCTGCTACTGGGCCAAGTAGAAGTCTCATAGAGAAATTGTGCTCAGTTATTGAAAACAAACAAAAAAAATCACAATACGTGCACAGAAACAAATGGCCTGTATACCCTTCCCTGCTCATTAGTGTCACAGGAGGTAGGTTTTAATCACACCTTTTCACTTTATGAAACAGAAATTAGCTAAGTCATGTGTTCATCATGAGTGTGTCTTAGTAAACAGGTGCAAACTTTGGGCCTTCACATCACCATGCTGTCCTTGCTGGGCCCTTGTGGCTGTGGGGGCCATGGGAGAGTTTCGGCCAGTGACTTGCAAGACCACATGGTAACTGTAACGTCTAGGCTAACGTATTTGTTGCTGCTCTAGTTTCTGGAACTCTCTCCTTCTGCCATAGTAAGAGTGGCACTTCGAGAGCAGCCTGAGGCGCATTCAGGGTGGTGGCCCTGGTTCAGACAGTGGACGGAGGTGTGGGGAAGTCAGCCTGGTGGTTTTAGCCGCTGAGAATCCAGGGGTTTTGTTTGTTTTGCTCATTTGTTTATTTTCTGTCATCACAGCATAACTTAGGTTATCCTGACTGAGTCAGATAACTTTCCTGAATAGAAGTAATTTAGAAAGTCTAATTCATTGGCTGTTTCCTGAAAACTCTGTACTACAAATTTGAAAATGAATGGCTGAGGCAAACTGAGAGCCACTTCTTTCATTTCACCTACTGTTGTTGAAAAACATATAAACATCTGAAATAAATGCACATAGTATGCTTTAAAAACTGCTGTCATTATTTCCACAAAAAGAAACAAAAACAAAAAACCTCTGGCAATACTGACTCAGGTATTATGGTAAATATTGCCTCCTAAGCTGCACTGTTCTTGCTACTCGTATTTCACTTTGTGAAATGACTTATTCGTGGTCCTGAGCCCACTTCTCATCTGGATGATGTCAGGTTTCTTCCTGTGCTGCACTGGAGGGGAAGGCAGCAGTGTGAGCCCCTTGCAGTTACCCCCACCCCACTCTAGCGCACTGGTTCATCCATGCTGTACGCAAATTATGCCCACAGACAGGTCAGCAGGGGCACCATAGCTAGGGATCCCCTCATGGCAAGTGGCAGAAAGGGTATCATTCTGACACTGGTTTGAGTTGTCATCCAGTGTCTGTGTCTTGAACCACTTTGTGCATAGGACAAGCAAAGCTATTTAGTATTATTCACACATGACTCATCTCTGCCTAGCAGACTTTTAAAACTTCCAAGCCAGGACTTCTGGGAAGATGGCAGCGTGAGCAGGGCAATGGAAATCTTCTCCCCAAACCATATATATTTGTGAAAATATAACAAATACAACTATTCCTAAAAAAGAGACCAGAAGATACAGTACAACAGCCAGGCTACAGCTACATTTGCGAGAACTCAGCGCCTCACGAAGCGGGTAAGATACAAAGTCGCGATCCGGCGGAACCCGAGCACTCCCCCACCCCAGCGCACCGGCGGGAGGAAAAGATTCAGAGTGGGGAGGGAGTGGAAGCACAGGCCCGCCAAATAACCCGCCCTGGTGATCTGCGCCAGGAGCACTGACACCCATAGCACGGTGTATCGGAGATTAGAGAAACAGAAGGGCAGGATCCCAGATGGAGACTGCAAGCGGGTCCCCTCAGCTGGCTCCCGGGGACAAAAGAGAAGAGGGCGCTTTTTTTAAAAGTCTTAAAGAGACAAGGGCCCAACAGAGGAACAAAATCATCCCAGCACACTCAGCCCAGCAGGCTGGGAGTCTTGGGGAATTTCGGATCCCCCAGCCAGCGGCCGGGCAAAGCAGCTGCACCCAGGCTTCCCACAGTGATCAGCAGCCTGCCATTTGTTCTCCCCCAAACCCGGCCAGAGAAGCAAAGGGTCCAGCAGAGCCGCCGCTGCTGCATAACAGTGGAGGAGCAGCACCACCCACAGCAAACACATAGAATCTCCTCCCAGCTGGCGTGCAGCTAAGCAGGAAGGGCCCCAGGACCCAGAACAAGGTCTGGAAGGCACCAAGGGGACCAGAATGCACCCAGCAAGGCTGCAAACCTCCACAGTGCCATAGGCTAGGCTTAGGTGGCCCCACACACAGGCAGCTCAGGGGATTATCCCAGAGACTGCCTCCCGGTGAGGGGGGTAACCAGCTCAGGCCCCGGAGAAGGGCAAGGAGAACAACAAGCAGGAAGGTACTTTGTTCTTCCAGCTGACACACGTGGCACCTACCAGCAACCACTTCTATTGCCATGAAAAGACAGAGGAATATGGTCCAGACAAGGATCACCCAGACAACCCAGGGACGGGGCCTGATGGGATAGACTTAAACAATGTTCCTGAAAAAGAATTCAGAATAAAAGTCATAACCATGCTAACGGATCTACAGAGAAATATGCAAAAGCTAAGGGAGCAAGTGAGGAAAGACAATGCAGATATGACACAAGTGATTGACGGGCCTAAGCAGATGGGACGAGGTGCAAAAGACTGATAATGGAATAGAAATCAGAGAACAGGAATACAGAGAAGCTGAGGCAGAGAGAGATAAAAGGATCTCTCAGAATGAAAGAATATTAAGACAACTGTGTGACCAATCCAAAATGAACAATATTCGCATTATAGGCGGATAGAAAGTGTCTTTGAAAAAATAATTGTTGAAAACTTTCCCAAGCTGGGGAAGGAAATAGTTTCTCAGACCACGGAAGCCCACAGATCTCCCAACACAAGGGACCCAAGGGAGACAACACAAAGACACATAATAATTAAAATGGCAAAGATCAAAGACAAGGACAGAGTATTAAAGGCAGCTAGAGAGAGAAAAAAGATCACCTACAAAGGAAAACCCAACAGACTATCATCAGACTTCTCAACAGAAACCTTACAGGCCAGAGGAGAATGGCATGATATATTTAACGTAATCAAACAGAAGGGCCTTGAACTAAGAATAATGTATCCAGCATGATTATCATTTAAATTTGAGGGAGGGATTAAGCAATTCCCAGACAAGTGAAAGCTGAGGGAATTTGCCTCCCACAAACCACCTCTACAGGATATCTTAAAGGGACTGCTCTAGATGGAAGCACTTCTAAGGCTGAAAAGATGCCACTAAAGAAAATTAAATCATAGCAAATAAAGCAGACCATCCAAATACTAACTAAAGGTAAAAAGTAAAATCAACTATCCACAAAAACAGTCAAAGGAAACATAAAAGAGTATAGAATAAAACACCTACTATATAAAGAGTGGAGGAGGAAGAATAAGACGGGAGAGAAATAAAGAATTATCAGACTGTGTTTATAATAGCTTAACAAGAGAGTTAAGTTAGACTGTTACATAGTAATGAAGCTACCCTTGAACCTTTGGTAAAGCCAGCAATGGCAATGAGTACATATCTATCGATAATCACCCTAAATGTAAATGAACTGAATGCACCTATCAAAAGACACAGAATAATAGAATGGATAAAAAAGCAAGACCCATCTATATGCTGCTTACAAGAGACTCACCTCAAACCCAAAGATATACAGACTAAAGGTGAAGGGATGGAAAAAGATATTTCATGCAAAAAACCAGGAGAAAAAAGCAGGTGTTGCAGTACTCGTATCAGACAAAATAGACTTCAAAACAAAGAAAGTAGCAAGAGATAAAGAAGGACATTACATAATGATAAAGGGGTCAGTCCAACAACAGGATATAACCATTATAAATATATATGCACCCAACACAGAAGCACTGACATATCTGAAACAAATACTAACAGAATTAAAGGAGGAAATAGAAAGCAATGCATTCATTTTAGGAGACTTCAACACACCACTCACTCCAAAGGACAGATCAACCAGACAGAAAATAAGTAAAGACACAGAGGCACTGAACAACACAGTAGAACGGATGGACCTAACAGACATTTACAGAACTCTGAACCCAAAAGCAGCAGGATACACATTCCTCTCAAGTGCACATGGAACATTTTCCAGAATAGACCACATACTAGGTCACAAAAAGAACCTGAGTAAATTCAAAAGTATTGAAATCCTACCAACCAACTTCTCAGATCACAAAGGTATAAAACTAGAAATAAATTGTAAAAAGAAAACAAAAAGGCTCACAAATATATGGAGGCTTAATAACATGCTACTAAATAATCAATGGATCAACGACCAAATTAAAAGAGATCAAACAATATATGGAGACAAATGACAACACCACCACAAAGCCACAACTTTTGTGGGACACAGCAAAGGCAGTTCTAAGAGGAAAGTATATTGCAATCCAGGCCTATTTAAAGAAGGAAGAACATTCCCAAATGAATAGTCTAAAGACACAATTATTGAAATTGGAAAAAGAAGAACAAAGGAGGCCCAAAGTCACCAGAAGGAGCAACATAATAAAGACTGGAGAATAAATAAATAAAATTGAGAAGAATAAAACAATAGAAAAAAATCAATGAAACCAAGAGCTGGTTCTTTGAAAAAATAGACAAAATAGATAAACCCCTAACCAGACTTATTAAGAGAAAAAGAGAATCTATACACATAAACAGAATCAGAAATGAGAAAGGAAAAATCACGACGGACCCACAGAAATACAATGAATTATAAGAGAAAACTATGAAAATCTATATGCTAACAAGCTGGAAAACTTAGAATAAATGGACAACTTCTTAGAAAAATACAACCTCCAAGACTCACCAAGCAAGAAACAGAAAACCTAAACAGACCAATTACTAGCAATGAAATTGAATCGGTAATCAAAAACTACCCAAGAACAAAACCCCTGGGCCAGATGGATTTACCTCTGAATTTTACCAGACATACAGAGAAGAAATAATACCCATTCTCCTTAAAGTTTTCCAAAAAATAGAAGAGGAGGGAATACTTCCAAACTCATTGTATGAAGCCAGCATCACTCTAACCGAAACCAGGCAAAGACCTCACCAAAAAAGAAAATTACAGATCAGTATCCTTGATGAACGTAGATGCAAAAATACTCAACATAATATTAGCAAACAGAATTCAAAAATACATCAAGAGGATCATACACCATGATCAAGTGTGATTCATTTCAGAGATGCAAGGATGGTACAACATTTAAAAATACATCAATATTGTCTACCACATCAACAAAAAGAAGAACAAAACCCACATTATCATCTCCATAGATGCTGAAAAAGCATTTGACAAAATTCAACATCCATTCATGATAAAAACTCTCAACAAAATGGGTATAGAGGGCAAGGACCTCAACATCATAAAGGCCATATATGACAAACCCACAGACAACATCATACTTAACAGTGAGAAGCTGAAAGTGTTTTGTCTATGATTGGGAACAAGATAGGGATGCCCACTCTCCCCACAGTTATTCAACACAGTACTGGAGTCCTAGCCACGGCAATCAGACAAAAAAAAAAAAAAGAAATACAAGGCATCCAGACTGGTAAAGAAGAAGTCAAATTGTCACTATTTGCAGATGACTTGATATTGTACATAAAAAACCCTAAAGTCTCCACTTCAAAACTACTAGAACTAATATCTGAATTCAGCAAAGTTGCAGGTTACAAAATTAACACACAGAAATCTATTGCTTTCCTATACACTAACGATGAGCTAACAGAAAGAGAAATCAGGAAAACAATTCCATTCACAATTGCATCCAAAAGAATAAAATTCCTAGGAATAAACCTAAGGAAGGAAGTGAAAGATCTATACCCTGAAAACTACAAGACGCTCCTAAGAGAAATTAAAGAGGACACTAACAAATGGAAATTCATCACATGCTCTTGGCCAGGAAGAATAAATATTGTCAAAATGGTTATACTACCTAAAGCAATCTACAGATTCAGTGGAACCCCTATCAAAATACCAACAGCATTCTTCAATGAACTGAAACAAATAGTTCTAAAATTCATATGGAACCACAAAAGACCCCAAATAGCCAAAGCAATCCTGAGAAGGAAGAATAAAACAGGGGGAATTACACTCTCAGACTTCAGGCTCTACTACAAAGCTACAGTAATCAAGAAAATTTGGTATTGGCACAAGAATAGACCCACAGACCAGTGGAACAGAATAGAAGATCCAGACATTAACCCAAACATATACGGTCAATTAATATATGATAAATGAGCCTTGGATATACAATGGGGAGATGACAACCTCTTCAGCAGCTGGTGTTGGCAAAACTGGACAGCTACATGTAAGAGAATGAAACTAGACTACTGTCTAATCCCATACACAAAAGTAAACTTGAAATGGATCAAAGACCTGAATGTAAGTCATGAAACCATAAAACTCTTAGGAAAAAACATAGGCAAAAATCTCTTGGACATAAACATGAGTGACTTCTTTATGAACATATCTCCCTGGGCAAGGGAAACAAAAGCAAAAATGAACAAATGGGACTATATCAAGTTGAAAAGCTTCTGTACAGCAAAGGACACCATCAGTAGAACAAAAAGACATCCTACAGTATGGGAGAATATATTCATAAATGATGTATTTGATAAGGGGTTGACATCCAAAATATATAAAGAACTCACGCACCTCAACAAACAAAAAGCAAATAATCCAATTAAGAAATGGGCAGAGGACATGAATAGACACTTCTCCAAAGAAGAAATTCAGATGGCCAAAAGGCACATGAAAAGATGCTTCACATCACTAATCATCAGAGAAATGCAAATTAAAACCACAATGAGATATCACCTCACACCAGTAAGGATGGCCAACATCCAAAACACAAACAACAACAAATATTGGCAAGGATGTGGAGAAAAGGGAACCCTCCTACACTGCTGGTGGGAATGCAAATTAGTTCAACCTTTGTGGAAAGCAGTATGGAGTTCCTCAAAAAACTCAAAATAGAAATACCATTTGACCCAGGAATCCCACTCCTAGGAATTTACCCTAAGAATGCAGCAGCCCAGTTTCAAAAAGACAGATGCACCCCTATGTTTATTGAAGCACTATTTACAATAGGCGAGAAATGGAAGCAACCTAAGTGTCCATCAGTAGATGAATGGATTAAGAAGATGTGGTGCATATACACAATGGAATATTATTCAGCCATAAGAAGAAAACAAATCCTACCATTTCTACCATTTGCCACAACATGGATGGAGCTAGAGGGTGTTTTGCTCAGTGAAATAAGCCAAGCGGAAAAAGACAAGTATCAAATGACTTCACTCATACGTGGAACATAAGAGCAAAGAAAAAAACTGAAAGAACAAAACAGCAACAGACTCACAGAACCCAAGAACGGACTAACAGTTACCAAAGGGAAAGGGACTGGGGAAGAGCGGTGGGATGGGAGGGACAAGGGGGAAAAAAGGCATTACGATTAGAAGACATAATGTTGGGGGAGTGCGGGGAGGGCTGTACAACTCAGAGAAGACAAGTAGTGATTCTATAGCATCTCTCTACACTGATGGACAGTGACTGTAATGGGGTAGGTGGGGGAACCTGAGGAAGTGGGGAGTTTAGTAACCATAATGTTGCACATGTAATTGTAGATTAATGATACCAAAAAAAAAGAAAAACCCTCGAAGCCTAGAAATTGTTCACAGGAAAATTCTGGTTCCATGTTCCGCAGGGAAGCACCTATGCATGGCGTATTCCGGGGCACAGCACTGCTTCACGTCCCAGCAGTTCCTTTCTGTTCTCTAAAAATGCTACAAAGTCTTCTACTGGCTGAGGTATATTCTCCCAGCGCTCTCAGCATGATAATGGACATATGCCATAGGCACACACTGAGTGGCGTTTCTGTGGGATTGGGGGTGGGGTGGGTGCAGGACTGGCCATACTGACCTGGAAGCAGGCCATCTCTAGGGCGAGTGACCCATAAGCTGGAGACGCTGCTGTCCTGGTCTGCCTGGGCCGCCAGAATAAAGTGTCCCACACGGAGGCCTGCCACAGAAGAGGACTGTGTCCCAGGTCTGGAGACCAGAGAGCCGGGACCACGGAGCCAGCTAGCTGCTCCCTTCTGAGGCTGTGGGCAGTGGCGGCTCCGGGCCTCCCTCTGGCTCCACGGGCCTGCGGGCAGCCTGGTGTTCCTGGGCATGGAGATGCTGCGCCCCAATCTCTGCCTTCATCATCACATGGGGTTCATTTCATGTGTGTGTCTGTGTCCAAATTTCCCCTGTGGTAAGGATGCCGGTCCTGCTGGAGGAGGGCCACCCTCCTCACCTTGACTGATCACATGTGCAATGACCCTGTTCAAATAAGGTCATATTTGGAGATACTCGAGGCTGGGATTTCAACATATGAATCTTATTGGTGGAAGCAAAGGGACCCCTGGCCGCTGGAGCAGGGCGAGGCTGCCGGGGGCTCAGACCCGACCCATTATGTTCCGAAGGCCAAGCTGCTCGCTCAGTCTGGAGATTTTAGAAGCAGCTTCAAGACACCCATTCTTAGTAGGAAGAAAGATAAACGTGTTATTAACTATTAGACTGCACTTTATCAGTTTGGGGACAGTGTTCAGAAGTCATCGCAATGGCGAATAATCTTGGTTTGTGTGTCTGAGGTCTGTGCGTCTGAGGATGTGTATGTAAGTACTGACATTCCTACCTCTTTATCCGGAAGCAAGGTTTTCCATGTTAGTGAATTCCCAGAAACTTGAAATGACCCTTTTAGCATTAAGTAGCATAAATATAACTGAAACCAGTTTGGATAGACAGCTATCTACAACACACAAAGCATTTCCCTGTTTCTGAGTCGGATACAGAAGAATATATGTTTCTCTCCACTCAGACTGTGAACTCTGGACGCTAACTTACACAATATGACTTCCATATTCCCAAAGTCTGGCACTGAGTCTTATGTGTAAAGGCTGAATAGCTGCTTTAGGGATTGAAGTGAATGGAATGGTGCATTGCAATATCAACTCCTACTGGCAACGTAGCTTTGTCCCCAGGACACCGACTGCCTGCATGTACACACTGGCTGGGCTCCCCTCTCACTCCCTGTGCCTGCTGTTTGCCCCCCTCTGCTCTGTCCACAGCGGCCTTCATGGCCGGGTCCCATCACCCTTTGGCCTCTGCTCCAGGGTCACATAGGCCAGAGGACCTTCCCTGACCACCCTCAAGCCATCCTCCTCCCTGATGCAGTGTCTCCTCTGCCCTTTCCACGAGAAGAGGAACTTGGTCCATTTGCCCACTTCAGGTTGGCAGACCTCAGCTCAGAGCCTGTCACATGGAGGTCCACAATAAAAGCGTGCTGGCTGAGGGAGGCCGAGAGGCTGCCAGACCCTCTCCAAGAATAACGTGAAGCAGTCTTCTCCGAGTCATGTCAGCGTGGGACAGACGGCATGACTGGCTTCAGTGCGTCAGGGGCCTCAGCAAGGAGGGAGAGAGAACCTCACCGTCCTCTCCCCAAGGTCTTGGTCCTGCTCCCATCGTTGAGGTTACAGAAATAGCTTCCTGGGAGGAGGAGTGTCAGTACGCGCAATTATCAACATAAACCCTCCTTCACTCTGAGCCGGCTGTGTCGTTTACAAGCCCTTCAGTCTCTAGAAACGCTGGAAAACACATGTTCTTGACTAAAAAGTGTGCAGCCAATTATTTCCCGGGTCTGCAAAGATCAAATTCGTGGTTTCTGGACCTTCACGCACTGGTGTACCTGAAGGATGACATCTTAACAGAGTGGCTTGGAGGCCTCGACTCGCGCGTCAGGAGCCAGTGCCCCAAAACAGAGGGCAGGAGCTCACATGCAGCGGGCTGTTCCTGGGGCCCACACGGGCCATGCACGGTGGCCACCCTCAGCCCCTTCTTTCTACAGAGAAGATGGCAAAGACTCAGACATGTACAGGTGTGACTAGGAGCTGCCAGGGGCAGAACTGGAATTGAAAACAAATTTTGACAAGCGTGGGGTCGGTCCCAGCCCGGAGGGACCCCTCCCAGTGCCTAGACAGAGCTAGACCCTGAGCCCCCAGGCTGTTTCTCCAGCATCCCCCGGGCGGGTGACCCACACATCATTTTCAGAGCTGCATAGACAATACCTTTCTTCCCCAAATGAACTGCACATTTTACTCACCCTTTTTTATTGTTTCCCTCCTGATTTTGTTAACAAATTAAATAAGTGAGTTGACCGATTCCACACTAAACAGAATGCCTGTGGGCTAACTACAAAAAGTGGGCCCTTGTCACTGACAGGGAATGCAGGTGGCTACAGGACTGGGACCGCAGACCCCCTGAAAGTTAATATCACAGAGCCATTCTGGTAGAATCTTATGGAGAAGTCTTTACAAAGACCTGACTGTAAAAACTATGTAATATGCCTAGAAACAGGGGAGAGGTTACTTAAATCTTCTGATGGTTACATTAAAACATGATATTCATCTTTCAAGAAATCATTCGTGAAAAAATTAATACCAAAGCCTACTTTTCAATATTAGGTGAGGAAAAGAAAAGGACTCAATATTTAGCATACTGGGAATTTTGTAAAATACTATGTGTACCTGTGTGTGCATTTGTGTGTGCACAGAAAGAGAACAAGAATATATCAATATTTAACAGTAGTTGGTGAGAGAAGGTAGTTGTGTGTGCTTTTCATTTTCTATTTTTATAATTTCCTGTATTCTAAAATCTCTAATGTATATATATAAAACTCATCAAAACAATTTGTTTTAATTATATTTACCTCCTTTCCAGGTAATAAAAGGGTTTCACAGGAGATTTCTGGTGCTAATTAAAACTCTTCTAGACTCTATGGAAAGAAGATAGAGAATAAAACTGAGAGAAAGCCTGGCAAATGATAGCATCAATTTCATATCTGTAATTAAGTCTCTGTGTGTAACATTTGCCTATTTGTCTTTTTTATTTCTCCCAGAATCAAAACCCTCTTCCTGTCCTGAGGAACTTTCCTACCTTATAAGTATTGCTGCCTCTCACCACCAGGGCTACTAAAGAAGACCAGGACACATGTTCTCAGCCAACTAGATGAAACTATTCTGAACCTGGAATCAGAAATGTAGCGAGATCCCCATGGTGGCAACATACATTTGTGGGGGACTCACAGCTGCTGGGACCGTGGATGTGCCCCGTATCAAGGGCTGACACGAGTGGTTTCCCAACCTGTGAATCCCTGGGTTGCCCTGAAGTAGCCCAGTGGCTTCTGTGGTGTTCTGGTTTGGGGGCCTGGTGCTGGATGCTATCTAGCCTTCATTATTTCTTTTGGTTTCCAAATGAGGTTCTGCAGCCTTCCTGAAGATTCTATTCAATACATTTGTTTACTATTCGTTAACCAGAGTTGCTTTCTATTGCTTGCACTTTGAAAGCCCTCACTGCCTGGGGTGTTTGCTACATGACAATGCATACAGCACAGTACTAAATGTGACCTTGACATGCTCATGCGTTTATAGTTCAGAAAATACTACACACCATACACGAGGGCTGCTGGCTTAGATGCTAAGAAAATATAACTTTCTGTTTAGGAAGCCTGAGTCCATTAGTGAACTCTAATAACAGGTCAAAAAAAAATAATAGCTAGTAAATATTTTATTAGCATTTTTCGAATCTTGCTAATGGGAACACCAACTATTTCAAAAGTAGCAAGAGTGACATTTGGCATCAGGCCATTGCTCTATGCTCAGTGTCTGCTGTTTCTTAGGACTTTTTGTGGAATAATTAGAGAAGCTCCAATAGAATTAGGTGGGCAACAATGAATATTTTTATTTTTCTGTTCTTCAACATCATATTTTCTTACCTCATTATTTACCTACATTATGCATGCAAAACTAATTTTCTATCTATGGCATAGTAAATTTATGGCTAATTTAATATGTTAATATTTTTCCATCTAAGAAATGAAGTGAATGATTTTTATGTTTTGTTTTTAAAATATTAACTACAAAAAAAGCATTAAGTATAAGATTCATTACATGTTATCTTTCATTCTGAAGAGTATCAAAGACCTTTACATATTATAAAAAAATTAAGCAACAAAAAAAGGAAAAGAAAAACCCCAAAGCCAACAGATCCACCATCCGTCACTGAAATGGAGCTAAAATTGTTTCCTTTTCTTACCCTATTTGAAGTCTTACATCTGAGGAAAAAAGAAAACCAAGCTTAAACTACTAAAAAAAAACTACCAAATATTTGTCTAAGTAATTAATATGATCTGCTGATTCTCTTTCACATAAATTGTACATAGTTCAGAGTTTTCAAGAATGGAATTAGCTGGAAGTAGGAGACCTTAGGGTCTGGAATTGGAATGGAGGCTCTGTTTGGTCTCCAGAGAAAGAGAGCCAGTAGAATATATGAGATATATCAGAGGAGATTTAATATGGCAATTGGCTCTGGGGGTTATGTCCTTATCTGCCACTTGCAAGTGGAGACCCAGGGAAACCACTGGTGTAATTTATTTTAAGTCAAAAGTCCTGAGAAGCTGCTGGGCCAGAGGCTCAACAATCGGGAGCCACGATGTCCAAGGGCAGAAGAAGAACATCCCAGCCCCAGGGCAGGCAGAAAAAGAATTGAACTGCACTGCACCTTTTCATTTTAGGGAGACCTTCAAAGGATTGGTGGGGGTGATCCTTACCAGGTCAACTTATTCAAAAGCTCATCTCTTCCAGAAACACCTTTGCACACACACCCGAAAATAACATTTGGGCAGCTCTCTGGGCGCCCCTTAGTGCAGTTAAGTTGACATGGAAATTTACCATCCCAGGGTCCACTTTGGACTCCCCAAAGTTTTCTCTAGAAATTCTCGATTGGCCTTTCCTATAAGACAAAGCACCATGGTCGACAGTTGTCAGCATAAATAATCACACCCCAAAGGCACACATCCCCTAGAAGCACCATAAGTGACTTAACAGCAGCTCTGCTCAGTCGAAAAGCCCCAAACCCTCTTTTCCCCGGGGATTTACTTCTGTGTAAAAGAGTGGGAGAGCCAGCATTTCTCAGCTCACCCATTCATTCCACAAATGTTTGTTAACAAGTCAAGAGCCCCAAGCGCAAACAAATGCAACAGCCATGGAAAGCTGAGAAGAAAGGAGCCCGGGGACCCGTGGCATGGGTGATGGGCCAACGCTCTCACCTGCAGGCCACAGGCCGGGCGCTGGGGCTGCCGCCCCGTCACCCTGCTGCCTTGGGGGAGCCAGGATGCGCGGCTGCTTCTATAAAATTAAGTAATATAATTTTTGAAAAGATGGGGAAATTTCAAAAACAGGGTAATATTTGTAAAATGTTTGGCACATAGAAAGTCTTTAATATATTGTAGCTTTATTGTTGGCAAAGCTGATCCAAGACAACTCTGGCTGGCCTGAGAGTTTGCTCCTAATTCTGAGATTTCGTTATAATTCCCTTGACATTGTTGTCTCCCCTAGTCCTTACAGTAGGTGGCACGAATATGGTCCAGTTCTGCCAGTGGTAATCAAACTGTTCTGGTCAGCCTTGTTTTCTGGGCTATAAGTCTCATGTTCCAGAAACCGGGACACTAGGACACCGGGAATCACCTGCTCTCCAAAGGCACACGTTTAAAGCCATCAGTATGCCTCCTCTTTATTGCTACCTTAGATAAGTTTGGGTGGACGGGTGACTCTGTTACATGATCCCTCAAATGCCTATTTACAACACTTAATAAGGAACTACGATTACATGTAACTGGAAGAAATAAGACATTAGTCTGCAACTGAGATGAAGAAGAAAGGCATAAATCTGAAATGAAATGTCCAGCATCTCACCACAAATGTAAATGGCAGCCATATGATCATGTCACATTAGCAATGAGTTAAATAGTTAACAGTGTTCCAAGAGAAAAGAGATCACCATGGGTGGAGCCATCAGGAGGGGATCTCTTGGAACGCTGTGTTGGAAGGCAAACCAACCTGAGCTGGAGAACCAAGAGCAGGGCTTCCAAGCCCCCGTGAGATATCCAGAGGGAAGGTGGCTTCAGCATTTGTTGTTGAGGTCTAACAACACCACACATTTGGTTTCTCCACTTTACCGTTTATGGCATCGGGTCTGGCTTCATTCTGGCTTTGCCCCTGATGGCCAAGCGGGTGCAGCTGCTCCAGGCTCCACGACAGCCCACATCACCATCCTGGAGGGGCGAGCAAGCCTCGTCCTTTGGCCTGAGTCTGGCGGTCTGTCTGTCTCCGATGCATACTGCAGAAGTAGATGGGGTTACACAGGTAACGCTGGTAAGACCCCAGTGCCCGGCTCTGGGTGTGTGCAGGGAAGAGGTGGGTGTGCAAGTGGGCAGAAGCGCCTAGTGGAGGGGGAGCAATGTGGACATTGTCCACTCAGTGCCCACCACAGAGAAGATAGGATTCAGAATCGACGCTCCTTCCGGCAGAATCCAAGTGTGACTTCTTGACCAAATTCACAGGGAAGGTAGGGTCGGGGACAGATGCCAAGTCAGCCAAAGCCACAATGCATGGGTCCAACCCCAGCTCTGTCATTTACTGGCTGAGAGACTTTCACCTACGGATGGAGGCCTCATCTGCAAAACGGCAACAGCAAGGACCCTGGCTCCCTTGGATTGCTGTAGGATTGATTGCGCCATTGCATGTGGACCCACCACCATTAATGCCCACACCCGGCAAGCACTGCGCCACCCAAGCTCCACTGTCCCAGGTGCCCTCCAGAGCAGCAGCCCACTTGCTGTTACCCTGAGGAAGTGCAGAAAGGAGGGGCAAAAAGCAGCAGCTTGTTCTCGGGATGGGCCTCGTCCAATCAGGTGGAGGCTTTGAGACCACAGAAGACTGACATCCCCTAAGCAAGGGGGAATTCTGCCCGCAGACTGCCTTCAGCCTTCTGCACCTTCAGCTCTCCCTGAGTCGAGCTGCGCCCCTCTCCCGAGTCTCCAGCCTGCTGGTTCATCCATCGGTCACCTGTGGACGTGCCGGGCCTCCACAGTCACCTGAGCCGATTCCTGTAACAAACCTCCCCACGCACGCCTCCGGTTGGCTCTGTTTTCCTGGCACATCCTGATGCAACACCTCCTGACTGAGCTGCCTTAGGAGAGTAATTCTGTAAGGGCATCTGATTGGGGGAATGTGGGCACTACTGGTACTAAGATGCTTCCCTGCCTCCTGGGAATTCTTTGAGGTGTCTGCTTCGTTACTTTCCCAGATCACTTTCCTGGCCAATTGTGCACTTTCTGAGGGCATAGGCCCTACCTGGGAGCCACGTCCAGGCAGCCGGCGAGCAGTCCTGGGAGGGCCCTGATGGCATCACTCAACTAGGTTGCCGTGTAGCAAAGATTAAGTATGCTTCCTGCACTTGACCAACTTCTCACGTGCTTTCTGCTTTACAAAATTTCCCATCAGCCTTGGACTTCAGCATGAAAGATGTGCCTTTGGGCTTTGCTTCAGCCACTGTCCTCTCTTGCTCAGGCCTAGGTTAGTCAATGGGCAGCAGCTCCTGTTGTAACCGACCCTGGGTTTTCCATTCCTCTTTCTATTTGAAGTATACAAATGCCACTCATCCCTATCAAGTTGTACCTCATCAGCACGACAAACCACTCTAAAACGTCACCAAACCATTTCCTCCCACTCTTTCGGTCTCAGTGTGCATCTTTATGGCCCCATTCCAAATCTGAGAATTCGGCAATCAACAATTGGTTGTATTCAGGAGGTAAGAATTCTTCTTGCATTACACAGGGTAATTATTTTTTTAATCTGCTCCCTGTGATTATGTGGAAAAATGTCCTTGCTTCATTCTTTGTTATCTCTTGCAAAACACCTCCATCTTCTGTTTTATTTTGTACGTTAAAGCATATAACAAGTCGTTCATCCCAAATGAACCCTCCTCTCCTCCCCTCTCCCTGGGAGCCTAGTTCTAGGGCTTCATGTCATTGGATGCAGTTAAGTTTAGTCGGGTCTCAGAGAGCTTGAAAATGTTAACTCAGTATGGAGCACCCTTGTGAAGCAAGCATGAGGCTCCAATGTTCCAGGTGAGTAAAAACCCAAATGCACAATGCCTGGCTGGCAGTAACAGCTGCCCATTACTTGAGAACCACCCCACTTCATCACCATGCCTTACGCTACTAGGCATGATGCACGTCCGGGCCGTTGCCCCGCTTTTCAGATGAGAAACCGGACTCAGTGGTTGGGTCAGTGTTAGAGCTATACAGAATACTCAGAACTGCTCATTATTCAGGCCTGTAAGGTTCCCAATTTTTATTTTCTCATCGCACCCCACCCCAATGTCATTCAAAGAGCAAGTGGGGAGAATAACTGAGGTGTGGACTTAATGTGGTTTAGTTTCACACCAGTGCTCAGACTCCATCTGTGAACTAAGGGTCTCAGGTCTGATTGAGGGGTTGGGCAAGAAGCACAGAGACTGAGGAGGCATGAAAGGTTTAACTACCAGGGAATCCAGCTCAAAACACAAGTGTCCTTTTCCAGAACAGGACAAAACCAAGGATCGAGCCAGCAGCTGGTTCCTGCTCGCCTGAGCTGCACCCCACTGCTGCCAGCGCTGGGGCTCCAGGAGAGCTAAGAGCTCGCTGCTCCAGGGCCGCATCACAGGTCCCACTCCAGGCAGGTGCACCTTTGTCCTGCCTGCTGGTGGCTGCCAACCCTCCCCACTGCCTTCCCAGCCTCCTTCAGGGCCCTGTGCTTCCCGCAGCAGAGCTCCCAGGGCGCAGCTGGAGACGGCAGGTGTCTCTGGCTCTGCTGACCACAGACGCCCGGCCATCCCGCATCTGTGCTGACCACTCACCACTCACCACAACCACACAAAAGGAAACGTGACCGTGGAACAGAGGCCGCAAGACTAGGCTGTGTTTACTAACAGAAACCTCACCACTTGACCCTGAGACACGGATATTTGGCAAAACAAGTTTTGTTTCATGTGATTCCCTCACCGATTTAAGAGTTACAGGTCTCAGAAGTGGGTCTGTGGCCCAAGAGCCTCAGAAGAGGCCGAATACAATAATTAAAAATATAGATTTTAGGTCTCATTCCAAGCACACTGAATCAGTATTTTGGGAAGTGGTCCAAGAAGCCTGTATATTTGATTGTGTGATTTTGATGTCTGTTTGGTAAGTTTAGAAGCCAAATTTGTGTTTCATGGAACGTTATGTTGTCTGTATTAATGTTATAATATGTTTAGGTTTTTTCAGTAGAAGAAGTTTGCCGAATGAAATAGCAATATAAAAATTGGTTTTCAAGGAATTACATCAAACTTGAGTTTGAGGGTTTGCTGGCCTGGAAAATAATTTTGTCTATTGACCCCATTATAGAATTCAACCCATGAGTTCTGTCTCAGGAGAGAGTAACCAGGGCCTTCAAAACCACAGCCCATCCCCCCAACAGCAAAACAAAACATGAGGCCAATCGCCATTTTGTTTGGGCCACTGAGTGCTTGAAATGTTCTGGATGTGAACCACTTCGGCGGGGCCTTGCATTTCTCTATGTGCAGGCCACATACCGTCTGGCTGTCTTGCCCTAGCCCTCCAGTACATTGCCTGCTAGCTCTGAAAGCATGGTTTATACCAATGCCTGCAAACTGGCACTCCATGTGTAAATAAATCGCAGTCATTTGTATTATTTCTTAGGCCTGAGAGGAATCTCAAATACGATTAAGTTCAGGCATCAATTTATGCATGAAAATGCAGAGAACCAGAGAGGCAAAGCCAGTTACCTCATACCGCACAGCTGAACTAGCGACTTGACAGAACTGGGCTCCATCCCTTCATCGCACCCACTGTCCCTAAGGATACCACGTCCTCTCTTCTCTGTTCCAGAGCGCAGCCTCTCATCTCATCTCACCATGCAAGCCCAGCCATTCAATTTTTGAACAGACACCTACAATATATGTATCATTTTCAAACTGATCTACAGGTACTACCATTAATCCAATCATTGCCTATTAAGAAAGGATAATCTCTTGCTTTTTGTAAGCTAGGCAGAAGACCCTGTGTGATCCGAGGACACTAAGCAACCTCTTCTGAAGATTGCTGAGTTAGATGCGACTTCTCAACGCAGAACAGATGTCAGTCCTTCTGACTTGGACTCTTTGCTGCCTTCCTGTGTGCTTACTGGATGAATATGATGCTGAGAACTGTCTTTAACCATCACCTGTCTTACCTACAGAGAGACCCAAAGTGACCAGCCCCCTTCCTGAGACGGCCTTGCTCTTGGGGTGATTGTGAACTGCTGCTGTAATGGCGAGCTTTGCCCTCATTGTTTAAATCACTTCTCTGCTGTGTTTCTAAGAGGTGTCATCTATCACCCGTGTGAATGACATCCTTCAAGTGTCAGAGCAGGAGGCTACTGCTGAAAAGCCTGTTCCGGGAGGAAGGCGTCCCCTGTCATGTCAATAAATGCTGTATTTCATCTTCCTCCAGGGGGAGAGAAAAATCACGTCCCACTCTCCTCTCAGCCCTGAAACCCTGCTTACTCACCAGGGGCCTCTTCACTCCCGAAGGTTTGGTATCCGTGTCTCCAGCCAGTTGTTCCCTGAACCCTGCCGGAGGAGCTTGCTGATTCGGGTTTCCATTCGGAGCCATTCCTTCAGTGCACATTTTAGGCAGTTCCCACCAGGCTAATGTCCAGGTCTGGGGATGTGAGACTCAACTAGACAGAAGGGTCGCTGCATTCTCACGGTGATGGCCCCACTGCAATGCCTTAGGCTTGCTGGGGTCCTTTTGAGAGTCCAGGGTCTCCTTTACTACTCAGGACACCTCCCGCATGGGCTCTACGAGGTCATTCAGATGCAAGGTAAGCACCGCGTGACTCTGGCGCTTCTCCAGGGACCGGCGGCCGGAGGTGGCATAACTGAGACTGGAACCCCGGGCATGCAGGTGCCCAGCTGGGCCTGGCCCTGCTAAGCTTTCCCTCGTGGCCCCATGTAGGGCGGCGAGCCCAGGGAGGTGCCCCGGGCGTACTGGCCACGAGGAGGAGGAGGAGCTGGGCCCTGGGGCTCCGAAGACAGCGTGCCCCAGGCCAGCCGCTCACCTCCAGGCCCCTGCCCTGCGGGTCGCCCAAAGGGTGCACCTGCTCGCTCTCAAGCTGCCACCCCGGGCCTCGCCGTGCGCAATGCCACATCACGGGCCGAGCGGGGTCACCCCTGTGGCCTCTGCCACTTCTTTCTCCTGACTATCTTTCCCTAATCCAGACACAACGACCTTTCTTTTCTTCTTCCCCTCATCTTGTAATCATCCGTCTCCCTCGCCCTTGAGGTCACGTCCACTTGGCTCGTTGCTCTCATGCCACGTGGGACTGTGGGACGGGACATCCCATGCATCACCCTCTCTGGTGAGCTGACCGGCCATCTGGTCCCCCCAACCTGCTCCCTTCCCACCTGGCCCGGCTCCTTTCTCAACACGCTTTGTGGCCGACCTCATCTGCGCCTGCTCACCTTTCCGGATGATACGGACTCGGACAGAAATGTAGGGTCCGAGTCGCGGGGGGGGCGGTGGGCTGCTCGGCCGCGGGCTCTCCCGCTACTCCAGCTCCCATGTTCTGTGTTGCTTCATTGGCTTCACGCTGTACATCTCCTGCTAGCTCTTGGACCAAAACCACTTTTTTATTTATAGGAAAACACCAGCAAGTGAAAAAGGGTTTAGGCAAAACTGATTATTCCAGAGCTTTTTGGTATGATTTAAAATTGTGTTGAGTAGAAATATTTAAGAAAAAATTTCATACTTTCCTGCCTTGTTAAATAGGCTATTTTATACATGATTTAAGCTTTTTTTTTTTGGTGACATCACTGTCATAAACACTGATTTTTGTAGGGTGATATAAATAGTGATACACTCAGCATCGCTCAGGTGGAGCTGTGTGTCCTACAAAATGATCCATGACTTCTGAGCCTTTCTTTTCTGTTACAGCTTCCTTGTGAATCTGTCTCGTCCTCTCTGCTGCTGTTCTTCAGATTCTGTACTTACTTCTCTGAAGGTATTGCTTTTGACTCAATGAGTTGGAAAACCAAAATTTTACCTATGAAGGACCAAATAGGAAACAACAGAATTTGAGGAGCTCTTCCCTCGGTGATGCTGCACGCTGAGTTTGTGGGATCTACTCTCATCTGTCAGGGGCCATGGGTGTGACGAGGGACGATGCACCTGAAAACCACCTGCTGGCGAACAGGCCGTGCCTCGCTGGAGCCATGCAGACAAACGGGAGATACTGCATCATGTTGAACTTGGAAAACGGCTCTGCAAACGTAAAGCAAGTCTCAAACAAATGCTTGCTATAAATATTTCTTAAAAGTAACCCTAAACTTGCAGTGGGTAAATCCAATATCCTATTTGTGTTGTAACTGTGAAAACACTTGACATGTCTTTCTTTCTCTCTTTACTATTTTTTAAAGTTTTCTTTCAACTTTTGGGAGTTTTACTAAACTATCTTTTTTCCAACATTTAACATATCATTTTAAGTCTTTGGCTATTTAAACTGTTCTTAGTTTTAATCATTGGGTTAAAAGAAACACAGACCCACTCAAATACATACAAGGAAATAGGGGTCTATCATGGTTTTGGTTTGGGCACATTTAAGTGAAAATCTGAGTAACTGTGACTTACTCAAATACAGGCAGTTGTTGGCAATGATTTAGCCGCTGATCAAAGATTCTGGAATCCCTTTCCCTCTGCTTCATGCTCATACCTGTAGCTCCAGACATTATGTCCACATCCCACGTGGAAGGAGTGAGCAGTTGCAGAAAGACACATACCCACTCGGCATGCTTCCCAGTAGAGGTATTTCCTTGGAGGTCCCACTGACTGGCATTCCCTAACATCTCCTTGATCAGAACTATGCCAGAGAACACCTCTTTCGGCAAGGGAGGCAAGAGAAGGTAGTCTTTTAACTGGTCATATTATCATTCAAGTCAATATAAGTTTTTGTCAGTAAAGAAAAATGGCCAAATAACAACTGGGTCAGCTGCCAGCAGCCACTGATTGACTGTAGTAAAGCCCGGTGAATGAGCCAGACAGCCAGGGGGTCCTCTCCTCCCAAGACACATGGGATTCCTTCTTCCAGGAGCCGTGCAAGTCCCCTCACGCTTCCTCTGCTTCCGTTTGTCTTCCGGGTTTGCCGTCTGGTTTTGACCTCCCAATTTCAGCTTGTAACAGCTCCTCCTGCCCTAAGACTCACTCTTAATTCAAATCCTGCAGAAAACTAAACCCATCTATGTGTTACTCAGTACCATATCTGGGAAGGAATCTGATGATTAGTTCAGCTGAACTCTTGAGAGACACCGAGTGAGTTCCAGGTCAGGAGCAAGCCTATTATCCTCGGGTCATCCTCTAGTTGGTGGCCATCAGACAAATTCTGCACATCGGGATTCTGTGCAGAATGCAGTCATTCAGTCCAGCTAGGAAGGGCAGTGCACACACTCCTGTAGAGTGGGATGTGGAGGGCAGCAGATGATGGTCCCGCTGGTATGTACACTCAAGCCAGACGCAAACATCTAATTATTTCACAGAAAGACAAATCTAGAGGTCAATCTCATCTCCCCTAATTTTTTCAGATCTACTCACAAGCTACTATGATTGGATCCACTCTTCTGTTTGACCATAGATGAATAGCTCTGCAATTCAGTCCCATCAGATGACAAAACACAGAGCGCTAATGAGCTGGCCTGCTCTGGCCTCCTTCGAGTCCCACTATTCTCAAAATACCAAAATGCATCCCATTTTTATGAAGTCACATGTGCTTTAACAGATGTCAAAATCAGGTTTCAGTCATTTCAAGTTCGCCAAGCTACCTATGTCATAAAAGTTTTACTTTCAGGTGGAATCAATGTTTCTTCTGACATGGATATTACCATCCATACTTGGGTAAAGATATTCTGTCCAGGCATATTATTTTTATGGGGCTTTGTAGATAAGCAGTTGATAGAGTAAGGATACATCAGTTCTTCCTTCCACTCCCAGACTTACTGAGAGATTAGCAAAGTGAAAGTTTTCACATTTGATATGTTTTCCTAAGAGTGACATTTTAGCCAGAGATGTCTCTTGAAAAAATTTAACTATTGAGTTAAAAGTGATTTCTTTAAAAAAAAAACCACATCACTGAAAGCAGGTAGTATACTAAGTAGTACAAGAAGTCCCAGTGAGGAATTTGAAACACATTCAAGATCCTTCAGTGTGCATTTCAAGAAACATTTTTGACTAGTTGAAAATTATACAGGGTCTGTTTTTTTTTTCTTCAAAATATAAGTAAAAATAAAATCCTTCCAAGGAGAAAGACACCCAAAAATATTCAGGAATGAAGTTAAAGCATTGACTATATTATATAATGAATAGACAGTGTTGCCACAGATAATTCTGATATTTGATTTTTTGGTTTGTAGTAAAAATTGGTATAACTAAGAACCTAGGAGCAATTGTTATAATTGTGCACTTGGAAATTTGTTAAAATACAACACAAATGTTTCTACAAAACCAAATTTAATATGCAACAAACACTCACCATGTAAACACATCTTTAAAAAAATGTGATAATTCCAAGGATACAGGATTCCATAAAAGCATTTTATATCAAGAATCTTGGTACAGAATGATTTCTATGTCAAAATACATTTACACGGTAAATTGATAGGAAAAAGAAAAAGACACAGAGAAATGGAGTTTGCTGGCATTGAATTCAAAGGCAGCAACTGCCCCCTGATAGGTTTCCTTCATTTTCTACTTCAAGCATTTCTGATAAAACATGTTCATCTACCCTTCTATATTCCGGTTATGCTTTTATTTGCTCAGTTGGCCAGTTAAAAATCCCGAGCCATAACCATGCTGATTATCACGGTTTGGCAGTTCTCAAACCTGCCCAGACCACCTCTGGGGGGCCAATCCCTCTCCAGACCGACACTCAGAACTTTTCAGACCTGTCTCTGATACTAGCTTCGAGGACTACACTTTAAGAATTGAACAGTAGTTATCAGATGTAAAACTGGAAGAAAGTCACATAAAAGCCACGAGTGCAGATCGATCACACAATTTTATTAGAGTCTTTTGAACAAATGTATTTCTCTGTGAAAAAAACTCTTGCAAAAGAGACATCGGGGTATACTATTTTCAACCCTGAGCAATAACACTGCCTACCAAGGAGGGTGGGTCAAGAAGCTGGTTCGATTGAAGCACAAGCACAAGCCACTGATATTCTCTATGTGATCAGGTTTTTACAAAAAAATACAGTTTTCAATAAATAATGCTTAATTTTACAACTTTGATACAGCAATGTCATACACTGTTTTAACACACTAAACTCTGCATGCTGGATAGTCTACAAGAAGACAGAACTTTGTCATGCATTTTCTTTCCCCCTAGTGCTATCACACACTTCATCTTCCAGCACATCGCCGCAGGGAGCACCCCTCCTCTCCAGGTCCCAGCATCAGGGCGTGCGCTGGCATGCAAACTCTAAAAAAGGTCCCCCCCACAAACCACTCAGACTTCTAAACAAAAGGGTTTTTCAGCTTTACTGCTCCCAAACCTGGAGTGGCTATGAAAGTAAGTTTCACGTGGCCTTGGAAAATAAGACTTGTTAACAGTGTCATGCTGAAAACTGCTCTAAAACATCACGTGGTTCTGTCCTGGGGCCACCATGAGGCCTTGTGGGATGTCATCCCCACTAGGAGTCCCAAACTGGAAAAGGAGGCCTCCATTTTAAAACAGTCCATTTAAAAAATGGTGTCACAGAACAAATGCAAAAGACTCTTAAACCCACAACATATGTACAAGAGTAAAAGTAGACAAAATGCGAAATTAATGGTAATGGCATTTAACGTTTCTCCCTCTGTGATTCAAAGGGTGGGGCATTGTGTTCTTGAACATAAGCTGGATGAAGGAAATGTCTTAGAGGGCCCTTTGTCAGTATCTATTTGATCAAAATTCTTTCTACGGTACATTATTATTTCCAGTTGCTCTTCTTTTTGTGAAGAGGAAATGTAGTATGTCTATTAAAATAACATCAGCAACCGAGTCACTTCAAGGACCCTAGAGTAAATATTTTTTACGCATTTTTGAGCTTTTTGTCATATTGCTTTATTTTGTTGTTTTTCACAGCAGAGAAAACCCAAGTCTATGTGACTATATAAAAGAAGTTTGATCAAACCATGAGAAGAAAGCCCCCACGTGCGCACGTCCAGGTTGTTTCGATTCATCAATTGCAACTCAGTTCTATTGCTTTTTGTGGTTTGTTTTCTCTACAGAAAAGTGATCTGTTTAACTGCAGTCAAGTCACTTACAACAGTCCCATCTGTGCACTGGCAGAGGTATTGAATCTTTCAAGAGTATCTCTACCCAATAAAATTATTACTTTTATACATGGAATATTATGAACCTAGGTTTCCCTTTGCAAGCCATTTTATACTTTCTGCACCTTTGTGCTTTTATTGAGTATAAAAATAGGTCTCCTTTAAAATTCTGCTTAAGTTCACTAAAAAACTACTTGTTTGTGAAATTCTCTTATAAACTCACTGCATCCACATGGAATAGATAAAATTAGGCAGCTAATTGATATAGGTAGTGTTAACAAAAATAACTACAATGAAGAAAAAAGATGAAGGTATGTTAAGGATTCAAGAAAAAATCCAGTAAACAAAGTAAAATGGAAGAGTTGACTTCAATTTTGTTTAATTTTATTGTGACTGAAAATGTCAGCTCTACAGAAAGAGGCAAAAAAGAAAAATGAAAAAACAAAAACAAATTGGAGTTATCAAAGAGTAGAAGTTGCTGAATCATCAAATAAAAGACGGTATGGTAGAATAAGTCAAATAAATGAATAATGATAAAGAACCAGTAATTAAAATAAGCCAAATCTCTGAGAAGCATGTGCAAGAATCATTACATGGAGACAGTCACTTTGGGAACTCGTAAATTCCTGTGTTGGGATACGTAAGGCTCAAACTTGGTATCCTCACAGGCCCAGGCTATACAAAGGGTGTTTCAAACTGACATTCTTAATGGAAATTTTATAAAATTTGGCCCTTAGAATAACTGAGAAATATCCTGAAAAAATCGTCCCTGAAACTGTAGTAAAGAAAGTTTCTTATCTAAGATAAAATTGACAACTCAGTAAACTATTTTCGCTGGTTTTCCTACATAAGAAAAAAGCACAAATATAATTGCCTCAGAAATCTGTTAAAAGCAGGGGACCACGCAGTAAGAGTATAAAGGTTCTATAAAGGGAGAGTCCAAGAAAACCACTCTCCAAAGTGTCCACAAGGATACATATGCCCATTAGAAGAAAAAGTAAGAATATACATATTATTAATTATATCAGAGAATAAAAAAGTTAAGATTGATATAATATATTTATATTGAATGACTACTTTAAAAATAGAGCAACCTCTTACTTCCTCTCTCAGGTTCCTTGGGCAAAGCCATTTAAATTCTGAAGTGAATGACAAATGTTAAGTTTCTTACACTGTACCAATATCAAATGATTATGGTTTCAACTCCCAGGGAAGAGAAAAAGAAGTCTTGGCCTTTTGAGTCTCTTTCTCAAAAAAAACAAAACAAAACAAAACAAAAAACAACTAAATCACCCTGCTATATGCATGCATATTTAAATCACTTCCCCTTGATTAACATTAAAAAGAAACCTCTCTGCCCGAAGGATTGGAATGGTTTTTTTCTTCTAGCTAAAGGATAATCATTCTACAAATAATTTGCCCTGTGACTGTAGTCATTCATAACATACATAATATTTGCAAAGCACAGTTTTAACACACTGCCTTTTATTAGCATTTGTTTAAATAACAGGGATGCATATCAGAATGTAAGGACTGGAAGATGATTTCCACAGTTCAAAGAATTAATAAGAGAATGCTGGTTCAAGTTCGGAAAGACGGAAATTTTACTAAAACGCCATCATTGAAGTCCGTGAACTAGTTACAAACAGCAGGATACCCACTGGCTAGGCTGCAGCGCCCCCAACCCCCCACCCCACCCCCATTTCCACCCCCACCCCAACCCCCAAGTTACCTTTTAAGATATTCTTTCAATGCTTAAAAATAAGACTTCCTTAAGAGACCAAAAAAAAAAAAAATGCAATTAAACTTTTATTGAAGACTATCCAGTGGCCAGAATACCTTGTGTATTATATTGTTTAGACATTCAATAAAGAATTCACTATGAATGATTTTCACAATGCATTCATTAAAACAGCCTTAAATAATGTTAAAAGCGCATTCAAGCGCTTGTCCTGAGTTCTAACAGGTTTGTAATTTAGGTTGCTGACCATCTATTTTTTTCTCTTATTTTACTATCAAGAACTTAGGCTACATAGCTTTTATTTTTTTCTTTTAATCATGATTGTTTCCATTCTGAGGCCAAATTATTACGTTGCTAATTTACTTGGAGTTTCTACCTAACCACAGAAAATGTCCAAGATTCATGTATGATTAAAAACATAAAATACATGCGAAGTTTCCAGAGTTTCAAAATACATAGACTCGGTCTTAGAAATGGGCTTGTGTTTACAACAAGTTTTAAAACTGCAGCAGAGGGCTGCCACGTAAAATACCCAGCACAGAGAATTGTCAATTGTAAACCGCTGGTTCAATTATACGTGGCTAAAATAAACGTCCGACCAATGACTACATTAGTCTATCATTTGGAGGAAAAAAAAAAAAAGGTAAACAACTCCAGAAATCCAGTTCTATATTGAGAACCTTATTACCACCAGCCCTTTCTTTTCCCAAGTGTAGCACTAAGTTCTGATGGTTCATCGAAACGAAAAAGCCATGGAAAAGAAATCCATCCATCTGCCGCAGAAGCTTGCTGGCTCCACATCCCAAGGTGGGGGCTGGGTGGAGGCTCGCCCGGAGCCCATGGAGGCTGGGGAGGCCGGCGCTCGGAGCGCAGGGGCCAGAGAGGTGCGGGAGGGGGCGGCAGGAAGGGTGCAGGGCCCCCTTCGGCCTAGCAGCATCTGGGAGTGAGCGGATGCTTCCATTTGAGCTCGCCAAATCTCAGAAAAAATGGAGGCCCCGAGGCTGGTAAACCATTTCAGTAGGCTTAAAAGTAGTATGTGATGTGCACCGAGTTTCAATTAGCCACTGAAGACCTCCCCCACTGCAGGCACCGCAGCCCGCCGAGGCCGAGCTCGAAGGCTGGCGCGCGGCCCCCGCGTGGCCTCGCCGCCACCCAGGGCGCGGCTCCTGGAGGCAGGCGGCCGAAGGCGCGGGAGGGGGCCGGGGCCAAGGTGTGCGCGCCCGGCCGCGATCGCCAGCCACCGCCTGTCGCCAGGGCTCCGAGGCGCAGGCCGTGGACGGGAAACTGCCAGGGGGAGGAGGGCGGGACGGCCAGGCACACGGCCCCGCCGCACGGAGCGCGCGGGACCGGGTCATGCCCTAGCCGCCGCCCGAGCCCCAAGGAAGAAGTTGGTGAGAACAACCTAGATGCCGAGCCGCCTTCCCGCAGGCAGTAAGCCGGGGCGGCCAGAGAGCGGACGCGCCAGGGCACCTCCTGCCCGGGTGAGCTTTTCCCCCCGTCCCACGGCCGCGGACCCCGGGGTGGGGCGCGCCGGGCGAGAGGAGCCCAGTCCCGGGGGCGTCGCGGCTCTATCCCTTGTCTCCCGTGCCGCCGTTCAGGCGCCCTCGGTCCCTCCGCGGCCCCGCTGGCGGCTCAGCCGGTGCAGACACCCTCGTGACCTCGGCTCCGACCGCAGTGGCGGCGGCCTGTCCCTCCCGCCGCCTTCGGCCACTCGCCGCGCCCCGCGCTCCGGCCGTCCTCCGAGGTCCCCCTCCCCGAGCAGCGGGGAAGACACAGACTCCGACCACCTCTCCGTCACCGCTGGTGTCAAGAACTGTGGCCGCGTCCCCACAGCATCTACCTCAGCGCACACGCGGAGATGCAGGGTCCAAATAAAAAGAAAAATTCAAAACTGGAAACGGCTACCCCCACCCTCTCCAGGAGAGAGGCGAGTTTCTGAGCGCCCCGTGCGCTCGCGGCTCGAGGGCGTTTGTCACCGCGACGCACAGCCCGGACGCAGCCCCGCGCGCAGAAACGCACACGCCCGGCCAGGACACCGATCGCGCGCTGGCCCGGGTCCCCGCCACGCCCGCCGCCAGCCAGGATGGGTGGGGACAGGAGGGAGCGGAGGAGGTGAGAAAGGAAATTGGAGCGGAGGGGGGAGGGAAGGCGGGGAGGAAGAATCCTCCTCCCCGGGTTTAGTAGCTCACCGCCGAAGAGCTCGGCCTGCCACTGGAGCACCCTTCTGTCCAACGCCCACCTCCCACCCGCGCACACTACAGTCTCGTCACTGAATGCGCTGCGACAACACAACCTCCAGTGTGACTTCCAGAGAGACTATTGGCGATGCAGTTTCTATCAGTTCCAGCTGATTTATTAAAATTGTCAAGATACAGACTTCCAGCACAAAAAAAAAAAACAGGCAATGATGTCGACAGTGCATTGAGTCTGCTTTGCCACCATTTGCTACAAAATATGCAGATGGTCTGTAGTTTATTTAGATTATATTGCACAAAATGAGAAACTTTTTAAACTATGTGCCTTTTTTTTTTTTTTTTGCTAAAAATCGAGAATCCAGTTTCAAACCTTCCATCTGGGGCCCCCATCCACATATCACAGCGTATGAGATACATAAAGTCCTACTATAGTACAGTACATATACAATCTTTAAACTAAGATAACAGCTCTGAGGTCTATATCACCATTTTCAATAAATCTTTACCTACAAATATTGAACAAATCTCTACTATAGCTGTACAAAAAAAAGTTTGTTTTTTTTTTAAACCACAAGGCCTTTAGATGCAAGGATTATTTTAAAATGTTAATCCTTTTTAAACCAGGACATAACGTACCAACATACTTGCATGCTAAAAAAGAGGAAAAAAGGAAATCAAAAGGGAAGAAGTGCCTGAAAGTCTTACTGAAAAAACACAGCAAGAATGTTCCCTTTTCACTGTACAAAAATACGCCTGAAAATATATTAATTTTTAAAAAAGACTGAGGTCTGTTATGTATCAAAAATGTTTCAATACCTTTTGTACTGAGGTCTAGGCTGTCTGGTATTCAATCAAGGAGGTATAAGGGAACAAGTTACCAAAAAAAAGTTGGCAAGTAGAAATCACATTTGCAAAACCATAAACAATTTGATCTGAAAAGTAAACTCTGATCTTAAGTCAGTTCACAGTTTTTTTTTTTGTAAGCGTTTGTACAGTCTGCATTTTTTCAAGCTCCCTGCAGTTTTGTTAAGAATCGGATGCATAGAAGACATCAGTTTTCTCCCTCCAAAAAAAAATAAAATAAAATAAAGTTGCAATGGTCCCTTTTTTTGTTTGTGTTTCTTTAAAAAAAAAAACAGTCCTTTACGATCTCTTAAGATTAAAAAAAAAAATCTCCAACCAACTCCCTAGCGTTAACAGTTGTGCTGCCACAAGGTCCTCTGCAGACGTCTTCCAGAGTTCAAAGACCGACCAGCTTCCACAGCGCCTTCCGGAGCGGGTCCTCCTGCCCCTCCCCCGCCCCGTCCCCTCCGCCTTTGTTGCAATCACGAATTTCAGGAAAAAGAAAGAGTAATTACAAAAACACATTTTGGGGAAAAAATCACAACTCCAGACTAGGTATGCAACTACCTTGAGACACGATTAAAGGAAGAGGGGGAGGGCAGAAAAAGGACAGGAAAAATGTTTAAAAACTACTCATTTCACTTTTAACTCCACCAAAATTTTCATCATCTTTTTCCAATTTCTTTGCGTCACGACATCACACGAACATCAGCATCTTCTTCTCTCCCCTCCACCCTACCACCACCACCGCCACCAGGACCACCGCGACTTCCTCCCGAGGAAGCCCGCTCCGCGCCCGCCGAGGGAAAGGGCGAGCGGCGCGCGGCCCTCAATACGTGAACACCAGGTCGGAGAAGTTCGCCTCCAGCCAGTCCCCCGCGATCATCTCGCTCAGCTCGGGCGTGCAGTAGTCGGGGAACTCGAAGTGGGAGCCCAGGCTGCCCTCGCTGAACGAATCCAAATCCTTATCCACCAGAGACAGGGACAGGTTCCCGGCCGCCGCGCCGCCCCCCAGCTGCTGCTCGCCGGCGCCGTGCGCGCTCTGGGAGAAATTCAGGCTCAGATCGAACATGAGGTCGTCGGCGTCCTCGCCGCCGCTGCCGCTGCCGCTGGACGCGGACGAGGTGGACACGGAGCGCGAGGACGCGGGCGACAGCGCGGGCTGCGCCAGCGGCGGCGGGTGCTGCTTGGTGATGTTCTTGAAGCTGTAGTAGAGGCGGCTGCCGCCCCCCGCGCCCGAGGCGGCGCCCGCCCGCACCTCGTCGTACAGGCTCGCGCCCTCGGGGGACTCGGCCGCGCTGCTCAGCGTGGGGCTGGCGGGCACTTTGGCGACGTTGTAGCGTCTCAGCAGCTGCGGCGGCTGCTGCCCCGGCGGCTGCAGGAGCTGCTGGCGCGGCGGCTCCTCGTCGTCCTCGTCGGCCTCCTGCTTGATCCGCAGCTGCAGCTCGTCGTCGTCGTCGTCGTCGTCGTCGTCCTCGTCCAGGAACACGCACTTGACCGTCTTGCCCGCGCCGCTCACGCGCAGGCTGCCGAGCACGTAGTCGTCGCCCGCGCCGCCGAGGTCCCCGGGCTGCGCCGCCTTGCCCGCGCCCGCCTTGGCGCCGCCGGCCGCGGGGCCCGCGGGGGCCTTGAGCTTGCCGCATTTCTTGCTCGAGCCCTTGGAGGTCTTGGCGCCGCCCGCGCTGCCGCCCGCGCCGCCGCCGCCGCCCGCCGCGCTCTTCTCGGGGCTCTGGCTGGCGCTGGGCTTGGCCGAGGGGTCCATTTTGGGCTTTTTCCGGGGCCGATACTTGTAGTCGGGGTAGTCGGCCATGTGCTTGAGCCGCAGCCGCTCCGCCTCCCGGATGAACGGGATCTTCTCGCTGTCCTTCAGCATTTTCCATCGCTTGCCCAGCCTCTTGGAGATCTCGGCATTATGCATGTCCGGGGACTGCTCCATGATCTTCCTGCGCTCGATCTTGGACCACACCATGAACGCGTTCATCGGCCGCTTGATGTGGCCCGACGCCGTCTTGCACCAGTCCGGGTCGCTTTCGTCCAGGGCTACCGGGCTGCAAGCCATGAATTCGCCCTCCTCCGTGTCCAGCGCCTCCCGGGGCAGGTTGCTCTCCGCTTCCAAGCTCTCCGCCTGCTGCACCATGATCCGCTGCGGGGCTGGGCTCTCCAACCCGGGCCGCTCGGTCTCGTGCGGAGGTCCCCCTCCCCCTCTCGCCCCTCCACCTTCCCGGGCAAGTTGCAAAGTCCTCGGCACCCCGCGTCCGCGGCTCCCCCCCTCCCCCCCTCCCCCCCTTCCAGGCTGCACACAGTGGCTGCTGCGGCTGCAGCGGCTTCGACCACCAGCGCGCGGGGAGCTGTGGCCGCGACGGGAGAGGCGGCGGCGGCGGCGGCGGGCGGAGCAGCCCAGGACCCCTCTTCTCCGGCTCGTGGCTCCCGCCGCAAGCGCCGGACCCCGAACACTCCCCGGCGCGCGCGCTCCTTCTGCAAAAAGTTGAGGGCCCTCTCCCAACTAGTTATCAGGGTGTCATATGGGTGACATCACTCCCCGGGCTAGCCAATGGCTGGGGGCCGGCTCCGCCCATCTCCCTTTATTAACTCCGCGGCCCCTCCCCTCCCCCGCCCTCGGGGCTGCTTTGCAAAGATGGGGGGCGGGGGAGGGGAAGAGGCAAGTCTAGAAATATGTTATTTTTTAAAAACCCGCGTGTGTGCACAGATGCGCCTCTTCCCGGGATGCTTGGGCGCAGCGCTAGGCACAGCGGCCAGTGGGTGCGCCCAGGGCTAAGCGGATTGGATCCGGCGCCAGCGCGGACGCATCCGCGTCCCGGGAGAGGCCCAGCGCCCCTTTGTGCCCAGCCCCCGGAGGCTCACCCTCGGGCACGCGCACAGCCTGCTGGGCGGGGGAACCCGGCCCGCCCTCGGTGGGCGCAGCTGCTCCCAGCGCCCCGCGCCGCCGGAGCCCGCCAGGGAGACGGCCGCACCCCCGGACGACGGAAGGTGGCGCTTTAACACAACACCTTTTCGGGGCACGTGGGCTTTTCTGCTTTTTCCCTTTCTTTTTCTAAGGCAAAGAAACCCATTGAAAGCCCGAGAGGCTCCCTTCTCCCTCCCCTGTGTCGTTTTCTGTTTGGTCCTTTTCCTCCGTACGTGTCCTCCTTCCTCAGAGGCGTTTGGAGACGCTTCGGTGCCGGTTCTGCTGCGCCCGGCCGCGCGCGCCCCGCCCCAAGCAGGCCAGAGTAACGGTCTGCGGGCTTTGGCTGGGCCGGTCCTCGCGTTCAATCTGGCCACTCCCGAGGCTGGTTCCACGGCGGGTAGGGGACCAGCGAGTCCAGCGCAGCCCCGCCCACGCGCCTCTCCCCTCCCCACCAGCGCTTCCTCTCCCGCCTCTCCTCTCCGTCCCCTCCCTCAGCCTCTCGCCCCTGTCCCCTCCCCCAGCTCCCTCTCTCCTTCCCGGCACCCCCTTCCTCTTTGTCCCCTCCCCTTTTCTCGGTCACCAGCGCCCTCCTGAGCAGCCTCACCCTGAAGCCTAGCCGCGAGCTCCCCACCTCCTGGGTCACTCTATGTTAGCTGAGCAGCGCAGACCAGAGCAAACAAGGTGCATCCCGGGTCTCGAGTGGAAATGTTTCTTGTGTCTGCGAAAAGGTGGGGCCGACGCAGGGAGCGGGCTGGCTTTCGTAAAGCAGCCCCAGGCCTCCGCGGTCTTGCTGTGCTACTTCGAAACCCGTTTTTCTTTGTGTTTCTTTATTTAGTCCTTGTTACCCGTCTCTGATACTCTGGGGCCAATTAAAAGAAAACCGCCGCATCCTATTCATTGTCTGTCGTCATCCCTGTCTTCACACCTTCCAGCGTTGGGGAGCTGGCAACATCGCACAGTGCCTAAGACACCACCCAGAGTATTTTAAAAGAAAAGTCAGCTGCTTGGGACGAGTACATCACCGAACCCGCTTCCTTTCAGGTGCCTTCCCTGCAAATGATACGGCATTACCTACACATTGCAGTTTTTCTGGCGTCTTTAGTAACATCAAGTGGTACTGTGTTTCCACAGTTAATTATTTGCAAAACATTACCATCTTCACGGCAGCCCCCACCCCTACTCGGCCACCGATATTCATCCTAAAGAAAATCACTGTATCAATACTTGTCATGTTCAGGCCAATAACGCTGGCAATTTTTTTAGGGCCGGCAGAACCAAAATAATTTACAGTCACTCCTCCCGGATGACTGAAGTCTGGAGATGTATAAAACTCAAAGCAGCGTGTGAAAATTCATTGTCACTCCCGCCAGGCCAGCCCTGCATGTCGTTTGTCTCTCAACTCACACATTTCCCAGCGATTCCAGTATTGGGAGCACCACAGGGGGGTGGGCTGGAATGAATGGTGAAGCTGTGCTTCCCTTCCCCCACCCAGCACAGGACAAATCCATACTCTAGCTAGAGAGCTTGAAATCATGTAGCTCAGTTGTTTTATTGTCATGCAAACTAGAAGGGCACCTAGCATTTTTAGACTCTTTCAGAGAATGTGTTTGAAAATCTTTGGCAAATTCAATATTTGCCTTCTTCATTCTATAGCAAAAATCATGTTTAGCTTCAGAATAAGAATTACCTGAGTGTTGTAGGACTGGAAAATAATGGGATTTATTCCCATAGTGCTATGATCTTAGAGGAAATTATAAATTAAAATTTGCTCTTTCAAATAAGAAACGTAATTTCTGTTTAAAGAAATACAGGTCATTTTTTTCCAGAAAGGAGAGCCAGAGGAAGGGGGCTGTTTGTCTGTGTGAGCGGGTACAGTGAGGGTGAGAGGGGTGAGTGGTGTGTTTTGATGAGTCCTTCAGTAAACTCATTGCAGAGATTGAAGGTCGTGAAGCAGGCATGGGGGCTTCCAGAGGAATGTACTAGAACAGATTTCTCCCTGTATACCACTGGCAAGGTGAGAATTTTCAGAAAGGATTAATTAGATGGCTCTTTTGTAACAGAGATCCACCCCACCTATCTAATGTTAGCCAATTTAGTGAGGACTTGGAGGAAAGGAAAACTAACTCATGTGTATACCTTTTTTTTCTTTTCGCTTCCTAAGGGAAAATTTTTAAGTAAGTATAACATTTTTTTTAAAAGAAATGAGACCAAATTTTAGACCTGCATGCTTCTAGCAGAAACAGCATTTACTCTTGTAAAACTGATGTTTGCAACATCAGCATAAACCAACTATTTAAAGGAATTTTAGGGTAACGAGTAGATATGTGGCTGCCGCTGATGATTCACCTCATAAAAGTCTAGTTTAGGAAAATGGAAATTTATCTGCTATTTTTTAAACCACTGAATGTACATATATCAGGATCAGGCCTGTTGATTATCTTTTTGTAGTCAATATATATTTCAAATTTGTGTATACATCTATCTATGTACTTATTTACAAGCAAAATAGGCAATTTTCCTACTAACAATATTGTTGGACATATAATTAGTGTTCCATCTTAATATTTACATTTGATTAAATGTAATTAAATGGCTATTTTTTGGTTATTATTACTTTTTACTATTGCATCTTTACAAAAAAAAACCCTTCATTTATAAGGGCTATTATGTAAGGGAAAGATATTCTACAAAATTTCTTAAAATTGTCATTCAATTAGAGCAAATATGAAATGTGCCTTTTTCCTCTGAAGGAGAAACATTTTGCTAAGCAAATAATGCACTGAAATTATCACTGGGTGAATATTTGAAGCAGTGAATTGAACTCCCCATTTTGACTGCATGTGTGTCTCCCTTGCTGAAGTTATGCCATAAAGGAGGACACTTTCCTTTTCTTTGTTTCTTGACCTGCCCTCCCGAGATGAGTTCCTCTGCTCCTCTGTAATCAGCCACATCTATTTATCTCCAGCTTGGACCTGAATCTGGGGCTTGGATCTGAGTCTCTTCTGCCTACCTGATCTTCCCCCTTGAATGTCTCTCCGGCATGGTAATGGGAGTTAACTGAACTCCCTCCCGCACACACACACTATGCCATTGGTGTTCTTCATCCATTTCCTAAGTTGGTAAAACTTATCACAACATACATGTTGATTGGTATAGAAATGCGGGAGCCGTCACAGAATCGATATCTCACACACACACCAAGACGCTGGGGGCTCCACAAGGGGAGTATTTTTGCCTAGAAGAACTCAACAGGGTGTCCATGATCCGATTCTTGCCTGACTCTCCAAACGCTATCTTGCCTCATTCTTCTCATGCGGCTCCAAGGCCTCTGCACTTTATTCTACCCACCTAGAGCTCTCTCTGCTCCTGATCTTTGCAATGTTGAGCTCTTTGGTTGCACTCAGATCTCAGGGGCGGTGCTGCTGGGCCTCCTGAGCACCTGCTGCCCGTCTCCCGCAACCACAGTCTGCAGGACTGTCATTATGCTGCTTGGTTCATCAGAACACATTTCAGTAGAGAACTTGATCTTGTGGACAGTTTCCCTCGTTTGCTCTCTGAATCACCCAGCCAGCCAGTGTGCACCAGAAAAGCATAAGAAATGTGGTGGCTTAGCAGTGGGCAGGGGTTCTGAAACTTAAAAAGCACAGTTTTTCATGGTGACCAGTATACACATCACACACATACAGCAGACACAGAAGTGTCAAAATCAATCTCTTACTAAATGCAATTCAGGCTACTTTCTATTCCATTTCTTTAAGCAATGTTGGTTAAAGCCCCCTGAATTCACCTAATACAGAGGCATTATCAAAATTTGAAAAACACTGGCTTTAATGTTGAGAGCTAAGGCTCTGGAATATTTTGCCTCAGATTGAAAATTTGGTTCCAGTATCCTTTATTTATTTATTTATTTATTTGTGGATCTCACCGTGTAGCCCTTGACTTTTATTTACTAATAACAAAAGCATTACACAAATTTGCTACCTCTGAAATTCATCATTTTTATTATTTATATGAGTTGTGTATTCTTTTTCTAAACAAAATGACTATTTTTTAGAAGTTTTGGATTCACAGCAAAATTGAGGCTAAGGTATAAAAAATTCCCATATATCCCCTGACCATACATGTGCAGCCATCCTAACTATGAACATCCCCCACCAGAGGGGACATTTGTTACCATTTATGAAGCTACATTTGCACATTGTAATCACCCAAAGTCCATGGTTTATGCTAGGGTTCACTCTTGGGTTTGTACATTCTACAGATTTGGACAAATGGATAATAACTCATGTCCACCATTATAGTATCATACAGAGTAGTTTCATTGCCCTAAAGTTCCTTTGTGCCTCCCCTTATAAATATTCTCTCCTTCCTCCCCCAAACTCTGGCAACCCATGGATGTTTTTACTGTCTCCATTGTTTTGCCTTTACCAGAATGTAATATCGTGGGAATCACACATATGTAGACTTTTCAGATTGTCTTTGTTCACTAAGTAATATGTATTAAGTTTTATCAATGTCTTTTCATAGCTTAATAGTTTATTTCTTTTCAGTGCTGAATAATATTCCATTTTCTGGATATACCACAGTTCATTTATTCATTTACTTGCAGAAGGACATCTTGGTTGCTTCCAAGTTTCTTCAATTATGAATAAAACTGCTATAAGCATCCAAGGGGAGGCTTTTGTGTGGACATGTTTTCAGTTCTTTTGGATAAATACCAAAGAGCATGATCACTGGATCACATGCTAAGAGTATGTTTAGTTTTGTAAGAAACTCAAAACTGTCTTCTCAAGTGGCTGTGCCGTTTGCATTTCTGTTGACAATGGATGGGAGTTCCTATTGCTCCACCTCCTCACCAACATTTGTTGGTGTCAGTGTCAAGCACTTCGAGATGTCCTTACACATTGTAAGATGCCCACAACTGTTCTTATTGTTCTTATTGTTTTAGTCTTTCTTTCTCCAATTCCTGGCATGCAGGAGCTGTTCTGTAAATGTACATTGAGTGAATTTTCCTATTTGTTCACATACCTCAGTAAATTTGATCAGGTCTCCCACAGAAAGCACCTCTGAATTCATTCTCTCTGCTCATTTCTACCATCAGTGTGTGCATTTAAGCTCTTGTCAGTACTCCAACAGATTTTTAGTAATGGACAGCAAATTGGTCTTTCTGTCCCCACACTGCAGCCACACTCCTCATTCCTGCCTGCAGTGTGGACCACAGCACCCCCCAGCTTCACACTCAGTGTGGCCCGTCACCCTTGAGCAGACGCCATTCCTCTCTGCAGTGCAAGCGAGGCATGGTTCTTTTTCTCTTTTCTTTCTGCCTCTCCAACTTCATCTCTTTCACAATTAACAAAAGCACAGAGGAGCATTAGGGCAGCACGGCATGGGGCAGTGGCCTTCAAACTTCTTCTGACTATGACCTGCCATACAGAATAGTCTTTTAAATCATGACACTACACACATCATGCTATACACAAATAACACTGAAGCTCTCTGCAAGAGGGATGTTTGTGATCCCAAAGAAAGCTGTTTTACACATTCACACTCATTCTATTAACCAGGCTTTTGTTAGAACTCTATTTCTTTTGTGATTTAAACAAACCTTGCTTTCATTAAAAATATTTTAATTCAACTTATACCTTTTGGGGGAGACTGCTCTGGAAAAGACATTCGACTGAGCACCCCAGGGATTTTTTTTCTTTTTTATAAAGAAGATAAATGGCTGTTTCCTAAGCCATGTATCCTTGATGTTAACTAAGCTCCCTATCGCGCGGTACAGACCACTCTCTTCACTGCTGCTCGTCTCCAAGTGCTGGATGCACTGCTTCAGGACAGACCCTTGGAGTAAGGGTAGGGGTGAAGGGTGATACCCCCACATTATACTAATCCTTCACCATCGGAACAAAGAAAGAGACTAAGCACCCCAAAGAAGGGTACTTCCTAGAGTCGCCATCTGTGGAGGAAGCAGGAAGGCTGGCCATCCACCCTTCCCGGGCCCCTGGACGCTGATGCATCCTTGTCTTACACACTGAGGAAGAGAATAGGTATTGTTTTGTGTGTGTATGTGTGTGTGTGTGATTATAGGAGTGTAAAATAAAAAGGGATGGCTAGACAGTTTTGAAAGTAGCACCAAATCTGATTTCTTCACATGTAACCACTCTCCTAATTGGTGTGTCTCTTCTTAGAAAGAACAGCCATGTCCAGAGCAATGAAGGTGTCGCTATTTTTGGTGGTGTCACCAATGAGCAGTATGGAAAAGCTGGTGGCTGTCTTGCAAATGGAGGACCCAGATTTCGGGATGTGGCTGGTACAACTGCTGGAGGAAGGTGCCTCTGGATGGGCCACAGAGAAGGTGAGGTCCTCGGTGGCATCAGATGAAGGGTGGGATGAGGTAAAGTCTTGGACATGACTCTCCAACTAAGCAGCTGAGCTGTGGCCTGTGCCCTTCCTCCCACGCGCCCTGTAGTCATCTGTGTCTTTAGTTAAGTAACTCTTGTGCCTGTGGGTGCCTACCATTTTCCTTTCTGGCCCTTGCTGAATCAATCTCTCATTCATTCATTCTCTCCCTCTTTCTCTGTGTTTCTTGCATCTTATGTTCAAAATAGCTCAGACCTTTTTTTTTCTTTGCCGTGAAACATTTTTATTATTTATGGTACCCCTCTTGTAGAGGCAAAGCTGTGTGGAGCACCAGTAATGATTAATTTCTAAATAATCAGCATGAATAAGAAATAGAGTTAGATAAAGCAAACCTGAAGAGAGACATGGGTTTTGCATCTTTCTTGGAGGAGGCTCACTAATTCTGCCTGCTTATGGTCCCTGGTAGAGCAGCTGCTAGTTCCTGTTTGATGTCTGGCCAAGGGCATCTAGCACAGGAGCAGGGCAGGGGGGTGGCAGGAGGACCCCTTGTGCAGAAGGCAGACTAAGGGGGCTGCATGCTGGGTCAGGAAGACCCAGCTCTCACCCTCCTGCTACCGCTGGTCAGCTGTGGAACCTACAAGCAGTGCACACCCGCTCTGGGCGTGGGGACCCCATCTGAACGTCAGATGGCAGATCAAATGGCTTCCAAGGCATGTCTGCGTGTTACCACTTTATAATTCTTACACTACTAAACATGTCACTTTTATGGAAATGCTAAACTAGGGAACATTATTTTGGCTTCATTTTCTTATGTCGTACCTTTGGATCTATGGATTCACTCTATTTCAAACATAGTCATTTAACGGTGCTTTGGTACATCATGGGATTTGTTATTGTTCTCCCTCCATGGAAAGGTAGCGCATTCATTGTGGAAATGTGGAATGTGAGCACAGCAAATAAATCAGTGCTACCTCCTCTGTCCATGCTGACATTTGAGGGCCCCTCCTTCAGGATGGTAATGCTCTTTGAACCCATTTCAGCACCTGGATGCTAGAGACTGTGCCCGCAGACCACACCGCCACAGCTTGCACCTTCTCTGTCCTGGGGACGTGCTCTCCAGGTGACCCTGGATCTCCTCCCAGCCACTGTGCACTGCGGACAGGACTGCTCTTCTCCTGACACGTCCTTCGGAGCTGCGCCCTCCCAGCCGTCTTCCTCCAGCTCAGTGCTGCCTCCCTGCCCACCATTCCAGGGGAGCACTCTGCGCCCTCTCCTAGGGCAGCCCTTGCCTGCGGGCCTCGGTCTGCCCGAGCTCCTCCCGGGCCAGAGCCTGCACCTAGTGCTGGCCAGCCAGCTGCGACTCCCAGGCGAGGCCCACCCGGCTGGCCAAGGGAAGAGGAGGGTGCTGCATCGTGGGTCTGAGGCAGGGCACCCAGACGGATGATTGTGAACGTGGGAGGGAAGCACCTCACCATGTTCCCTACTTGTTGAGGACCCCTGACATTTCTCCCTTCTGATTCCTGCCTTTGGAAAGGGGATGTTTATGGCACACACGTCCCGCCTCTGTAACTGGAAGAAGACACGTGTCTGATTTCATAGGTTCGTGGCCGGAAAGGAATTTGCCTTGAGATAAACCATGCCTGGAGGATCACCCAGGCCCAATTTAGCTGGGATTTAGGATTTAGAGCTGAGCCCGGCACGGGTCAAGGCTTACGGGGTGTTGAGCCGGGGTGAATGAGGGGACATGACTGTTTTGGAGCCAGGGAGCGGCCGCTCCGGGCTAGGTCGTGAGTGCCTGAGTGCCCAGTGCTTCCGCACGTGGCTGCGCCCCGAGAGAGGGCCTCCAAAGAGGTGACGAAGCTGACACCAGGTCATGAGATAGGCCGCAGCCCAGTGTGGGCACAGACACAGACATGCCCTGGAGGGAGATGTGGGGAGAGTCAGGGACAAGGTCGTCAGCTGGCAGGTGGCCGGAGCAGAGGCTCCTCACAGCCTCAGAGGGACCCGTCCCTGAGCCACATGAATCTGGGCCTCCAGACCACAGGAGAATGAAAGCCAGTGGTTTAAGCCGCCTGGCTGTGGTACCTTGACACATCAGCCCCGGGAAACTAATCGAGGGTAGGCACTCTGCCCTCTGATATGGCCTTTTTAAAGAAGGTCTCCTGCAGTGAATTTGCAGACTTTCACAGGTACTCAGAAAGTAGAAGTGGGGGGAAGCCCCCCACAGAGCAGGGCTAGCTGCTTTTGGAGTGACCTCAGCTTCCAGATTACAGGCATCCTGCTCGCCCTTTGTAGCTTTGGGGCCTCAGGCAAAACTCGGAGAGCTGAGATGGCACCATTTAACATCTGCAGGCCAAAGGGGATACCCAGATAAACTGCTAAGTCTGGAGCCGTGAGCTCTGTTCAGAGGTGATGGTTTCTCACTTCTCCTCAGAGCATAACAGGAAGGGACATGCGCTGAGGTCCTGTGTGGTCAGTCCATCACGGCCCACTCACAGTGCCTGGGACGCTGCACCCCTAGGCAGAAGCGTGGCTTCCCCCTGGCACTCCCTGCATGAGCAAGCACGGCCTCACCACAGCACTGCTACTCACACCCCAGGCTCCTGCAGGGACAGTGGGCTCTGAAAGCGGGGACAAGTCTCACCATGCTACACCTTGGTTGTCCTGTAGTGGCCACTTGGGGTCTGAGATCCACCAGAAAGAAAGCTCCTCTGAGTTATTTACAAAGCCTTGTGTCAGGGCTAACCCTCTGTGACACAACCAGGTTCCTCTAGCCACTCTCCCTGGTGCATTTTGAAGACAGTAACAGCTGAGAAGTACAAGAAAATTAAGGGAATTAAGTGACTTTCAGCTCACAAATGTCACCATCCTGGTGGATGTTGGAGGTAGAATAATAATAATATCACAGCTGAAAGAAGGCCTCCCGATCTGAACTCATGTTCCCCTAAACGTGGGTGGTATTTGTTCCCTACTGCACATACCCCCACATTCACAAAGCACCTGGCACCTTGTGGCCATTCGCAACAGTGAACAAATGAATGAATGAGGAAGAAAACTCCGAAGTCGACGTTGCTTTGAGGGAGTGGCAAGAGAAAGAAAAAAGAAATACAAGAACACATGCTCTGCTCTCTTCTGGCCTGCTGCTCGATTTCACAGCTCGGGCCACTGGGCTGGTATTGCAGTTTTACGCCTTACCTTGAACGTGTCCATTGCTTTTCCATGCAACGCAGTTTGGTGCTTCCAGGATCTTGCCAATATGTTAGGGAATTTTCTTTTTCTTTCAGTTTTTCATCTTGCATGAGTCCACGGGGCCAGCCCGGAGGGAAGTCCAGTGGTGCACAGAGCACGCTGTGCTGAGACGTTTTCTCTTACTCCGCCACTCATGCGTTTTCCCAGCAGAACTGCACCTCTTGATTCTTTTTCCCTAAAGATGAGTTTTCCAAGCAGGTTTCTCCCTCTCTCATGAAACAAGATTCCTGGAGCACTTGAAAATTATAAGATCTATGTGAATTTATATATTCCAACATGCCTTGATAGAATATGCAGGAACTTCTTGAACTTAAAAAGCTGGCAATTTGAGGACACCCTATGCAGTTGTCACTGTTCATAATGGGTGAACATACTCAGGATGAGTCTCCAAAAGGGTCCAGGAGTGAGGCAGGGAAGTCCTGGTGTCCACTCCCCTCATCCACAACATGCTCCGGGGAGCCAGAGGACAAGCAGCCCATTGATCTGATTCTGGGTGGATTTCCCATTATAGAGATGCAATAGTGATACTATCACCGTTTTCCAATAGCTTACCGTCCCCCACAGCTAGCTTTCTCGGTTCTCTCACTCCATTTCTTGCAATAATGGTGCAGTTGTCCATGCATGTTTATTATTTTTCCCAGGACCTAGCTTTGTCGTTCCTAATACCTGATGATGTGCCTCTGTTTACCCTCCTGTAAGCAGAGAGCAAGGAGATATTTCATCGTATTCTGGGTGACTAAATGACAACATGAGTGTGTGTATTTTTGATTTTAACAGTGAAGAATAGGATCTGAGGCAAAAAAGGAAAGATATTTATAGTATTTCCTGGTCATGCATTTACTTGCTCAGCTACCTCAGCGGTAGCTTGTTTACTGTGTTAATGCTAATTACAGAAATGCGATAGAATCCTATTACGCCCTGTACAAAAATGGTTAGTTGTTCTGTTTTGCATATTCAAGACCAAGTACATGGTAGATATTAAAACTCCTACTCCACTGACATTAATCAAGTCTAAATTTGACCAGATTTTCCAGAAGTGAAATATGAGAATCATGCTCCCCCACCCCTCAACAGAAGTGATCCACCTTAAATCCAAGGACAATGTATGGTATCCAAGTTGCCTAGTTAAGAAAACAGCAGAGTAAATATTCTCTTCACAGCCATGTTTTTTATTAGTAGGTCAGGACTACTGAGGGGAATTTCGAGTGTGATTATTCTGCAGCGTACTTGAGGCTGTGGCCCCGCGGTCCTGGATATGGTATGAACATCCTCATGGACACATTTCCGTGCGCACTGTGCCCAGTATGCATTGAGTGTGCGATGAAGAGAATCTGGCGAACAGCATTTGGAGTCAGAAGCTCTGACTTCATGGCTTGGAATCTCCATTTACTAAGTGAGTAAACTTAGACCAGGTCCGCACCCTGTATCAGCCTCAGTTCCGTCACCAGGTAAAGGGCCCCGTTCCTCCCACCCATCTCTAAGGTTACTGGAAAGTTGACAAGTTCTTAACGAATCCGCTGTATGCTCATAAAACATTTGTGCAGAAATGGGCCAAGACACTTTGGAAACTGAGGTAGAATACAGGAAAGAAGGCATTACAGCCATCTCTTTCGGAGATGTGATAATTGTGTGCTCCTATTGAAGGAGGTCTTTGAATGTTTTCTGGAAAGAAGGAAGGAAAAGCAAAGAGAACAGAATTTAAACTCACCTCATTCCTATCACTTAGACAAAGTTTTCTTGACAGGTCAGGTTCCTGGTGAAATTAAGACATAGAATTTGAAGGGCAAGGGACACAGTAGCAATGGCTGCAAAACCACAGGGCTCTCGCCAAGCTGCGGCAGAGGGAGGAGGCGTAGACCGCGGGGAGCAGCAGGGGCTGGGGGTGCAGACGTTCAGCCGCAGCCTGCGCTATGGAAGCCATGCCAGCTTTGCTCTCCATATTGTTCACACTGTTTACAAAGCTCTGTGGCTTCAGCTGTATTGGGAGTGCACAGAAAATAGGGGACCATCCATGAGGGTCACAGTAAATTACACACTGCCTCATTGATGACTCACCCCCATGGAAGCTGAGACAATTCGCTTGCTATTGACATTTCCAGAGGGCTTGGTCTGGGTATTTAATTTTTTTTCTGTCTATAAAACATGTGACCATGACCAGACCAAACTGAAGCTCATGACTTTAGATCAGATGCTCCATCTGGCCTCGGATTAACTGCCCCATATTTTACACCTGGAGAACTCATGGTTGTGCTATCAGAATGGAACGACAACTTGTGCTTAAAAGGCGCCATCCCTACTGATTGGTATGATTCCGTAGGGAGCCAGTCTTGTCTGGAATAGCTCAGTCCTGGTGGAAGTCACTCCAGTTCAAGCCGGTGGTATTTGTTCAAGAGTCTAGGTTATTTTGGCTACAGAAAGTATGTTCCACATTCAATAAATAGAACACTTTACTTGTTTAATGCATTATAAATAAATCATTTCAGATCTCTCTATGTCTCAGCATTTTCTGTAAGGTAGTATCAATACCTTTTAGTCATTCATTCCCATATTTACATATTTAATAAATATTCATTAAACATCAATTTTATCCTGACCACCATGCTCCGAATATGAATGAAGAACACCTTCTATTTCAGCTGAGCATATATTTAATGAGCACCTATAATGTGCCAGACGTTGGTCTGAACACTGGGAATGTAAAGGGAAATTAAGGATTCTTGCCCTTGCAGAACTCATAGTCCTTTGGAGGGAACACGTACACGTGTGGGGTTTGGTATCGTGGGCTAAGCAAAGAGATGGCAGTGGGAAAGAAATGCCATAAACATGTTTTTGGGTAATAGTTTTCTTCTAAGAATCGCTTTAGAGTGTTTCCCATTGTGGCGAGGTTGCAAGAAACACCCATTTTGCAAGGAGTGTGCTTAGCATCCCCTCCCTTCTGGAGTGTGGCTGGTAAGGAGGGTGGGCAGCGCATCTTTGAAAGAGCACAGGCCTTGAAGTCCCGAAAACTCGGTGCCCTTCCAGGAGCTAGTTGCCCTTCACAGCTCTCCTGCCAGCCTGTGTCCAAGAATCAGGAAGGCGTGGCGAAGTGCACACGAAGCAAAGTGGCCTTCTGACCCACTATCTCCTCTTGCCGGAGGCTGACCATGCAAAAGGCATGATTTCCTTTGGACTTGCTTATCCACAAAATTCAAATGAAAAAAAATCCTCCTTGTCTATCTACAGACTTATTTACAGACCCAACGTGACAATGGCTTGTCACAGTATTTAAAGTACACCACCATATAAAAAAGGTAAAGCATTTACTCCTTAATTTTCAAAGGATCCTTCTTTACGTTCAGGTATATGAGTCTCATGCATACGTTTGTGTGTTTTCAAATGGGCTTCAAGAGAGTTAATGCCAGGAGGCGCATGTGCATGTTGTGTGTGCATATATAAATTCCATTTTTATCCTGGTGCTTTCTAAAAATCCAGGTGCTTTAAAACACTTAAAGGATGAATTTCTCAGCATACCTGAGCATGCTGGGTTTGTCTTTGAACAAGTAATGTAAAAATAAGGAATATTGGCAGACCGAGGTTCTGCGTGCCTGGCTTGGTGCGCCTGGGGACCTGGTATTGAGGCCCTTTGGTCTCTCCTAAAGTTCTCAACTGAGATGTCTGAGTAGGGCCCAGCAGAGCTGTCCCAGCAATGCCCTGAAGTAGGACAGGGTGAAGCCCTAGTAGGGTGAGGTCAGGCACATGAGTCCTGCTCTGGACTTAAGCCACAGGACATATACTGAGCCCAGCGGGGTCGTATCCACTTTTCAACTTTGTATTTCGTCTGCAGCATTGTCCACCTGGCCTCTTCCTTCGCTCATGACCTACATACATTTCCAGGGGTATCTTGAAATTCACAGCTGACTCATCTCAAATTTTGACCTAATGCAAATAAATTCAGCAAGAACTCTTCTTCTGGCTTTTGAAACATTTCTTTTTGAAATATGAGCATTGCTTTAAGGAATCAATGGTTGTCAGTATTGGGGTCAATGTGACATTAAAGCTCAGGCATCTCTTTCCTAGGAACAGGTCTAATGCAGGTCCTTCAACTAGGGTTGACATGTTCTCATGGCTTGGGAGAGTAAGTAGCTGTTGAGATTAAATCTCAAGTCAAATCTCTATAGGACATGTAATGAGTATTTAATGTTTGGATAACTCTTGACCAAAGGGTGAAATATATATATATTTCAGTGTCAGAATACAGTGCTGTGTAAGAAGATAATTAATTGTATGTTATTAAACATAAAGCATATGCCCACGTGGGTATGTAAATGACCTACTGCTGTGAATTCCTACTCCAGCGTAGATTTTTATGCTAATAATCTCACATATCACTCAGGATGACTCATTTTGGTGCAAATGGCTTTTAAAATCACAGGAATTCCGGTGGCTTAATTGAACACAGGAAAAAAAAGCATCTAAGAAGGACTCTCACTGACATGAGAAAACTTGGCTTTTTCACAGCTCTTAAGAAAACCCTAAAATGCAATCATTTTCGTTATCTTCTGTAAAGAGAAACAAATTGAATTTCAGCTGAAATATTAGATGTGTTTGTTTTAGATGAAGGCCTCCGCATGCTCCAGGAGTCTTTCTCTGCAGGCCCTTGCCCAGCCCTCAGCTCTGGCCTGGGCAGCGAGCACCACATCGCCCTCCCCAGGCCCCTGCACCTGCCCAGCCACCTGCCTCAACTGTGTCTCCAGAGACGCCTCCAGGGAGGTGCCAGCTACCGCCTCCCCATCCTGACTACACCCAGTGGCAGCCTCTGCCCTGGGCTCTGAGGGCCCTGCCAGCCCATGTGGGCCAGGGGAGGCTGCTCCCCCACTGTACCCCTGCTTATGGAGGCCAGAGCTGCCTCGGCCCCACTGCCCACTCACGGTCTGTGCTCTTCTTCCTCAGGCTCAGAGCTTGCTACTAAAATCTGGTTCCCACCAGAAACACTGATGTCACCTGGCAGTCCCTCAGGCCTCCCCTATGACCTCCAGATTAGGAAGGGGCAGTTCAACAAGATCCCCAGTGGCGACTGGAGATCACAGCAAGGCCTGGGGGCCCTCCTGGATGACCCCCATAATCCTGAGGGGTCTTGTGGTTGTTGACCTTGCTCAGAAAGTTCCCAGAGATCCCCATGGTCCCTGAATCAGGGACAAAACCCTCTCTGTTCAAGCCGGCCTCCTAGTGAAGGCCTTGACCTTTTCTCCGGACTAACGTTCACTTCCTCCTAATCAAACCCTTACCTGCAGGTGGACATGCCACCCATCATGGGGCTAGAGTAAAAGACATGGAAGTCAGGCAGCTTCCAAAAATGTATGTATAACGAGAGATTCACATCAAAATGGGGAGAAGTTCTACACAAAGGAAAAGTAAGGTTAGAAAACATCCACAATAAAACAGTAGTTAAGCTTGGTCACTGCTGTGCATGCCGTGAGGCCCGGCACCAGCGGAAGGCCGAACATTTGGATCTGAGCCAGCGAGTAGCCCGAGCCAAAGAGGGAACACGATCTGTCATGTGGTTCCTGGGGTCCATGCCATGAAAACAAGCCAGATGCTTTTTCAGAATACATTATTCTTATGGCCTAGACATGAGACAATTGTTTTTTTGCGAAATCTCATGATGAGAGGACACTTTGTAGAGAGCACCCTCCATGAGAGTTTTACAATAAATCCAATGCCCAGAGACCCTCGTCATTCCTCACATCCTGCGTGAGGTCGGGTGCTGGAGATAATCATGCTCAAGAGATAAGCAACCATCCGAGACGTCCACACAGGTGGCCAGCCAAGTCTGTCCCCACAGATGGAACGCAGACTGAGCGCTGGGGCCCTGGCCATCTTCTATGGTGTTGTCTCCACGACTCTCAGGTGATCACAGAGTTTGCTTGAACTCTCTGGAAAGGCCAGAACTACAGAGATTAAATATTGGTGATTAAGGACAGATCTTATAAATCAGTGTGAATATGTCTCAATTTTAAAACCATGTTTGCCTGTTCAGTTTTTTCTTCTTGTTAAAAGTAGGCTAATTGCATATATTTGTTTTAGAATATTGCCTCTACAGAAAAGATGGGTGACCTCACCCACCTTGGAAAAGGAGTTCTACGTTTTTGTCTACTGTATTAATAATTATGTGTTACAGTTACAAAAGCCATGGGACAAGCAACCACTTGACACTGGCCAAAAATTTCTCCTGGAGTCATTTTAACTCTTTTTGACTTTCCTGACTTTACAGAAAAAGAATAGCTTCCAGCAAGATCCCCAAAGTGCAGTCCCTTTAAACAATTAATGGTTTGATTTGTTTGTGGTGTCCACTGACATATAGACCTTCCTAAACTGTACAATATTGGAATGAGAGTAAAGCAAAAGAGAAACAGCCAAGATATGGAAGTAACTTATGTGTCCTTTAACAGCTGAGTGTGGTATATAAAAAAATGGAGTATTTGCCCATGAGAAAGAAGGGAAGGCTGCTGGTTGGGACAACATGGATGGCTCTTGAGGGTATAATGCTAAGGGAAATCAGCCAGGCAGAGAAAGACATACTGCATGGTGTCACTTATATGTGTGGTCTAAATAAAAAGTCAAACTCATAGAAACAGAGAGTAGAAAAGTGGTTGCTAGGGTCTGGGGGGTGGGGAAAATAGGGAGAGGTCAGTAAAAGGATGCAAACTTTCAGCTGTAAGATGAATAAGCTCTGAGGATTTAATGTAAAACATGGCGCTAGAGTAGGTGACATTGTATTGTATCATTGAAATTTGCTAAAAGAGTAGATCTTCAATGTTCTCACCAAAGAAACAAAAACAAAAGACAAAGCAATAAAAAAGATAAATTATGTGAGGTGGTAGATGTTTTAGCCAGATGCAGGAATCCTTTATACACTTTTACCAAATCGCTACGTTTTGCACTTTGAATATCTTACAAGTCTATGTGTCAATTATACCTCAATAAAGCCAACATAAAAAAAAAGAGAGAGAAGGAAGCATGAGCCTGCAACATTATTAGGCTCTTTCCATTTACCTCATTTAATCCTCATGGTAACCTAACAAAGTGAGGATGAGAAATTCTGTTTTAAAGAGAAGCAAGCTAAGACCCAGAGAAGGTAAACCACTGTATGTCATACATTTAACAAGTGGGAGAACCTGATGCAAACCGAGATTTGCCTGACTCTGGAGCCCACATCAAAATTCATTTTTAACAAGAGATGATTGAGTATCTATGAAGTTCACGATACTCTCTCAAATACTAGAGAATAATAGCATTTTAAAAGCTTCCATGCTCCAGGATTTGCTGGTGTAGACGGAGGGTCAAGGATGCAAACAGCTCAGCAAAACATGACCTGTAGTGGCCTCTATGTTGGGTCATGAGCCACGTGCAGGGGCAGAGGGCGAAGAGCCATCAGCTCTGAACAGAGGGATCAAGACAAGCTTCAAAAAACAAACCGTATTTGATCGTGGCCTTATAAGATGAGTAGAATTTCAGCAGATGAAGAATGTGGGGAGAGCATTATTTTCAATTATCAGGAATTCCTGGGCATTGTTTATTTAGAAATAGGTAGGAAACACCTGAGGTCTGTGCTTTACAATCACACAAGTCACATTGTCAAACAGCGGTGGAAATTGACATGGTCTGGAATGGATTCTTGGCAGATAGAGGCGGGGTCCTGTTTTCCTTGAGCCACGGTGCCACGCAGGCACGTCTCTGCCTCCTCCTTGGTCATTGTAGCTTTATGGAATGCAGCTTTGCAACTGCCATAGAGATTGAAAAGTAATTTCAGGTAAATGAGCCAGACCTGAACGATCTCTTTTATTATACACATTTTAGAGATGGAGCACAGTTTCCTGTGATGGTAAGTATAGCACAGTGAGCATAAATGCTGGTTACTTTTGCTTTCCCTGATGGTGTGCAGTTCAGTCTCTAAAGGGCACAGAATTCAGACCCTCACTGGCAGATCTGGGGGTTTAGTGCAGAAGCAGGCATCCTGCTGTAGAGAGTGAGTTCAAATGGACCTCAGTGGGTTTCTTTTCTAAAAATGGCTTGTCTTTTTGTTTTTCCTTACCGAGTCCTGGCCTGTACTCGTTTTGTGGACCTCCTTCTGTTCTTTGTCAAACTGCTGCCACTTTCTGCCTAACAAACCAAACGGCCTACGCATGGCCAGCCAACTACGGAGAGGCTGCCCTATTTGTGCCGTGACATTACGGTGTGCCATGCTCGCCAGCACCTCGGCCTGTGAATGTGAGCGCTTGGAGCATCGCTTCAGTGAGATCGCGGCGCTCGGTGGACTGGGACGCTCATGCCCTGAGATCACGCAGGACGTCCTTGTTGGACTCAGGGGCAGGGACCCCTTCCCGTGTGACTCCGCACGTTCCCCACAGCGAGGCCTTGCTGTTCAGAGGCACAGGACACCTACGGGGAGCAGGATGCTGTTAAACACAAACACAAACCGAGTACTTGTAAGCATATTCCCAGCTCCTGTTGCTTGTTTCAGTGGTACCTCCCAGTATGAGCTTAGGATGAGATCAGCTAAGGTCACATATAAAAATGGACCTGCCATGGACGTGGCCTCAGAGCAAATGCAGATGATGGATCATTCTCTCTCTTTTTCTTTCCCCCCTCTCCTCCTTTCCTTCCTCACTTTCTTTCCTCTTAAAATTGCAGTGCCTCCTGGCTGGCATTGTACTCTATTCATCAGCAGCCTTTCTACTGATCCCTGGGATGTCGGCTCTGCCTGGAACATGGTCCTTAGGCGTTCCTCACCCCACACCACCCTGCGTAGCCCTGTGGCAAACCAAGATTTCGGACGGCACGTCAGGAGGCTGACGCCACCTAATGACATTCAGGCCCTGGAGAAGAAGCAGCTGCCTTGCAGGTGGTACTCCAGAAATGCTCCCCAGGGCCCAGCAGGAAGCTGGGGAAGTCTGATTCATGAAGCAAATTTAATCATTTGCCTCTTTGTAAATGGGGACACAGGAAGAAACAAGAAAGATTTTTCTGGGTAGAATTCTAACAAAACGGCTGTTCTTTATAACACAAATGTCTAAACTTCTCTTTCAGGGGATTTGCAGAATTGCAAGAGTTTCCAGTAGCTGCCAAGGATGTAAGTGCACATCATGCCAGGGAGACTCAGCCCCAGTCGGCAGCTCTGTGCTTGGAGCTATCACCCTGTGCGTGGAGCGCTAAAAGCATAATGACGCTCAGTTATAGGACATAAAATGAATCCAGTTGCTTTTGTCCAGCCAGAGAAGTCCTTCCACACTCTGTATTTTTTTTCCTTTACTAATTAGGAGCAGCCCCTATTCATTACAGGTAAATGCATTTATAGATTTTCAATTTATGTCCACTTTTTGTTTCAGCAGGCCATCTGTAAATTAAACTACAACGGAAAACCCTGCCAACCCAGAAAACCCCTTCATACTAATTATTGCATGAGGGTAGAGATTTGGAGCCATCGTTCATAATTGCTATCAACATTTATTTCAGGTTTTATGACAACACCAGTCAAGTAAGTCACTCCGAGATGCAGCTTTCTTTATGACTCTTCTGTTTTCACTAGATAGGGACACACCTGTCAGGGCTTTCGTTGTAAAGAAACAGCTTTTAAAAAACAGAATGTTAAAGTTGTCAGATAAAATTCTCTGCAAGTTCAAATGAGATCTTCCAGAAAAAGGTCACAGTCATTTTTTATTGTTTCTATTGCAATCAGTTTATTTTTCTCTTTTGGTGGGTAAACTGGGACTAAATATTACACACCTAGGTTTATTGGGTAAGTATTGGATTTAACTTCAATAATGTATTTTTCCTTCAAAGTGAAAGGGTGACCATGGATGTCCATAGTGCAGTCATTCTAGCTAATTCCTGAGTTTCAGAAGCAAACAGAGCTGAGTGGGAGCTGACTGGAGAGAGGCAACAAGCTCCTCATTCATCATCCCCCCACCGTCCTTGCTGTCACCACCCCCACCTTCACTGTCATTTAAAGTGAAACGTTGGCAAGCCCAGGGCTGGGCTGGGTGGCAGGTAGGCTGCCAGTAAGGGTCCCACAGGAGGCCCAGGGTCACGTCCTGCTGCTGAGGGGGCTGTAGCTTCCCCCAGACTCTGGGGTGTCTCTCCTATCCCCACTCTCTGTCTGCAGACCAGGAGGGTGCTGGAAGTGGCTCTTCCAGATGTGCCTCACAGCTGCTCCCTGGGGGGCCCGGGACCCACCTGGTGCCTCATGGGCTCATCAGCCAACCGGAATCCTAAATGCACAGCGGCGGTGATGCTGGCATGAGAGGGACATGTAGAGCCGTGGCTTGGGCATGAGGGTGTGGGTTCCCCATCAGGGACTCACTGAGCACCAGAAGTGTAGCCGAGGAGGGTCACCTAAGTGGAGGGTGTGGATGAGCATGGCTAACGGGCCCAGGTCCACCATCCCGGCTGGGGCTTATTGTATGTGTCAACTGGCTGGACTGTGTTGCCCAGATGTGGGGTGGGACGCCCGTCTAGGAGTTGCTGTGAAGGCCTTTTTCAGGTGAGGCTAATCTTTAAAGTGACTAGACTTTGAGTCCAGCAGGTGACCCTCCACAGTGGGTGGGCCTCATCTGACAAGTAGAAGGCCTCAGGAGAAAGGAAGACACAGGACACCTGAGGAAGGGGGGTTCTGCCTCCAGATGCCCCAGACCCCACCCGCGGAACCAGCTTCTTCCTGGGTCTCCAGCCTGTTTGCCTTCCCCACAGGTTTTACACTTGCCCAGCCCTTAAAATAATTGAGCTAGGCAACTCCTTACAATAAATACATCTCTGTGTGTGTGTGTATATATATATATATATGAAATGTATGAAATACATTAAATAAAATACATTATAAAAACAAAATCTATTAAAATATATAATAGATATTTATATTTTTATATATTGAATCCAATATATTTTTATATATTATATCTACTTATATAATATATAAAACATATTTCTCTCTCTATATATGTATGTCTTTCTCCTATTGGTTCAGTTTCTCTGGAGAACCCTGACTAATACACATGCGTTTCCCCACAGAGGGAGGGCCCCCCAAACCCTGGGAGTCCCGAGTATGTACAGGGAAGTGAATGGCGTGCACAGCGGTGGGGTTGGACCGATGCGGGGATGCCTTTTGAATCCCAGCGTTGTCACAGCTGAACACTGCAGTGGGGTCCCCTGTGGTGAGGTCCCCCAGGACCTGCCCAGCTGTGCAGAGCCACCTCCCTGAGGCCACGCCCTTAGGGGGCAGCCTGCAGCTGGCGACCACGTGAGGTGGGTGTCAGGCCCCCACCGTGACGGCCGAGGGACAGCTCTGAGGATGCAAGTGCTCCAGGGTTCCCAGCTTCCCTGCGTGTAACCCCTCCTGAGGTCCGCTCCCTCCACCTTCTCTATGGAGTGCTGACCGCCCCAGCATGCCTCACACCCGGCTCCAGCTCATAGGTGTTTGCAGAATCCTCACCTGCGATTCCTGAAGGCATTCCTCCCTATCTTCTCTGATGTCTTGCTCCACATGGAAGCAAAAAGAAGCTGCCTATCTTTCAATATTAAAGTGTTACCTCCTCTGGGAAGCATTTTTGACCTCCCCAAAGGAGAATTTACTACTCCACCTTAGTTTCCCTATGTGTGTATGCTTGTGTTCCTACACAGTCACAAATGTGTGTGTGTACTTATAATGGACGTACACAGATTCACGTATATATAATTTATTCTCTGTCTGTACTTCTGCCAGGCCTCTATCCCTGTATTCTACTGACTGTGTTCATTCTCCTTCGTTGATAGGCTGGGAATAGACAGAGCACTGGCCTTTGCTTCTGTTCCTGCAGTGTGTCACCGGGAGACGAGAAGACAGATGGAGGGGCCCCAGGGGGAGTGCGGGGCCACGGGGCTGCAGGAAGGGGTGCCTGGGAGCTGCGCTCAAGCCGGCATCAGGCTGAGTACAAGATGCGGGAAGTGGGTGGGCCGAGGAGGCTTCAGAAGGAAATTTGAGGGAGGGTATTGTACCTGCTTCTTATCAGGGGTTGTTGGGGGGAAAACCACCATCATAAAAATGATAAATGAAGTAGAATCCCCCGGACTCCCCCTGTAATAAGAAGTCACGCTCCGTACATTACAATGTGCTTTAAATACCTGGTCTCCTAGGACCCTCACCAAATCCCCACGGCATGGATAGATCCAATCCAGAGTCATTTTTTCCCACTGACAGATAAGGAGGCACAAAACCATGGTAGTTGATAATTTAAGTTACATGTCTAGTAAGCGAAGGGGCCAGGGCCAAGCCGCCAGTGGGTCCCCAGCACCGGGACTGCGTGCACGTCAGTCTGCCTACAAGCAGAGGTTTCCAGAGGGACTTCTCCTATGAAGGTGTTATAATTTTACCCCAACATGTTTGCATTGAGCTATTTAAAGGGGCAGATAGGACAGGTAACAACTTCTACAGAAGCACTTACAAGTTTTCTTATAACATTTTTTAAAATTTGGGGCTGGAGAAAGGCCTTATAACTTTAAGTGTTTTAGATTCATTAGAATTGACCAACCAGTTACGACAGCTCTTTATCTCAGTCCACAGCTCATATACTGCAAGAAATACAATTTTTCTTTTTGTTTTTCTATAATTCAGCATGATTTTTGTTCTGTCTCTCCGATATTTAGGGATATACTCTCTACCTACGGGGAACTAAGAGTCTGAGGGCATGTGTTCTGAGTTTTTGGCAGGAAGACGGGCGCCTCTGGTGCTGAAGTCATGGGTGTTACTGAGTTCTGTCTGCTGAGACTGCTGTCCTTCTGCCAGCCCTGTGACTGGCCCACAGGGAGCCCATCATTGTGCCTCACTGAACAGATCATGTATTTCACTTTGCCCTTCAAGCTGGTCACTTTCTCCAATACTGGGTGTCACACAGGTAACACAGCTTTGCGTGTCACATGGGGGCATGAGCGTCTCACCAATACTGTGCAAAGCCCTGTCTCCCCAGATCTGCATCAGAGCTTTCGCTTGTCTCGGTTCTGCTGCCTTCTTGGGCTGCCCACTAGGATTCGGGGAATAGGACCCTTGCCATCTACAACTCCATCCCCACCCTTTCTCTTCCCTTTCTTAGAGCTCAGAAAATCTTCCAACTGAGAGGGCGTGGTTGAGGGCAGGAGAAAAGTGGAAGCTCTCCTTACATTCCCATTTCCTTAAACATGTTTTCCGGAACCCCCTAGGGCCTCCTAAGGCCTGGAGGGTTTTAGATCTCAAAGCCAGGAGGTGACTGGCAGCTTGTTTCCCCTCCTGACCCTGATACCCATCTTCTAGAAGGCCAGCAGCCCAGGGAATTCCCTCCGCAATGGGCTGAGAAACAAAGGCTGGGAAGAGAGGGTGTGCATTTGGTAGAAACACATGGAAAAGCAAAATTCAGTGAATATTGTTAATTCCTTCTACCTCTATATATCCATGAGAGCCCACACTGCAATGGTGATTAGGACTCCCAGTGTTTTAAAGCAGCCCTGTTTTAGATTGTGTTTAGTTGATTGATATAATCTGACAGTTTTAACCCATGCTTGTAGGAGCCACATCTTATACATCACTCTCTCGTTTTCCTTGCCCCCTGCTCTCACTCTCTGGGCCAGCACTGCATTTGATTCCCTGTAAACACACATAATTATTTGTTAAATAAGTGAGTGAATGATACTCAGATTCCTTAAAAAAAAATCATAAACTGAAACAACAAGCCCCTCTCTTTGAGTTGTCTCCTGTGTGCGTCCCTTTGTTTGGGCTTACTCATATAAAGCGCAGACTTCAGTTGTTCTGACATATTACCACGGGCATGGGCATCTGCATTATAAAGATGCAGGCAAACAGATGCTGGAATGCAGGCGACAAATGGTTGACTGCAAGTCGTGTGTATAAATCATACTGCTCAGTCTGCAATCGGCTCAGTACATGCATATTACACTATTGAAGATTTGCTGATTAAATCACCCAAGCCAAAAACAGTTACAGTAATTCCAGGCTCCAATTGGATTCCAGTGTCAAGGCAAATCATTCGTGAGCGCTGAGCTCATTTAAGCCTGGGAAGTAAACATCGCAGGAGAGCTGTTTCCTTCCCTGCTACTCCATAGCTCAGTCCTCGCATTCATCCTTGTGTCTAGCAAATGGCACATCAAAATGCCATTAAATAATGTTGTTGAATAGGTTTTCTTCTTCTGCACAATTGACTATAATGTGACCTAATAGATTGTGTTAATACTTCAGTGGAAATGTATAGTCTCTAAACAGTGGTCTCCAAATCCTTTTTATTTTCTTTTATTTCAGGAGACGTGGCTGCTGTGGAAGCATGTGAAATACTTCTAAATGTGGAACCAAATGAAAGTTCAAACTTGACTGTGTAGCCTCATAAACCCAAAAGAAGATGACAGCGGCCTTAGGCCCAGGTACCCTGGGCCCTGCTGGTCTGAGGGAAAGCAATGGATCTGGTGTCAGGGAAATCGGGCTCCAGCCCTGCCCCCGCCCATGGGCACCTCTGCGATGCTGTGCATTTCGCTGAACTAACATGTCTGTTTTTTCGCATGAAGATGAAGCAGTAGGTTTTCTGTCTAGTTTCCATGGCTTTATCGATAAGAGATGCCAGATTATGGGCTTTTTCACATTTATTTGCTCAATGGCTACTTAACAGGGAATAGAAGAAAGTAACTTGCAGCAACAACTTTGAAAGGCATCCAGCCCTTAGAAATTTGCAAAAGATACTGGAAAGAGTTGGTTTGGATTTGGTTTCTGGAAGTGCCCTCTCTTAGCAATATAACCCGAGCAAGTTCCTTCAACACTTTGACTCACTTTACCAATCTACAAAATGGGATTAATATTACCTAACTTGGAGCATGTGGTAAGGATTGGAGGAAATGTGTAAATCACCTAGAAGAGCTTTTGGCACAGGGAAGAATTGCTGTAAATGCTGGATAGTTTTATTATTAGCAGTTAGCTAAAATTTTAGTGCTAAGCAGGAGTGACATTATCAACGACACTGATGTTTTTAGAGTTAGAGTGTGGTCGGCAGGAAAGAGGCACCTCGAAGCAACTTTTTCAGTTTCACTTGATCCTGTCTCCCAGCAGGTGTATAGTTTGGGAATCGTTAAAGATGAGAACTGAGTCTTTTATTGGCATCCAGTTGCAAAAAAAGATAGCACATTTGAATCTCCTGGAATATTAATTCCAAATACCTCTTTTGAAAATCAGCAGACTTCATTTTTTAGAGCAGTTTTTAGCTTACAGAAAAATTGAGCAGATAGTAGAGGTCCCGCACCTCTTTTCTTGAGACCCAGTTTCCCCTATTACTCATATCTCGTATGAGAGTATACATTTGTTACAACTCATGAACCAAACTCGATGCGTTATTATTAACTGAAGTCCATAGTTTACAATTACGATTCACTCTTTGGGTTGTGCATTTTATGGGCTTGGACAAAGGTGCGATGTTATGTGTGTTACGTGTCCACTGTCACAGTATCACACAGAAAAACCTCACTGACCTAAGCGCCCGTGCTCCACCCCTCCAGCCCTCCTACGTGTTCACCCCAATGAGCTGAATCCCTGCATCCACACAAAAGCCTGCACATGAGTGCTTGCAGCAGATTCATTGCTAATTGTCAAAAATGGAAGCACCTAAGATGTCCTTAATGGGTGAGAGGATACATCAATGGTGGTACGTCTGTGTCACGGAATATTATTCAGTGATACAAGTAAGTGAGCTGTTAAGCCACAAACAGACGTGGAAGAACCCTGAAGGCACATTGCTGAGAGAGAAGCCGACCCAAAAAGGCTGCCTACCGCATGACTCCAGCCAAATGACATTTTGGAAAAGGCAAAAGTAGAGATTCTAAAAGACCAGTGGTTTCCAGGAGTTAGGAGGGAGAGAGGGATGAATAGGAGAAGCATTGAGGACGTTTATGGCAGTGAAACTATTCTGTGTGATATTGTAATGATGGACACCTGTCAACACACATCTGTCCAAACCCACAGAATGCACAACACCAAAAGTGAATGCTAGTGGCAACTATGGAGTTTAATTAATAATAATGCATTAATATTGGGTCATCAATTGTACAAATATACCACACTAATGCATGATGTTAGAAGTAATGTTAACAATAGGAAAAAATATGTATGGGAGATGGAAGTTACAGGAACTTTCTATATTCTGTGAAATTCTTCTATAAGCTTAAAACTGCTCAAAAAGTCAATTTTTTAAAAAGTGTAAAAGTGTTGTAAATGTACTGTTCTAGAAGGTGGCAAAAAATATATTGTCAGATGAGAAATCAATAAAAATATGCAGAACATTATGTAGTATATACTATGGTTTGTACCTTTAGTAAAAAATATATATGCTTCTATGTACATAAAATCTCTATGAAAGGGCATGAATGAAACTGATCACATGGTTGATGTGCGCCAGGGATAAAAGCCGGATTTACATTTACTATATGCTATTTTACACCCCTTGAATTTTGTGACATGATACTTCTTAGCTGTTCAAAAATCCTAAAATAAGTAGATGCAATCAGCTGAGAATATACTGGGTTGGGGGGAGGGAGACTGGCAATAAAATGGTATAAAATAATAGAATATAGTGGCAGGAAAAAGGCAGAGCGAAACAATATCTACTAGAGGTCTCAGAAAAGTCAAATAGTAACTACGCAAACATAAGATGATCTAAGAAATTATGCAATATATGAACATAGTTATGGGAATAAAATGCTAATTTAACTACAAAGAAAAAAGGCAAAATGAAATGGATAAAAATATATATTTTGATAAAATGTGCCCTTAAGTAAGAAACCATAGCAGGAGAATTAATTAACTAAAGTAAAATTTGGAAGGAAGGAACTCTCTATGAAGACTTTCACACAAATACTTAAATAGTAAGGCCTCACAGAAGTTCAGAGGCAGACAGCTATAAAAATTCAGACAGCTGTCACCTCAGAGGCCATAGTTCCCTGAAGGGGATCACTAACGTGTGATGTCTCCATGAGGAATTGTGCAGCTTTATCACCTAAAAAAAGGTATTTGCAGTGACAAATCTCTTTTTAGCTCCTTTGGGGGATATATCTATGTATCTATATAAAATTTAAGCCAGTTCTCTGCCTTGCCACAAGTTAGAAACCCCACCTGCCATTCTCTCTGCTTCTCCACGATGAGACGCCTACCACCAACCCCAGCCCAGCCACGTGGGTCCTGGCAGGTGACTGTGTTGGACTGTGAGTCACAGAGAATTTTGAAGAGGTATGTGATCCCAGCAAAGCCAGACCTTGAGTGGATGAACTGCAGTCTTGTGAGGAGGATGGAAAAGGGTACAAGGAAGTAGCCACCATGATATTCCAGGTGAGAGCCCAGGAAGAGGTAAGAGACCTTGACAAAGACTGTGTGTGGGTGCTGGAAAGCAAGGGGGAGGGCCGACCTGCAGTTCAGAGGCCTGGCCACTGGGAAAATACCAGAGGGACTTACAGAAGTGGGGGAAAAGAGGGAATGGTGCATTCACATGAAGTTGTTCACCTTTAGGAAAGGCTTAGTAGTACATGAGCCACATGGATTTCACATTACAGTAGGAAACAGGGACTTAAATGGCCGGTGACATCATGGACTCTGCAGGGCACAGAGTGCTTTAAATTGTAGATCTGTAGTCACAGCAAAAGACGCCATGTGTGGGAAACATGTGTTTTGGTTTTGTGGCAAACAAGCTATTATGTTGGTGGTTTATGATGAAATTTGGAGAAATGGCTTGTCCAGAGCAATGGGAGCAACTTAAAAGCCATGTTCGTAGTGAGAGCCTGTGACTGACTGTGAGTCAGAGGACTTCTGTGGTCACAGAAGAGGAGGCTTAGGAGGGCTTTCCTTGGAAATGGATAAACAAGTCCCGATAAGGTGGCCAGTGTTCATGGAAGATGCAGTCAGTTGCACGTTTGCTTGTTAATAGTAATGGAAAGGGTCGGTACCTATTAGGAGCTCTTGGGTGCCCTGAGAGGCTCATTGGGCTGCCAGGAGGGCAGGGAGAGCCCATCGGCCCCTCTCCCTGCCCAGTGAGGCCTTTTGCTCTGCTGTCTTCTCTACTGCAAACCTTCCCAGAGCAGAGCTGCTGGCAGGATCTGCGTCCTGTGCACCTAGCTCCTCCAGGGCTTGCTCTTAGGCCCTGTCCCCAGCTGCACGAAGGGCATGACCCTGCTCCAGGTACCTGGGGTGGGACATCTTCTTAGAACTCCTCAAGTTAAAACAAAGATAACCAACTACAATCCGAGGAGATGTTTATGGTACTTTATCTGAGAAAAGAAATGCTTCCCAGCCATGTAGCTATGCCTGGGATAGCAGCATTCTGCACAGAAGGTGGTTGATTCTTCCCCTCACAGCATAGACCCAATACAATTATGTAAACATTAAAGGGAGGCTCTAAAATATTTCACTTAAAGGAGGAATAGATAGGTTCTGAACAAGGGTTTGAAGCATTTTTCTAAGAGAAAAATATGAAGTTTAATACACTGAGTTCATGATATTTTGGGGGTTATTTGAGACATTTCTTGCTTCAACTTTATTTTTTCAGTTTATTTGATATATTTAATGGTAGGAAAAATGGCCTCCTTGAGATGTTGCCATAAATACCCAGCACTGTTGTAAAGCACAGCTACTTGGAGCCCTTAGAGTGGACAGAGAGGAAGGAATGACTCATCTTCTGATGTGGGGCCCAGGGAGACCTTCAAGGAGGGGAAGCCATGTGCTGGGTCCATTACAGTGGGCTGGGTGATAATCAGCTCTGCAGGACCCGATGGGGGCAGGTGTCATGGATATGGTGACCGTGTTGTGGCTGCTTGAGCAGTCCCAGGTGAGGCAGCAGGTCTCCCTAATGCTTGGAGTCTGCTTGGGAGTGCAGAAGAAGGCTCAGGTGCTCATGGATATCTGCCACTGGCTTTGCTTGGTTTGAAAAGTTTCTTTCAAGTGGCTTGAATTTTGTATGTGGACAGGAGATGGCTTTATGGAGATAGCTTCACCCTGGAAGAGGCTCCTAGACTGCATGTGGTCTGGAGCTTGGAAACTTTTGAAACCCAATACCCAGTAAGAAATAACTCATATTTGAAATTCCTGTCGCAGTGCAATGTGGCCTCTGTGCTGCCGAGGAGGTTGCAAATGAATGATTTCTGGGTTCTTAAATACCATGGAGCTCACACCCATCCTCCCACGGAGAGTAGATATAGCCCAGCGGTACCCATGCCAGAAATAGCTACAGGATCTAAATTCCTTCCTGGTATTTAGAAACAACAGTTGTGTGGGGGAAAGGTTCATGGTCATGGCAATATTGCTGAACTGATATATATATATATTTTTTCTTCTTTGATGATCATTTAAAATATTTATCTTTTTCTTATTAAACAAGTAATGGAATTTAGGTTATACAGAAAAACAAAATTAAAATAACAAAAATTACTTGTGATAACACTGTTAATATTTTTGATTTCTTAAGCTTTCAATCTTTTTTTTCCTTTGGATGTATGTATTTAAAAAACAAAAAAACCACAGCATGGACAGCATACCAACTTAGTCTTCTTTGTTTAGTATAGCAGAGGTGACCTCTCTCTGTTCTTTGGCTACAGAATCATTTTTATGTCTACAGTATTCCATCAGGTGGGCGTAGAACCATTGGCTTTTCAGTCCGTTACTGGCTGCACACTTAGATTGGGTCCACTTTTGAGTAAGATAAACTATTCTGTGGCCAGTATCTCTGGGGCTTGATGTCACTGTGGTATGTCTGATTATTTCCTCGGGACAGTTTCTCATAGCGAGAGGTCCGATGACAGTGCAGGTGTGATGTAAAAGTCAGGTGTGGATTGTTGAACTGCTCTCTGCATAGTTTCTACAATCCACATGCTCCCATCAGGGTTTAATGTCCAAAAAGCTCTCAAAAACACTGTTATTACTTCAAAACATCTTTACCAACTGATGGAGAAATTATACTATCGTTTTGTTGCTGTAAGTGTCTATTTTACTTATTATTCTGCACTTCATAGATGAGTACAGGAAGGTCAGTCAGTCTGAGTGAGTTATCCAGAGGGAACAAATGTGGAAAGCTCTCAGTCTTGGTTCACTTGGTGCTATGCTTAGTTTTGGATGTACGTGATTTTCAATATTAAAGTTCTCTGTGGGTCTGGAGCAGGGCCAGGCTACAGAAATGCAAAAATATGGGCAACACAGTCCCTGGCTTGCAGGAACTCTTTGAAGGGGGCGAAGGTGAGGCTGCGGGATGCCTTGGATAATGAGGGTCCTCAGAAGGGTGCAGAGCAGCAGCTGAAGGAAGATTTCCCAGCCAAAGACATTCTAAAGATGGGTGCATGGAGGCAAAGAAAGCAGGCAGGCAGGGAGGCCAGGCCAGGAGGGACAGAGAAGGAGGCTGGGCCAGGCCAGGGGAACAGGCTTAAAAGGTTCCTGTGACCCTGGTGCAGGCAGCAGCCTTCCAGGCCTGCGACCTTTCAGCTCCCCACCCCGACTGGGGGCATTAACGGTGCTGGCGTACATCTGGCGTCACCTCGCTCTCGGCTGCTGGACAGCACATAGGGTGACAAGGAGAGGACAGAGTGCCGGGCAGGAAGCAGGGCCTTCCTATGGTCTGGTGCTGAGCTGACAGGGCCCCGACGTCCCGGCCTACCAAGGCCCGCCCAGGGCCTGGGCACCAAGTATGCTCTGAGTGCTGGGGCGAAGTGCCTTCCCCGCCTTCGGTCTGGGTGTGACTAAAGGGGCAGGGCTGTTTGCAGGAGACGAGGAGGAGCCCAGCCTGGGGGAAGGGCAGGTGGCCCCAGCACGAGGCGGCGGCAGAGTGGGCGAAGAGGAGCTATTTCCTGGCTCCTTTTCAGAGGTTGCAGCTCTGTGACTTTCTTCCCTGAGGTGGAAGGAATGGGTGCCGTCTGGTGACCACAGAGCAGCATCTTGTTACTATTGCGTCCCGCCTGCCTGGAAGGGGATGGCCCTTCCCGGCTCAAATATCCTGCCCCCTTCTCGGGGGACGTGTAGGGAGCAGGAGGAGGCTTCGGGCAGTTGGGGAGGCTTTTTGTCCACTCACTAGAAAAGCACATTAGCTTAGGGTGTACGGCTTGGATACTGTAACCCAGCCCTCCAGAGCTCTCTCCCCTGCGGGTCCTGCTGATCTCAGGTCATCTTGATGTGGGCTGGTGTCCACAAAGGGACCCATGTGCTGGCTGGAAGGTGTCACTCCCCCCCCACTGCAAGAGCTGCTGGGATGGGGTCTTCCCAAAGCTTGCGGGAAGGCCTGCTTCAGGCAGTGGGGCCTGTTGCCTGTGTCACCCCGGCCTGTAGCTGTTTCTGGAGGTGACTGGTGGCCGATGGATGATGGCCGATTCAGTGCACGAAACGCCAGCACAGCTGCTACCACTGAAGGGCTTTGCCTGCCCTTTGCCTCAGGCCTGGTAAGAACTGTGCACATCTCCATCCAGCAGGCTCCCGGGGTGGTGCCCACCCCCAGCCCAAAGGCGGCTGGCTCGTGTGTTCCCACCAGCTGCCTGTCCGGAGCGGAGGAGGCAGGGACTGTACTTCTGAGTTTGCCCTGAAGGAAGAGCTTTGAAGAACCCTAAAGGGGTCAGGGCTACACATGCCTGTCTGCATGGACTCTGTTTAGGGAGACAAGGAAGGAAAATAGACCTTCACAGATGCCTAGAGGAAGCCTCGGGCCTGGTTGAGGAAGCTGGGGACATAGAGAGGCTGGGGAATGGCATGGGACAGAGGTGTGAAGGCCCTTCCTGAGAGGCATAAGGAAGAATCCTGGGATCATCGCTGGTTCTGGGGCTTACGGCCAGCAAAGGGCGAGTCCTGTCGAGACCTCGTGGCCTCCCGGACATTGCCTTCTGATGATCCCCTGGCTGGCACGGCAGTGGGGCCGAGCAGACACCCTCTGGGGGCAGCTGGTGGATGAGCATGAACTTGGGCTGGGCACTGGGCAGTGCCCTGCAGGCGGGGAGGATGCGCGGCTCTTCTCTGAACACCTGGGGTCACCCTTTGTCCCCATGCTGAGGCCAATTTCTCTAAGACTCACCGCAGATACGATGTCAGAACAGCATAGCTACCGCGCGGAAGCAGTCAGCAGGCAGCAGTGTCTGAATGCTCAGGGGGAAAGAGTCGAACTATTAAAAAAATTAAATGAATAATGAATTTAGTGCACTGGCCAAGGTACCCCACATATCGGAGCCAAGATTTCATAAGTCTTATAAGGTGAATAAATTTCAGAAAATTTAAAGTGACTTAAAAAGCAATAAATATAGATATTACTTGAATGTGGCTTTTTGGGGGGTGGGTTATTTTTTCATTCCATGGTCTTCCTCTACTAGTTAAACACTCTGTTGCTAGTCTTTTGATAGCTACTCTGAAACTGAGAAACGTGTATTAAGCTTTTCAGTGTATAAATTTTACCAAAACCTTTATTTCCTGGAAAATGACCAAGTTTGAAGATTTTAACTCATTTCTACCTCCTACTATTTCATGTTGTTCTGGACTTATATTTTGCATCTGGCTTCTTTCTCTGAACCTTAAAGACTATCACTATTATTTTTATATGTTCACCACTTACTAAATCTTCACTTTTCTTCTGGCTTAATCACATTCTTTTATGAGGATCTGCTCTTGGCAAACTTGGTTTTGTTTGTCTTAAAATGCCTTTCTCCCACCCTCTCCTTGAAAGGTATTTCCCTAGAAATGCTGGATGGGATTTGTTTGATTTCGGCGCCCTGGGGCTCTCATGGCCTGGGTCCTCCTTTTCCTGTTGCCGTGGAAGCCAGCGGTCAGCAGCGCTCTGCTCCCTGGGAGGCAAGTGGGTTTATTCCCTGTCTCATGTCTGTGTGGGGGGGTTTGTTTGTTTTTTAAGTTTTCTCTTCGTTTCTGATTCTTACAGTTCACCATGACCTGTTCAGGTGTGGACTTACTTTTATTTATGTTACGATTTGGAGATCTTCTTGGGTCGCCTTTAGTCGGGGAAACCCTTAGTCATTGTCTCACAATCTTTCCTACAACATCGCCTCTGAACTGTTTGGTGCTTTCCGCTGTGTTGGGAATACCTGAGCATCGTCTTTCCCCACTCCTGTTGGGAATCCCACCAGATGCTGTTGGGAATACCTGAGCATCGTCTTTCCCTGCTCCCGTTGGGAATCCCACCAGATGCTGCAAGCGTTCCCCGCCATGCCCTCCCCATGTTCAGCTCCCGACTGACTTCCATCTCCTCATTTTTCCGTGTGGACTTCTGGGCCTTCCCTTCCGACCACCTCTGGTTCACTAATGCCAACTCTAGTTGCTCTGGGGCAGAAGCTAAATAGCCAGGGAATTTGACCTTTTATTTATTGTGTCTTTCAGTATTTCAAGTTTATATTATTTCCTTTCTCACACACGCTAGGTCATTTGGAATAGCTTTCTTTCCCTGAGATGTTTTCAAGCCTGTTATAACTTTGTACATTCTGAGAAGAATTGTTTTAAAAACCTTTCTCTGATGATTCTTCCATCTGGAGTCTTTGCTTCCTCTGTAATTTTGACTAGTTTTCTTTAATAATGCTGCATTTCCCTACTTGTTTGGCTAATTTTACTGTGAATGCTTTTTTTTTCTTAGAATATTATTGTAAGAATTCTTTTAGGAACAGGAGGGACTGGGATTTTGTTTTTATCCTGCACTGCGAACTGTATCTTCTCTGGCTAAATGTATGGCTGGTGTTTCTCAGGTTGTAAGTTTATGCAAGCACAGCATGTTTCCCAGGCCCTGCTCAGTGCAGGGAAATGTCCGTGCTGACACACAGAGGTGTCGGGTGGGGTGCGTTTACTTTACACTATCCTGACCCTGAAGTTATAGCTCTTTTAAGGTCGTGTTTTATGGGGGGAGGGAGTTCCTATTAGCAGACATATGTTGCTTGATTCCTGAGCTTTGCCTCCTTTTCCTGTCACTCCACAAAGCCTTAAAAAAATGAACCTCGGTTTCTCAGCGTTCAGCTTCCTTTTCTAGGATCATGATTTCAGTTAAATTTCTGTCTGGACACTCCTTACTCTCTCGTGGGTCCCTGAAGCTTTTAAGAACACATACACTATCTCCTGCCTTAACAGAACTTTCTGGTGCTTTCCGCTGTGTTGGGAATACCTGAGCTTACGTTTTTATTGGAAAAGTACGATGACTCTTTCCCTGGTGAGTCCTAACCACCACAGAATCTAGGAATGACGGAGTCTGCTGTCTAGCCAAGCGAGACCCAGCTCTGATCCAAAAATAGCCCGTCTGTTTTTAGAAAGCTTCCCTATGTTAAGAGAGATTCAAGACCTATGGCAGTAAACAAAACATCTGGTGTGACTGAAAAATTGCAGTCTTCCTGGTCCTCCTACCTGCCACTGGGCGCAATGGATACAGCAGATAAAGGTGTTTTAAGTGATTGGTTTCAATCTTTAATAAGCTCTAACTATATTTTTAAGTGGGTGTCTCTGACCTGTAATTGTTACCTGATTTCAGGGGAAGATGTGAGCCTACGGGTTTACGTGGATGCCCGTCATCCCACAGCCAGGTGACTGGATACGCACTCGATCCCCTAGACATTATTAGCATTCCCCTCTGTAACGTAGTGCGAGTCCTTGACGAGACCTCTCCAAGCAACTCGGAGAATGTCCAAGAGGATAAGGGCCGTGCACGTGCTTTGTAAACAGTTTCCGCATGCGTGTAAGTGTGCTCGGAGGACGGGTAAGACACAGAGTGAACAAGGGGAATAAAGTCCCATTTTATGGATTCCAGGAAAATTAAAGTTCCCAGGAGTCTTGCTGAAGTCTCTCACTAGAACGCTTCTGTCTGGGTTTATTTGTGTTCTGCAAAACGATTTCCAAAGAAAAGCCTCAGGCAACTGTTGGCACCTTTCAGCTTCCCATTGTCCAGCCACTGGTCAGTGTGCACCCCGCATTTTTCCCAGTTCTGAGCCATGTAGATGTCCCTCTATTAGACAGATTTTGTTTTGCTTTCTGTTTTTTTTCTTAAACCGTGAGTCGCTGATACTACTGCTTTTGCATTTAGGATGTGACTGGGGCTCTGTACCTCTGGGAGAAAACCAGGAGGATCTTAGCTGGCCCCTGAGGTGGAGGGCTTATTTGCTTTCTGCAGCTTACCTTGAGCCAGGCAGCATAACAGGCACCAGCGTCAAAGTCCCAGTCTTTTACGGGATGTTGGCAAGGTAGTGCACCTTTCTGGAGCTCATTTTCTTCACTGAAAAGCAGGGAGAAGTGCCTTCTTAATAGGGCTTGGGGGAGAATGAAATGGGTCTTTCTACATGATACTCCTTTGTAAATTGTAAAACCAAGTACCGCATTTCAAATGTATTCACTCTATCTCTCTATCTCTTCCATTTTGTTCTAAAATATCTGCGTGATTTATGCACATGGCATATATATATACACACATACATACAAAAAGGGAATTTCCCTAGTATTCTGTCTAACATTTCTCATCTACTGTCACGGGCAGTGTGTGCCAGTCCATGGTCAGGGCTGGGCACCCAAGAGGAACTTGAGGAATGTCATCGTAATCATCAGGCAGGGAGGCACCATGCCCTGCTGAGGGGACGCCGCATGCCAGAACGGTGTGGGGAGCAGTGGTACCGTGGGAATAAGCCTCTGGGGCTGCAGGAGAACATGCGGCTGACAGACAGGGCTTGATCCCACACATCTTGGAAGATGCCCAGAGAGGTGGGTCCTGTCATTTGGTGATTCTTAAATGTTCTATGATCGCAAACTGCTTTCACAGAGACCCACGGAGAAGCTCATTCTTGGGTGATGTGGCACTTAGAGTATATTCTGAGGTTTTCACAGAGGATCCACCAACCGATCTAATAAGGAGCCATTTAAAGGTGACTGGAAAAGTGGGGACACCCTTGGGCTGTACCCTGCTCTGTGGGGGAGCTTCTGGGGGAGCACAGGGCGAGCATGGGGCTGTTCCAGGACAGCAGCAAGGGGAGCCGGGGGCCGGGCTGCCGAGGGCTCAGGAGGGGCGCCCACTCCCCGCAGGGAAAGAGGAGAGAAGGGAATTCAAAGATGTTTCCACGTTCTCCTTCACATGCTGTAGCCCATGCCTCTGGGCACCAGGGATCCTCAAAATACTGACTGACCAGTGCAAGAGGGGCTCTGGCTGGTCGGGACAGGTGACAGCATTAGAACAGCATCTGTGAGCTCCAGGGGTTGTCCCTGCAGTTTCTGGGGTGTCAGGGGAGAACCCTCTGCAGGGAGGCCAGGCTGGAAATATTAGAACATTTCAGGATTACATGTGCCAAGTCATCTCCAGTGAGCATTAATCCTTCTCACAGGTTTTGAAGTTCCCAAAGTCTGCATTTTCTCAGTCATCTTTCCTTGTGCGGCTCAGTGATTGCAGACACCACCATCCTTCCATCTCACGAGACCAGGAGGTGGCGGCTCGCAGCCTTGTCGCCTCAAAGCCTGGTAATGTCCGGTCCCGAAGGCGATGGACTCCGGGTCCACGGAGTCTCACTCACTTTATCCCACAGCATCGTATCGTGTTCAATTTGCCTCCCCTTTGCAGGGAAGTTTTTCAAGCCCCTTAACCTTTTGGTGAGGTTGGTTTAATTAAAAGTAGACAAGTTACTCCTTAACTCACTAACTAGTTGGCCGGGGGAACTGCCGTTCTAACAGAGTGCCACTCAGGCTCGGGGCCGAGGCCGGTTCCCGGCAGGTGTGCAATGCCCGCTTTTCTCCCAGGGAACCAGCATCCTCACTTGATGTGCAGGACTGAGCTGGTGCCCCAGGGTGGCTGTGCATATTCGGTAGTACTGACACTGAAGTATTTTCCTAAGACAATATAAATAAAAATTATGGCATTTTATTTCCAGAGCCAAACCGAACCCTTTCGGTATCCTAGTTTGCATCTCTTTGGTCCATATTGCTTCTTGAGCCATGCCGGGACTTTGGATCTCTTAGGGCTTCTGGAAGATAAGCTCCATTGCCCACCGGCAATGACCTAAAACTCCTTTGGTCTTTGAAGCATCGTCAGCACCAGCAGTTGTGAGAGGGAACGTCAACGTTTCCCTCTAGTTTGTCCTTTATTAGCATGAGAAGAGGACTGTAGGACTGGGAGCACACGGGCAGAAGACCTCCAGCATGAAGCCATATGCACATTTCTCCATGATGTCGGCTGCACACAATAAACCTTAAGAATGACCCTTTCTCCCCAGTGAGGAATGAGATCTGGTTGAAAGATGCCAGAATACCACTGGAACCCAGGGTATGACCATGACTCAAATATCAAAGGCCAGGTTTTCTTTTCTCTAAAATGGCTTTAAAAAAATAAAGAATGGATTTGATTGACTCTTATACAAAAGCAAGTCTGAATTTGTAACCTGTGTAAATTCTATAATTAAAACCTTGTTTTTACATGGGTTCATTATGTTAAATTTTCCACTAATTACTGACATTTTCTTTAATGTGTATATGCAGAGAACATGAGGATATGATTAGTTGGAGTTAAAAGTGTGAGCAGTAATGAGCATGTTATGGGTTTCTCTTTGTCTTTCTTTGAGCACTCAGTTTCTTGACAATAGGGCCTGCCTTTTTATAGGTTTAATGTTCTATGCAATGTTCTATAAACAAATGCATACAAAGCAAAAATGACGATGTTCATACACACATGGTGAATGTATCGCTTGCCCTGACCTTAACCGTCCTAGATACAGCCGGTCGCCCTGTGTAGATAAAAGTACCTGATTAAAGGACAGAAAGCCTCCCCAAAGGCCGGAATTGGGCTTCTGGAAATCACTGTATTGGGACATTTGCAGCTGAGGAAAGGAAAACTGGACAGGAAGGAGAAAAGAGTCTCCAGGAGGTGTTGTGCACATATTAATGCCCTTAGTTGTCTGGAGTTTATTTCCAGTGAGCATTTTTGCTGTAAGAATCTTTCCTGAAGGCTTCAACTGGATGCTGTACATTCACTTTGCTTCCTTGCTGACTTGACACCTGTTGAGCGACGTCCTTCCTTGGCTTTCTCCTGAGTCTGGATGAGTCAGTGTCTGGGGGTCCTGTCTGCCAGCTTTGGTGGAGGAAGATTCCCCAGGGCCTGTGCTCAGCCCCCCTGCATGCCTGGCTCCCCCGTGAGGGGTAGGCAGCCCATCTCAGACGTCTCTCCGGAAGCCCCCTTGCAGGCCCTCTGCCCGGCACTGCCTCTCCATTGGTTGGTTCTGTTTTATTTTCCTTCTTTTCTTTCCTGTTTGTACCCCCGTCATCTCTTTTTCCATTTTTTCCCAACATGTGTGACTGACATACTCTGGAGGAAATATCCTTATGGAATTATAACCATGTTTACTAAAATTTCACATAAGCAGACTTCACAGCTGGTGCAGGATTTCAGGAATCCCACCTCACATGCGCATAAGCAAAGGGAGTGAAGGGTCCCTCAGTAACAAGGTGGCACGAAGACCAGGAGCAGAACGAGCCAGGCACCTCAGGCAAACGAGACTGACTTCTGCTTTTCACCTAAACCTGTGTCACTCTGACAACGGTGTGCTTGGCTGAAGCCACAGATCATCAGTATTAAAAAAGGATTTCTACTCTTAGGTCACTACATCACAAATAATTATATCCAGTCGTCTTCTGATTTTAAACAGGAATGGCCCTCAGTGGAATTGCACAGCTGTCCTGCTTCTTACCACTTCTGATTTTTCCCTTCTCCCACCCACACATTCAAGGCCTTTGGGTCATGCATTCCTGTCCTAGGACAGCAGGCCTCCCCCTCTCCACCACCCTCTCCTTACAGCATGCCCACCGTGCAGGGTGCAGTATGTGCTGCGCAAGGACAGCCTCCTTCACTTTGGAACTTCTTAGTCATTTGATGAAACTGGTCTTATCTAGTAGTCAGCATGTCAATAACAGAAATAATTCACTCCAGGTTAGGAATGAGGATACCCACTTAATGGATGGGTTTAGAAAATGTATTTCTATCTTAGAAGGGGTATTTTCAAGTCATAAATCATAGCTTTCACATTATGTATATTTAAGGTTGGGGATCTTTCTTCCTGCTTCTCAAATGATATAATGTCTGGGTAATGACTAATATCTGTATAGTGCTTTGCAGGATGGGGAGGCCAAGTGATGGCAGAGTAGGAGGAAGGTGGAAACCTCCCCGACACTCAAGGAGGAAGCAAATACAACTGAAAATGACCTGAGAACTGAGGAACAGACCATCTCCACCCGGTGAGGAAGAGAAGACCACAGAGAGAAGGGTAAAGGGGCAGAGCTGTGATCAGTCACAACTCAAGCTCTTCCCCCATCCCAGCCCACAGCAGGAAAGAGGGGAATGGAGTGGGGAGGGGATAAGTGTTGAGGAGTCAGGAACACCTGGCCCTGGAGGTCTGCTCTGGGAACAGAGGCCCACATTGCATTAGGCTTTGATGATTAATGGGGCTGGACACCATGGAGAGTTGGAGTACTAGGTGGGTGGCTGGAGTGAGACTCCTGTTGCTATGGACGACAGGCATGTTCTGTCAGTCCCACTGAGACCCAACACAGAGGTGACAGTTTAAAAGATTTAGCAGCAGTGTGAAGAGTACCAGAGGGGCAGGGGTTGGAAGAAGCTCTCTCTAGAGGAGAAAGGGCAGGTGGACAATGCTGTCCCAGCCCTCCCTCAGCCTAGCTGGTCGGGCACTGGAGGGAGCAGCTCCAACAGTGTCCATGTTCCTCACTCGCGGCTCAGCCCGTGGTGACGCTTCCCTGCATACCTGCCCCACCCAACTCATTTAATCCAGCAGGAATCTGACTCTGCTTACTGGCAGGCAGTGGTCAGCCAACACTTCCCCAGCTTCCCAGGTCGTCCCTCAGCCCGACTTGTCAGACGTTATGGGAGCCAGCTCTAAACTCCCCACCTGCCTCACTGGCTCAACCCCATGGCCCCATGGCATGTCCATCCTACCCAGCACAATCGGCTCTGTAGTGATCCACCATTGCTGGCTGGCAGGGAGAGGGAAGCCCACCCAAGATGAATCCCAGTAGAAGCACCTCATATCGTACAAAGGGCATGCAGAGGTGAGTTATGGGGACCAGCCAGTCACTGCTGGCAGAGGCTGGCCCACCACAACCACCAATGGTAACTACAGCTCAGCCCCAAAAGAGAACTAGGCTCTGGTGTGAAGACAGCCTTGATCTTCTGAGCACCACAGGACTCCCACTTCATAAAACCATTACTTTAAAGGCCATGAAGAATAGCTGATCTATCTAATACACAATAAGAAACACAGAAAGCCAGACAAAATGAGGAGGCAGAGTCATATATTTCAAACAAAAAACAAGGTAAAACACCAGAAAATGGCTAAATGAAATTTAGATGAGCAATCTTCCTGATAAAAGAATTCAAGTAACGGTCATAAACATGTTCACTGAACTGGGAAAATCAATTCAGGAACTCAAAGGGAATTTCAACAAGAAGGTAGAAAATATGTAAAAGAGCCATTCAGGACTGAAGAATACAATAACTGAAATGAATAACACCATAAAGGGAAAGAATAGCAGATGGTAGGAAGCGGAGGAAAGAATCAGTATGATGGAAAATAGAAAAACGCCGAGTAACCAAGCTGAGGAACAGAAAGAAAAAAGAATTTCTAAAAATGAGAAGATGCTAAGATTGCTGTCTGGTAACTCCAAATAAAACAGTGTTCACATAATAGGGATCCCAGAAGGAGAAAAGAGAGACAAAGGGATAGAAAGTGTATTTGAAGAAATAATAGCTGAAAGCTTCCCCAATCTGGTCCTGGGAGTACAGAGGGCACCTAACAAAAGGAACCTCATGAAGACAACACCAAGACATATATTAATTAAAATGTCAATGATTAAAAATAAAGAGAGAATCTTAAGAGTGGCGAAAAAGAGGCAGACAGTTACCTATAAGGAAACCTCCATAAGGCTATCAGTCGATTCTCAGCTGAAACTTTATAGGCCAGAAATAAGTAGCATGAAATATTCAAAGTATTGAAAGGGAAGAACCTACAATCAAGAATTCTCTTCCCAACAAGGTTATCATTCAGAATTTAAGGAGAGATTAAAAGTTTCCCAGTTTAATGAGTATTAAAAGAATTCACCACCACTAAGCTGTCCTTACAGATATGTTCAAGGGACTTATTTAGATGGAAATGTTCTTAAGTCTAAATATTTTTCATTAGTGAAAATAAACTTACAGTAAAAGTAGACCAATTACTTAAAAAGCAAGAATGAAAGTCAAAAAACAAAAGTGGTGAAATAAACTATGAACAAAATTAGTCAAGAGATACACAAAAGATGTAGATTATGACATCATATTCACAAAATGTGGAGGAGGAGGAAGAATAAAACAGCAGTACTTTTAGAATTGTTTTAAAGTGAGCAACCATCAACTTAATATAGATTGTTACATATTTAGGAAACTATACATGAGCCTGACGGTAACCACAAATGCAAAGGATATAATAGATATACAAAAAAAGTAGAAAAATGGAATTCAAGCATAACAATAAGGAAAAATATCAAATGACAGAAGAAGACCATAAGATAAGAAGAAAGGAATAGAGAGGAACTATATAAACAAACAGAAAACTATTAATAAAATGGCAGTAAGTATATACCTATCAATAATTACCTGAATGTAAATGTACTAAACGCATTGATTAAAAGATATAGTGTGACAGAATGGATAAAGAAACAAGACATATATGTATGTTGCCCACAAGAGACTCACTTCAGACCTAAAGACATACCTAAGAGAAAGATATTTCATGCAAATAAAAGGGAGAAAAAAGCAGCAGTAGCAGTACTTATATAAGACAAAATAGGCTTCAAAACAAAGAAAGTACCAAGAGACAAAGAAGGACATTACATAATGATAAAAGGGTCAGTCCAACAAGAGGATATGACAATTGTAAATATCTATGCACTCTAAATATATAAAGCAAATACTCACAGACCTAAAGGGAGAAATAGATAGCAATACAATCATATTAAGATATTTTAATACCCCACTTAAATCAATGGATCATCCAGACAGAAGATAAATAAGTATACAGTGGCTTTGAAGGACACATTATACCAGAAGGACTTGATATATACAGTACATTTCACCCAAAAGCAGCAGAATACACATCTTTCTCAAGTGCACATGGAACATTCTCCAGAATAGATCACATATTAGGACACAAAAAGATCCTCAATAAATTCAAAAATATTGAAATTGTATCAGGCATCTTTTCAGACCACAATGGTATGAAACTAGAAATTAATCACATGAAGAAAACAAAAACAACAAAAAACCCCACAAACACATAGAGGCTAAAATACTTGCTTCTAAATAATCAGTGGAATAATGACAAAAAGAAAGAGGAAATCAAACAATACATAGGGACAAATGGAAACAGAAACACAATGGTTCAAAATATGTGAGATGCAGTAAAAGTGGTGCTAAGAGAGAAGTATGTAGCAGTACGAGCTCACCTCAAGAAACAAACACAATCCCAAATAAACAATATAAACTCACAACTAAAGGAACTATAAGAAGAAGAACAAACAAAGCCCAAAGTTAGGAGAAGGGACATAAAGATCAGAACAGAAATAAATAAAATAGAGAGTAGGAAAACAACAGAAAAAAAATCAATGAAATCAAGAGCTTGTTCTTTGGGAAGATAAAAAAAATAGACAGAACCCTAGCCAGACTTATCAAGAAAAAAAGAAAGAGGCCATAAATAAACAAAATCTGAACTGAAAAAGGAGAAGCTACAATTGACATCACAGAAATCCAAAGAATTATGAGAGAATTCTATGAAAAATTATATGCAATAAATTGGACAACTAAAATAAATGGACAAATTCCTAGAAACAATCTTCCAAGACTGACCCAGAAAGAAAGAAAATCTGAACAGACCAATTACTAGTAATGAAATTGAATTGGCAATCAAAAAACACCCAACAAACAAAAGTCTACCTCCATATGGCTTCACATCTGAATTCTACCAAACATTTAAAGAAAAGCTAATACTCATCTTTAAATTATTCCAAAAAGTACAAGGGGAGGGAATGCTTCTAAATTCATTCTATGAGCCCAGCTAGCATCACTCTAATACAAAACCAGACAAAGACAGTACAAAAAAAGAAAATTATAAACCAGTATCCCCGAGGAACATATATGCAAAAACTCCTCAACAAAATATTTGCAATCCAAATTTAAAAATATGTCAAAAGGATCATCCATCATGACCAAATGGGATTTATTCCAGGGATGCAAGAATGGCACAGTATTCATAAATCAATCAGTGTGATGCACCACATAGCAAAAGGAACATTACAAAACATACGATTATTTCAGTAGTTGCTGAAAAAGCATTTAACAAAATTCAGCATCCATTCATGGTGAAAACTCTAAACAAAATGATACGGAGGGAACATACCTCAACAAAATAAAGGCCACAGAAGACAAACCTACAGCTAATATCATACTCAATGGCAAAAAACTGAAAAGATTTCCTCTAAGATCAGAAACAAGATAAGGATGCCCACTCTCCCCACTTTTATTCAACACAGCACTGGAAGTCCTAGCCATGGCAATCAGACAAGGAAAAGAGATGAAAGGCATCCAAATTGGTAAGGAAGAAGTAAAACTGTAGCTGTTTGCAGATAACATGTTAGTATGTATATAAAGCCCTAAAGACTCCACCAAAAAAACTATTAGAACTAATAATTGGATTCAGCAAGATTACAGGATACAAAATCAATTTACAGAAATTTGTAGCATTCCTATATACTAACAAGAAACTCCCAGAAAGTAAAATCAAGAAAACAATTCTATTTACAATTGCATCAAAAAGAATAAAACACCTAAGAATAAGCCTAATCAGGGAGGTGAATGATCTCTTCTCTGAAAACTATAAGACGCTGATGAAAGGAATTGAAGAAGGCACAAGTAAATGGAAATCTATCCCATCCTCATGATAGGAAGAATTAATATTGCCAAAATCTCTATCCTGCTCAAAGCAATTTACACATTCAATTTGATCTCAATCAAAATACCAATGGCATTATTCAATGAACTAGTGCAAATAATATTGAAATTTATATAGAACCATGAAAGACCCCAAACAGACAAAGTAATTTTGAGAAGGAACAAAGCTGGGGTTATTATGCTCTCTGACTTCAAGCTATGCCACAAAGCTATGGTAGCCAAAACAGTATGGTACTGGCACAAGAACAGACCCATAGATCAATGGAACAGAATAGAAAGCCCAGAAATAAACCCATCCATATATGGTCAATTATGGTCAATTTCTATAACAAAGAGTCAAGAACAGACAATGGGAAAAGATAGTCTTTTCAATAAATGGTGTTGGGAAAACTGGAGAACTACATGCAAGAGAATGAAACTGGATTACTGTCTAACACCATACAGAAAAGTAAACTCAAAATGGATTAAAGATCTAAATATAAGACATGAAACCATAAAACTTTTAAAAGAAAACATAGGCAAACATCTCTTAAACATAAGCATGAGTAATTTGTTTCTGGGTATGTCCCTCTGGGCAAGGGAAACAAAAGCAAAAATAAGAAAGTAGGACTATATCAAACTAAAAAGCTTTGTACAGCAAAGTAAACCATTAACAAAACAGTAAGGTAGTTTACAGTATGGGAGAATTTATTTGTAAATGATATATCTGATAATGGGCTAATATCTGAGATATGTAAAAAACTCATATGACTCAACACCAAAAAGAAAATGACTCAATTAAAAAATAGGCAGAGAACCTGAACAGTTTTCCAAACAAGACATACAGATGGCCAACAGGCACATGAAAAGATGCTCCACATCACTAATCATCAGGGAAATGCAAATCAAAACCACAATGAGTTATCACCTCACACCAGTCAGAACAGTCATTACCCAAATTACAAGAAATAACAAGTGTTGGCGAGGATGTGGAGAAATGGGAACCCCCCTATACTGTTAGTGGGAATGTAAATTGGTGCAGCCACTCTGGAAAGCAGTACGGAGGTTCCTCAAAAACTAAAAATAGAAATACCATATGACCCAGTAATTCCACTTCTGGGAATTTACCTGAAAAGAACAAAATCTCTGATTTGAAAAGATATATACCCCCCACATTTATTGCCACATTATTTACAACAGCCAAGATATGGAAGCAACCAAAGTGTTCATGAATAGATGAATGGATATAGAAAATGTGGCATATATATACAATGGAATAGTATTCGGCAATAAAAAAGAAACAAATCTTTCCATCTGAGACATGGATGGACCTACAGGATATTATGCTAAGTGGAATGAGTCAGGTGGAGAAAGACAAATGATTTCACTTATATGTGGACTCTAAAATTAAAACAAAATAGCAATAGATTCATAGATGCTGAAACGTGGCTGGTGGCTACCGTGGGGAAGGAGTGGAATAAATGAAGGGGATAAAGAGGCACAAAATCTCAATCATAATATAAATTTATCAGAGGGATAAAAGCACAGCATAGAGAATGCAGTCAGTAGTTCTGTAACATCTTTCTATGTTGACAGATGGTAATTACACTCATTGGGGTGAGCATTTAATAATGTAGATAACTGTTGAATCACTATGTTGTATACTTGAAACAATATAATATTGTATATCAACTATATTTCAATAAACATTTTTTTAAATCTAAATAATGCTTTGAAATATGCAAATAACTTTCATACATGCAATCTCATTTTATCTTTCAAAAAACTTCTAATGTACATATTATTATTATCTCAGTTTTCCAGAGGAAGGCTATGAAGATTAGAGCACTAAGGAATTTCCCCCAAGCAGGGCAGAGCTCGAACATGAAACTGTATTGTCTACTTTTAAGGTCTGAGCATTTAATATAACATTGATCGGGAACCCTGAATCTATATCTTATATTTTACCTTCTATCTTTTAAGAGATGCTGTTGAATGAAATTTTGTTACTGGTAAGAATTATAGACTTTGTGGGTAAACTAACCAGGGCTCAAATTCTGCTGCTCCTCCTGCTAATAAGTTTCCCTCAGCAAGTGAAATCACTTCTCTGAGTCTCAGTTTCCTAATCTGTAAAATGATAATGATAAGCCTTGTAAAATGTCTCACTGGGTATCTGGCACAATTAGTACTCAATAAATGTTATGTGCTTTTTAAATCATTGTTATTTGTAGGGGGACAGACCCGGGTGTTGACAGGAAGAATGATACAGAGCAAGGCAGGAAACCAGTAATCCCTGCATTTCCTTTTGTATGGCTACCACATAAAGAATATTATCACTCTACGCAAAGGCCGCAAAGGCCGTAAGCCAGGAGGATGTTTTGAAAACTGAAGGGTAACCTATCAGATTCCCAGGCAGGCCTCTTTCTGGAGGAGAGGAAAGGGGGTCTGGGAAACCCACTTCTCTCCTTTTGTGACCCTCTTATTCTTCCTTTAGTACAAAATCAATGAGCAGGAGTGGTGGCCAGACCTTCAGCCCTGCATTCACAACTACTGAAATCTTATTTTATGACAATCATATCTTGAACTGAGGTGAGCACAGAAATTGGAAGAAATGCCATCTGCCCTTGGAACCCACAGTCCAGTGGAAAATGCCATCTGCTTATCTATCGCACCTTTACTGAGAATGTAATATGCCCTGGGCAAAGGGCAAGTTATTTGGGGTAAGAAAGTCACAGTTTTTCCCTCAAGGAGTTCAGTCTATGGAGATGACAAAGGAAAAGACAGACCAGAATGACAAGGAATACGTAGAAACAGAGAGGGAAACCCAGTGTGCAGTACAATTAAAACAGAGGGCCACTTACCCTAGTAGGAGAGGTGGGGCAGAGTCAGGACAAGAAAGGAAGGTCTAGAAAGGCTTTCTGAAAAGTCCTGAGGCAATCCTGGGCTCAGTCAGAACTGGGTGGGCAAAGGTAGAATAGTGCCTGCCACACAGCCATTGTTCAACAAACATCTGATGATTATTGACTCTCCATTAGTATTCGATGCTATTTCCCATTCTTCATATTCTAAGTCCTCTGCAGTTAAGCCGTCACTGCACTTGGGACAATATCAAACAGTTAAATATACATGTCACTGGAATACCAGAGGGATGGGCCACGGCGAGAGGAACAGAAACAAGTCACAAGAGAAAAAGCCCGTTACGTACACAGAAACACAAAAGACTACAGACTTCTCGTTAAAAATCTATGTACGAAAAATATGGAGAAACACCTTTAAAGTACATGACAAACATCTTTTCTAATCTAGAATTCTTTATCCAGCAAAAACGGGGGGAAATCAAAGCCTTTTCCAAACGAATGGTGAGCAAATTAGTCATTGGTATACTTGCATTACAAAAACACTAAGGGAAGTTACTTTAGTAAAAGGAAGATAATGCCAGAATGAAATTTGGACCCCCAAAAGAGAAATTAAGAGCACTGGGAATATGTGAAAAATATAAAAGTCTATTTTTTTTAATTGTTGCCTCTCCTTAAAAGATAATTGTTCAAAGCGGTGAAGGACAGCAGGTTGTGGGATTTGTGACACAGGTAAGATGTATGTACTTCAGGTAAAATGTATGGCGATTATAGTGCGAAGGACAGGGGACAAAACGTGAGATTATACTGCTGTTTCTTACACTCTGCCTAAAGCTGTGCTATCCTAAAAATGCATGTTGTAACCATTAGAGCACTATTAAAGATTGAAGAGAGGCATTGCCAATAAGCAAATAATACAGATTTTAAAAAATGGAATCGTAAAAGAATACACAATCCAAATAAATGCAAGAGAAGTGGGGAAAAGGGAAGGAAAAGATGGGACAAATAGAAAACAAATAGGAAAAGAGTAGATTTGATCTCAATTATATTGATAAGCACATTAAATTTAAATGATCTAAGTTCCCGGGTTAAAAGTAGAAATAGGCCGATTGGAGACTAACAAGATCTATCTGTGTCATCTACAAGAAACCTTTTTAAAATATGAAGATACATGTTAAATATAAAAGAATATGAAGAGATATACCACGTAACTGATAGACAATTGAATTTCAGCAATAATTTATATTAGTGCGTAAAAATGGCTAACTCTTTTTCAGTGGAGTTTTAGATTTCGTGGAATTTTGTCTAATTATCCCTATTTCACAGGGTAAGCCCTTTCTGTAATTTGATTGTCTGTTGGTATGTAGAAAGCAGTTGGTTCCTTCACGAGAAGATCCCATATCTCCTGTGTACCTGTCCACAACGGGCCACCATGGGCTCTCAGTAACCATCTTCCTGCCGCGTAGGAACTAGCTTCATTAGTGACCATAATGGTGAAATCAAACAATTCCCAAAGGTTGTAAAAAACCAGCATGGCAGGAACCCTGCAGGGAAAGATGAAGTTTTCTGGAAGGCCATGGAAAACCCCGAAGGGGAAGGCCCACCAGAGCAGAAATTTGGTTTGTTTTGTCCACTGATAGAAAAGTAACTGATGTATGTACTTCGGGTAAAATGTATGACGTTAACAGTGCAAAGGACAAAATATAGTGCAAAAGAAGTATTTGTTGAGTGATTAATAAGTGAAGCTATCAATGAGCTAAATAAAAATGGAATCTTTCAGGCTAGTAGGAAGTCATCACCCAGGCCACGCTCCTGGGGACATCACTGTAAAAATGCTCAGTTTAAAGGCATATGTTCATAATAAGGACCTGTAGTTTCTGTGAAAATACCACAACTAATGCTATATTTAGGAAGGAGGACAACAAATAATGGAGTAAAGTCAAAAAAAAAGGTCTTAGGTGTGATTGGAACTAGAAGTCCTGGAATTTATAGGAATAAGCCTCATTTATTAGAAAAAAATCACATTGTATAACACTTTATTCCCCAGTAAGTCTTAGTAAATGAGATGATAAACCTTTTAAAATGAACTGCTAGGAGAAAGGATCATTATTTCTAGGAGGGTTGAGGAATAAAACGGTCTGGTAGTGACACAGGCAGGGACTGAGGCCGTAAAAGCAGCTTCGAGGGCACAAGTCGCCCAAGCCCGGGGGGTGAGACCTGGCCTGCTCTCTCCGGTGCTCGCTTCTCCACACGCTGCTTTGAAGGCGTTCTCGCCACCTGCCCGCAGGTCTCCGCCTTCGCCCATACTGCCGATTCAGATGCCCAGCTCTCATGCCTGCGCCCCCCACCCCCACCCCGTCCCAGTCTGCATCTCTGCTTGGAACTCTCTCAGTTCCTGACTTTGCCTCTGGACCCTCCCCCTGGCATCTCTGGGCACTTTGAATTCAACGTGCTCAAACTGACCTCACAAAGAACCAGAACCCGCACACTGGGGACTTGCAGCCACTGTGGCTGACTTGTGTAGGCACTGATCTTTCCAATTTTCAAATTTCACTTCTACAGCATAGTGATAAACTTCAAAAGGTTGCCTCTGGCAGGTCATGAAATGATGTAGGTACTGCCTCAATTTCCATGACAGACACCAAACGCCTAGTGGACACGGGACCAAGGTCAGGCACTGGCTTTGCTCTCCTTTCAAGATGAGCCAGATATTCTACTTCTTTTCCTGGAAATACAGGCAAGTCAGTGAGGCAGCTCAGGAACTGGGGGGTGAGCCTCCCGCTCTCCAGTGTGTGTACTCGTTGCTGGATAGCTCCTCAAGTGCCCAACTCTCCTTCCCACCACCTTCCAGCAGCATCCCTACCTCCCAACTTGAAGAGTTCTCTGCCTTTCTAATCTGTTCCCCCAGAATCACACCCCTGGGGAGCAAGGACCCACTTCAGCCTGCAGAATGGGGCTCACGTTCTGTGGTGCAGTCATGGGCTGTGCACCGTCTACCTGCTACCTGGCTGCCCCCACCTGCTCACCTGGGCCTCAGCCCTTTCACTCCACACTTGCCCCATTCTGGTTTGTGCATATTTGCAATTCCCCTCCCTCTTTCTGGAATGCTCCTTGCCTTGTGCCTTGCTGGAAAAATCCTAGTCATCACATACAGCCCACTGCAGATGTCAGCTGGCCTCGGATGTCACCTTCCTGACGCATCCCCTGACAGGCCTGTATAGAAATGGTCTGAACTTGTCTCAGATCATTAAAGCAGGAGGGAAAAGTTCCTTATGTGAGGAGAGCTTCTCACTCCCGGATGGCTTCTCGCATTGTGGGGAGCTGCCGTCTGGCCTGTGGTCCCACCTGAGGTTGTGTCTCTCCTCTAATTCCAGCCTCAGCCTTACAAACCCACTTTGCAGAAGCACTCAGTCTCTCTGACTTCTTCTCTCAGCCCATGCCCCCTATTTCTCTACCCACCTTTCTTCACCGTTTTCACTTCCTTGTTCTTACCCAATTTGAAAACAAATGAAAATAACCAAATTTAGGCAATTCCAGTGACTTAAGATAATTTTTTCCAAGGAATTTGATTTCTATGTAGGGGGGAAAAAATAGAAATGATATCAATCTTCTCTACCCAGATATGTTTACTTGAAAAGCAGCAGCTGTTAAAATACAAATGTGGTATTTGAGTTCAAATGGAAGCAGAAAATAAGACCCAATGTGGTCTAGTGAGAGCATTTCGACATAAGTCTTTCATCTGGAGCTCTGTGTCCAATTCTGACTTAGAGAAAAGTGCATCTGATACTGAGTGGAGGGGCCGGAGCTGGGCCTCAGAAAATCAGCTTTCAAACTACTTCCTCCAATTAGTAGCTGGGGAATTTAAGGCTCATTTATGAAATGGAAGAAAAATATGCCTGCTGCCCAGCTCATGAGAAGATCACAGAAGTTCCAGGCCCCACTGAAGGCTAAGCCACACCAATATGGGACTTGTTCATGAAAGATGCCTTGACTTGATGTGAAGAAGTAACAGCATCTTGACAAGGTTTATCAAGAAAAGGCAAAAGAGGCTCATTTATTTCATGATTTAAAGTGCCTGCCTTAGACTGCGTGGCTGTCCATTTTCAAGGTGAACAATATTATGGAGCTAGGAGGGAGCTGTGTAGGGCAGAGTGACCTGGAAACCCTTGGGTGGTGGGCAGCGGGCATATTTTTCTTCCATTTCATAAATGAGCCTTAAATTCCCCAGCTACTCACACTCACAGTTGCTCTGGTTTGTGAAAGATGACACTTCTTCAAGTGTCATTTCCTCTGTTGCCATAATGGGTTTGACTCACACTCAACCCCTGCGGCGGTGAAGGCTCCATGACAACATCCCCACCCTCGCCTGGCGGCCCTGGGACCATGCGGCACACTGAGGGGGACAGCTGGTGGGAACTGGGGCTGTGTGGTCACTGACGAAGAATCCCCCCAGCCGGCCCTCAGCCGGGCCGCAGCTGTCCCCGGCCTCCACATGCCTGGCATGCCTGTGTCCCCAACGGCAACTGCTGGCCGTTGGCGACAAGGCTCCGGGTTGGACAAGGCCACCTCAGGAGACCTGCCCAGGTAGCCAGGAGGCCCCATCCAGCTGTAGGGAGAGCGGCCCAGGAAAAAAGCAAGGGTACAGATGTGGCAGGACCCGAGGAAAGCAGGAAGTGCACCAGCTCTTGGGAAGGTGGAAGGGAAATAGAAGAAAAGTTTGGTGAGAAGAGGAAGAGACTGCCTTTCAAAACCAGCCCTCCTACAGCCCGTGCATCCATTTCCAGTCGTTCCTTGAATACGTCACTTCACACGTGTGCCTTGTTTAAACACAGTGCATGGAAGAGAGAAGAGCAAGGGCTTGGACTCCTCACCCCGCTGAGCCCAGGTCTGGGAGAGCCCCTTCCTTCTCGAGCCCAGGCCCCCATCCAAAGCACAGGTCTCCATGTCTTCCCTCGGGAGGGGCCGGCAGCCGTCTAGGCAGGTGGGCAGAGGCTGGACCTCTGAGAGCAGGGGCGGCTATCCTCTGGGTGACCTCCCCCTCCTGCCTCCTCCTCTCTGCCGGTCCATGGTAGGTTTTCTGATAAACTTAGTGAGGGCTTGAAAAGGGGGGCGACTTGTGAGGCTTACCACATTTATGTTAAATTTTACCATATTTAAGACTTAACCTAATTCATATTTAAGACTTAACCTTGAGCAGTGCTTTAATTTAACACAGATTCATTTTTGTAAGTATATACCCCACCCATGAGCCTGTAAATATCAGCTTACATTTTTTTAATTCCTTTTTATTTTTCATTTCTTTAATATTAAAGAAAAGATTTTTCTCTGTTTTTTAAATTGGGATACAACACGTATACCTTAAAATCTACCATCTTAACCATTTTTAAGTGCCCAGTTAACTGTACATGCATACTGAGTACATTCCCAATGCCATGCAACCATCACCACCATCCATCCATAGAACCTCAAACTCCTTATCCATTAAATAATAACTCCCCCCTCATTCTCCCCAAGCCTCTGGCAACCATCCATTCACTTTCCGTGTCCATGAGTCTGAATAGTCTAAATATCTCATATATGTGGAATCATACAGTATTCGTCCTTTTGTAACTGACTTCTTTTACTTGGTGTAACGTCTTTATGGTGACATCCATGTTGTAGCATGTGTCAGAATTTCCTTCCTTCTTAAGGCCAAACAACATGACATTGATGTACATACCACATTTCTTTTATTACAACTATTACTGTTTTAAACCTCTATTCTTAAAGTAAGAGAGAAAATGAGACATATACTTGTCATTGAGTGTATGCCAGGTAAGAAGGCTCAGAATATGTAAATAGATGGGATATATGGTAATGGAATCCTTACAAAGTAATTAGTGTCCCATTGTGCCAAGACCAGTTTCACAAAATTTTACTTTCACTGATATAAATATGCACACACATATATTTTTCTTCCAAACCACTCTTTTTCTCTGATTCTCATGTTTTCTCTTTTGAAAATGGGCAGATTTTACTTTGGGGTGAAGCATGGTACTTTTGGTACATAGAGCTATACATTTTACAGTGATTTGCATTTTATATCTTAAGCTCAGTAAGTTGTCTCTGCTGTGGATGGTAGGTGTTTGTGGCTGACTCAGCTTCCTTTCTACCCATCTCTTCTTCTCAACAAAGCCTGCCTCGCCCCTCCCCCAATCCTGCCTAATTCTACTTGATTTCTTTGACTCGTTCTTGCAGCTTAAATACATATAACTTTGTCAGGTACAGTGTTAAATATTTTTCTTATATCTAAATATCATGCCCTTTTAATAACGTTAATACTACTGTTCCTGTTTCACAGATGAGGAAACTGAAGCTCAGAGAGTTTGTGTAACTACCTCCGGCCCACATCTTCCTGTGTTGGGTCAAGGTCTAGACCAGGTGTATCTGAAGCCAAATTTCAGGTATTGTCCTGTACAGAATATGACAGTTATCACTTTCTTATGTCTTCTAGCTCTTTCTTTTCACTGGATTTGCATATATGTTCTACCATTTCAAAGAAAGCTACAAACTCCTGAGTAACACATCCCACGACTCTACACCCAGTACTTTGGGCATGTTTGTTGTTTAATAGTAACTGAATAAAATAGGCAAAATGTTTAAAATAAAAATATGAGAAAGAGCAAATTAAATCCAAAGTAAGCAGAAGAAAAGTAATGATAAAAACTCAGAGCAGAAACTAACGGAGGAAATCAACAAAACCAAAAGCTGATTCTTTGAAAAGATCAATAAAATTGATAAGCCTCTAGGCAAGCTAAGAAAAAAAGAGAAGACACAAATTAAAAATACCAGGAATGAAAGAGGAGACATCACTACAGATCCCATAGACATTAAAAGGGTAATAAAGGAATACAATGAACAGCTCCATGCCACAAATTTGGTAACCTAGATGAAATGGGCCAATTCTTTAAAGATACAATTTACTAAGACTCACCCAAGAAGCAGGCAATCTGTAAAGCCCATATCTGTTGAAGCAGTAATTAATAACTTTCCAAAACAGAAGGCACCAGTGCTAGGCAGATTCACTAGGAAATTCTACCAGTCATTTAAGGACAAGTTTATATCAATTCTCTACTGTCTCGTGTGTCTCTGTTACTGCTGTCTTTAGCATGTTGCGCTGTTATTGACAGAAAATTTCATTTGAAAACATGTCCTTTTTAAGGCCTGAGAAAATTTCTTCCATTACTTATTTTCTGATTTCTGTTATTCTGCTATTTCTTCTGCTATTTCCTCCATTTTGTTTCCCTTACTTTTCTCTGGAAATTTTTTACCAGTTTGATGTTGGCCCTTTGCACTAATGTTATCTGTGTTTTCTTTTATATTTTTAATCTCATTCTAAGGTCTGGAATATTTTATTTTCAATTATTTTATTGTAAACTAAAGATGTATCAGTAGCCATATGCCTAGTCTCCAAGAGCAGTTGTTTTCTGCTTCCTCATCCCCAAACAGCTCTCCTCCCTGCCTCTGGAAACAAACAGCTGCTCCTCTCTGATAGCCAATGAGGGAATGAGGGCGTCAGCCCTAAAATCACAAGGAGCTAAACTCTGCCAGCATCCCGAATGAGCCAGGGATAGTGAAGTAGGATGGGTATGCCCAGTGGCGTGGCTGTCGTTTGCACATTATCAACAAATGCTCCTATTTTTAGCCCAACTTCTAAATGCCAACTGCAATGCTACTTACTAATTCCTAACCCAGAGTCTCTCTAAATTCCAGTAGTTAGATCACTTTCCATTTTTTAAAGCCTCTAAGCATATATTTCTCTGCCTGTTTCATCTTTCTATCATCTCCTGTCTCCTTCTAAAAATTTGTTGAAATCTCTGTTGCGGTTGATTATTCCCCACCCTTGATCTACCATTTTTTTAAATTTATAATCCTTTACTTCAGTAGATGACTTTGGAGGGTGAAGAACAAATGTTTTTATTCCTCATTCTAAACTGGAGTTACCTGATCAGACTTTTTAAGAAACTAATTCTCAAACTGATAGCCTTTAGACCCACTCTTTCTGGTTCTTTCCGCTGCGTCTCCACAAAGGCCATACCCTTAGACAAAAGACGAATTGTTTTCCTGCCTAGTAAATACAAAGACAGACTTTGCCAAGGAATCGTAATGAGGCAAGACCTTAAATGGGCTTTGGAAAAGCCTCCTTTATATTACATGTATCTTAGGAGTTGTTTGGAGTATTGAAGGCAACACAGACTTTGTACATTATACCAGTTTTTCCATGTAGTCTTGAGCAAAGTATATAACGTCTTGTAGCCCAGGCTCAAGTGGATAAAAATATATTCTTTGATTACATAAAATTACTGTAAGAAAATACAGCAAAGTGCATGATACCTAGCAAGGTGCTTAATAAATTCATTCTACAAAGATTAATCTGTTAGGTACTGAATATGTAATGGGGAGCAATACAGTTAGATTTCTCTAAAAGCTGCATTCAAGTGGATGAGGTGCATAAGTTAATAGCAAATTCCATTGCAATGTTATTACATTCTACCACTCCACCTCTCCCAACTCTACTGCCCTTGGTGACACAACCTGTGGCCACAGGTGAGTTCCATGGGTTGATATAGAGACAGGTTGAGAAGGAGTCCAGGAAGGTATGAGATAAGATAAGGGAAGAGGAGAGAAAGCACTGAAGAACTAAATTAGAGTGATTCGAATAGAAAAGCTGTCCAACTCTGTGCTGTTGTAACAGAACACCACAGACTGGGGGCTCATAAAATACAGACATTTATCTCTCACAATTCTGGAGGCTGGAAGCCAGGATCAAGGCGTCCGCAGATCTGGTGTCTGGTGAGGGCCCATTTTCTGGTTAAGCCAGGATCAAGGTGTCAGCAGATCTGGTGTCTGGTGAGGGCCCATTTTCTGGTTCACAGATGGCTGGGCTTCTGCCGGCTGTGTCCTCACATGTGGGAGGGCCAAGAGACCTCTCAAGACTCTTTTATAAGGGCCCTAATCCTACTTACGAGGGCTCCCTTCTCATGAGCTAATCACCTCCCAAAGACCTAATGCCATCATGTGGGAGTCAGGATTTCAACATATGAATTTTGAGGAGACACATTCAGCCTATGACAATCACCGAATACAGAAGTGGTGAGATACTCTGTATACAACGCAAGAGTATTTAAACGTGAAAACAAGTCCTTATAAGTATAATGGAAAGACCACTAGACCAGGAGTTTTGGGAACTAGCATTAGCTGTTACTAGGGTTTTAGTACTTCGGCTTTGAGAAACTTTCCTGAATACCTGCATCTCTTCCTACCATGAGCATTAACAATGGGGTTTTCTTTCCAGGTCTAACATGTTTTACTTCTCTTACACGATTATGACACCTTCTCTTGTATTCAATCAGAAATGAGGTTCACATCTTAGTGCATCGAGACAATGAAATATATATAAGGCTTAAACTTTTTGGCCTTAAAAATATTAAAATACTCAATTTTAGAAAGGCAAGTATAAAAATTGATGGGTCTTATACAACTCTGAACAAACTGAGCCCAAATTTTGAAAGAACTGCCCATTTATCAGTCCAATAATGTTTGAATCCATGCTTTTACAGAATTGGTTTATGAGAAAGTAATTATAATCCATAGAGAATAATAGCTTTTTTCAACTTCACTGATCAGATTCACATTTTACAAGCATAAATACACCAATACAAATGCAGTATAAATATCTATTGTGACAATAAAAGATACTTATTAAAAATTTAGTCTAACATTTCTCATGAAATGTGAAACTATTCAAGTGCTTTTTATAAATTGACTCCATAGGGGTCTTGATAAAATAGCAAATGAGTTTCTTAGTGTTATGAGCTTTTGAAAATAGTCTGTGAAAGAGAGCTATATTGTTGCCCAGCAAAGCAAGTGAATCATTGATAAAGGTGGAAGAACTAATTTGGAACTCATCAGTTACTCTTCCCAGAATTTTGGCACAGCCACAGGAGATGTTTAATTTGTGTTTGCCTGGTTTCCCAGTGCAGGTCATTGGGCAGAGAACATTTTGAAAGGATGGACAATTGCTGGTTTGTTCCAGAATGAGCTACTCCAGAAAAGCCAGAGAAAATCAAGAGGTTGACATAACCATAAAAATACATTTCACACATACTAGGAGCTCAGTAAATGTTTGTGGGTATGAAGTGAAGTGAGAAGTGATGGGATTTGATTTTAGGAGGCAGTGGTAGGAGAACCCGAACTTGAGAGTGAAGATGAGTCCCGATCCCTTTGTAAAGCATATACTCTCTGGGGATCAGGACCTCCTGTCCCACAAATGTGAATTCCTAGATTCAGGCTTATTTAAGCAATAACCACAGTATAATCCTTGGGATAATTGTGTTTCATGTTAAATAAAGGATGCGTACATTTAGATCTGCAGACTTTGAAGGGATGAACGGACATGGACTTCCATGATGGTTCTGGGTAGTTTGTCTCTTGTTGCAAAATAAATTATATAAACTTATCTTCCCTCTCCTGTCCCTCTCCTTTTTCTCAAAGAACTCTGCCCAGTTCCTTTTTACCCTGGAAGTTTTGCCTGGAAATTGAAGCTTGCAGCTGTTAATGGTGCTGCCATCCAGGTTTCTAAGCCTGTGAAAATGAACCAAGTCCCATCTCATAGCTTCCTCTATTTACACTCTTAAATCTGAGCAATTCTACCAAAAATATTCCTCTGTGGTTAATGGAGAAGTAAGGGTGCTAACCAGGGCAGGCAGAGCCGCGCAGTGTCCCACAGCACATCCAATCCGCAGTGCGGACTCTGACGCGATGGCCAAACTGGAACGGATCAGGGAAGCAAAGGATCAGGGAAAGCCTGCCTTCCCGAGGATCAACGGGAGATGCCCTTCGGGAGACCACCTAGCCAGCCTGCTGTACCAGCTGCCGCACAAGAGCACCGAAGCCCTGCCGGATTCTGAGAAAGGGCCGAACGACTCCGATACCAGCCATGGCATCTGGACATTCACAACAAAGCAGGGCGATCCTATCAAAGGGCCTGCACTCACGACACCCCTTCTCCCACACCCATCCTCGCGGCACTGCCAAACTCCACCTTCAGCAAAACCCGCCCTGCTCCCCAGCTGCCAAGCCCAGCAGCCCAAGCCTCACGGATGTGTTCCTGAGCTCCAGACCGATGTTTGAACTTTCAAAGTCCCTTCGACCTTCAGCAGCAGTTGCAGTCATCCTCAAACGGGTCTCTTGCTGGTCTCTCTTTCCCTGAAGGGGCTAGGTCAATTTTTCAAGACTTTGTGTGACGTTAACTTAATCCCTGCCTCTCACACCCTCCATATGATCTTTTCCTTATTTCTTGGATGATGGAAATCACCGAAGATAAACTCGAGTCCACGCTTCCTCTCAATTACTCCATCTCAATAGTTATAACCCTCCCTTCTGTGTCTCCTTCTTGATGGTCTCAGGGGAGATAGTGTCCATTTCTCGTGGAAACCAATGCCACGCTTGTATGTTATTTCACCCCATTCACGCCTCCTTTCCCTTTGGGATCTTCCTCCATGAAATAGCCAAGTGGACTCTACCTGAGTTGGATATTCAGTTTCTTCCTCTTCACTATCTCCTTCCATCCCACAGACACATCCCCCGTGCTGTGCAGACAGCTTTGGAGACATTATACATTTTTACAGATATTCTGGTGGTTTTCTGGCAAGAGGCAATAATATTTCTGGAGGGATCAATGACTTTTTGAATCATGACGAGAGTCTCCGTATGGACTGATCTTCCTTCTTGGAGGAAGTGGGTTTTCTTTATTTTCTTTCTCCTTCCAGCCCCAGCTCCATCCCATGTGTGAAAACAAATGCCTTCTTCTCTGTGTCTAGTTCGATGTGGCCACAGCTTTGACCCTCTCTTCTCTCACAGCTTCTGAGATCCCACCCTTCCATTTCTCCAGTTCCCCTAAATGTTATTTCCAAAGGTTGGCGATGGGTCTTTCTCCCTTCAGTCCCCTAAAACGAGAATGTGGCCCTAATTCCCTTAGAATCTCCATAGAGAAAAGAAGTTCATGGCCAGGGCACTACTGGCAATCGGTTCTGGTCCCGGGTGTGGGCGTCTGAGGCAGGGAAGCCCCCAGGTAGAGATGGTACCATTATATGAAGAGCTTATGTTTTATTTTCCCATGGTCATTTTGATGGGCATTTAGGTTGCTTCCAGTGCTTCTCTATTGTTAAAGAAAGAATTGTTTGTAGAACTTGTTAGAGCTGGAAAGGTACTTGATTTGGGGTCACTGAAAATTCAGGGCTAGCATCAGGAAGATAGGCACTGGTACCACTGTAAGAGGATTTTACACTGGGGACAAAGACTGGCTTCAACCCCAAATACAGTGTGGCAAGTGGGGATGTGTAACTAAGGAGCCAGGCCGGAGTCACTGGAGAGAAATTAGTAAAGGAAACATCACAGGTAAGGGGGCTTCTAGCTGAAGCAGCCTGTCTGGATGCCTGCGAAAGCCGCAGGCCAGGGGATGTGACATTGCCTGGTGAGTGTGGGGTGAGCAATCCAATCAGGTAGGGAGGATAATCAGATAGAGGGGGTGGGGTGTTGCTAAACTGATGGCAGAATTCTGGCTAAAACTGGATTTTATAGGAAGAGCACAGATAAGCCTAGGAGAAGGTTTGGGAGCTTGACTAAAATTTGGTCAGGCAAAGAATCTTTATCACTATTTCAGACAATGCTGGACAAACGTTCTTGACACGTCTTCCTACACTGACAGGAGTGGGCTTTTCTAGGTTGTATATGGTCAGTGATGGCATTTTTAGGTCCTGTGTCTGCATGTACCTTTGTGGTAGTAGAAATTATTCTCCACACTGCTTGTCTGACTTTACTTCCTAGCAGTAATGCTTGAGTGTTCTCTTACTAGGCATTTTCTTCAATCATTGAAATGATCAAAAGTGTCGAATTTTGTTCATTTGACAGTTTTGAAAAGGCATGTCATTGTCTTATTTAACATTTCTCTGATTCTCACAACTTGGAGAACTTCCCCACATCTTCTAGGCATTCTAGTTTCTCCATCAGTTGATATTTCTCTTTTGGTTGTTTCTCTAACTGGTTTGTAGGAATTGTTCTGTGTATTCTGGATATTAATTTCCCTCATGTTTTGCTAGTTGCAAATACCTTTATTCTGTTTGTGACTTGCCTTAGATTTTATTTATAATATTTATTTCAATTTTAATGTATATAGCCAAACTTACTATTTCTTAATTTATAAATTTCATTTTTAAGTCTTTTTAAAGAAAGACTTCCAAATATATACAAATATTGAATCATTATGCTGTACATCTGAAACTAATAATGTTGCATATCGATTATACTTGAATTAAAAAAATAGGGAAATAAAGACTTCCATACCCCAGCAGTCATAAATATATTATCCTAGATTTAGAAAGAGAAAAAAAAACATTTTAAAGACTTACTTTGCAAACTTTACAGTTAGGGAACTTAAAATGGGGTTGTACACGGACAGTTCCCACGGCACATCTCAGCTCTGGGTGCCCTAGGCCAATTTTTCTCACTCGCCCACTGAGCTCTGGGATGCTTAGAGCTTAAGGATGCCTTTCCAGGCTCTGGGATGTTTTCATTTGCATCTCTTTGGTCTGCCTTGCGTTTCTCCACTATCCCAGTGGCTGAGCAAACCTGTGGCTCCAGACTTGGCTCCTGGTGTCTCTTCAACAGTCTTAAGACTCAGTCACTTCAGCTGCCCACTGGCTGCCTTCATTCGGGAGGCGTAGGCACCTCAGAGCCAGCCCGGGGGCTCTGATTTTCTCCTCGAGGTTCCTCTCTCGGCTGGTGATTTTCCCGGGAAAGGTAGAGAGAAGGAGACTAGCAGCGAAGCTTACTGTCTGTGTGAGTAGGGCCCACAAGCAAGATCCTTACCTCTGTGCCTCATTTTCCCTCATCCGTAAAATGGGGCTAATAGTACATTCTTCAGAGAGGCGCTGTGATGGCTAACACGGTGCACAGATGTGCCTGTGTGCTTACAGTGCATAGCGCATTGCTGCTCTGCACAGATAGCTGATATGGTCCGTTATTCCTGAGGTGAGCCCGGTAGGCTACTCTCCGTTCTCTGCTAACATGGACTGAGAAGGTTTTGCTAGCCAAACATCCACAACGTGGTCCCAGAGTTGGAAAGGTTAACTTTGAAAGGACTTTCCCATCACGCCCTTTTCTGATAAAGGCCTGGCTATACACACCTCGGGATTCACTTTCCGAGAATGTTGTCTCCTGAAGACACTGTCCTGACGGGCATCCTAACCCTTACAGGAAGAGAGTTCCTCAGGCAGCCATCTCTGCTTTGCTCTGCCCCCCACATGCCCCGCACCTGCTCCCCCAGCCCTCATGCAGGCCAGGCATCGCTTGCTGAATGGAGGCTGGAACACAGTGAGCACACCCCTCGGAAATTCTCCCAAGCTTGCTGGCTGCAGGGTGACCCAGCACCGCTCTTCCAGGGAAGCGTTAGAACTATTTCCCCAGCTGTGCTTATTAGGATAATTAATATAATTAACAGTAAAGGCTTTAATTAGAGATGCTTAATGAGAGGCATTTGTAATGGTCACCCATACCTCATCTACAGCCACAGGAAACATTAACTGAGTGCCTCCTGGGCACTGCGCTGGCAGTATTTAACCCTTACAGTTATGCTTTAGTGGTACCACATTTGAGAGGAGTTTAATTTAAAGTTTAAGAGCCCAGATTTACTATGTTACTTCTCCAGGGTTACTGTAACAGAGCACCACAAACTGGGTGGGTTCAACAATGGAGCTTCACTGTCCCATGGTTCTGGAGGCCAGAAGGTTGAGATGGGGAAAGTAGAGCCGCAGGCGTGAGCGGGGCTGGCTCCGCATGTGGGCCTTGGGGGGAGAGGTCCACTCCCCGTTCCCCTGGCTCTGATGGCCTCGGGCATTCTTGGGTTTGGAGATGCCATCTTTTCCCAGTGTCTTCATAGTCTTCCCTGTATGCGTGCCCTCTTTTGTGCCCAAATTTCTCCCTTTTATGTGGCTGCTGCTTTTGGATGAGGGCTGCCCTAATGACCTCCTCTTAACTGGCTCACCCTAAGTAAGATCCTATCTTCAAGTAAGGTCTCGTTCTGAGGTCCTGGAAGTCAGAACTCAACATCTCTTGGGCAGACACGATTCAGCCCAGTTATAGTTAGAACCATGCAAAGCTGGGGCTTAAAGATAAAGCCACCTACCTCTGGGCCACTCCCCTCTCTTGTACTTGAGGGGTCCTGTTTCTGGTCCTGGTGTCTGCCTCTGAGGAGTCTCATTCTCTAATTCTCTTGGTTGCTGTCTCGATTTCTCCTGGGGAGGCCCCTCTTCTTTGGGCTGGCACTGAACACGCACAAATCTTCCTGCCTTCAAAGTCATGTTAGGTCTGCCAGTCCACATCCTCCTTCCAGCCAGCACCCCATCTCTCCTCGCTTCTCAGCTGAGCGATCCGCTGAACTGAATTCCCTGCTGCTTCCGTCCCACCCTGCCACACACTCCTCCCTCCTCTCAGTCTGTTCTGCACCCCAATCCCCCCGCCAAGACTCCTTTCTTGTGGACGGTCAGCCATTTCCATGAGGCTGAGGGTCGGGGACACTCTGACCTCCTTACCTCACTGGATCCCTCAACACATTTTATTCCCTGGACCATTCACTACGTGAAACGCTGGCCTCTCTTCCTGCCTGTAAATACTGAAATCCCCAGGAGCACCATTAATTTTCATGGAAGGCTGGCGCCCTGAGTATTTCCAGCCCCACTGCTGGCTTCACGGCGCTCCTGTGATCTGCTGGCCCCAGGGCCCTCCTACCAGCTACAGCCAGCTGAACGCCGCCCTCAGCGTCCAACTGCAGGCTGCACGGGTGCCCCCACATCAGCGTGCCCCAAATAAAATAAGAATTCCCTCAATCTCCAAACCCAATCTTCTTTCAGTGCAGCACGTTTTCAGGTTTTGAGATAAACCCCCTGTGACCTTGACTCTGTACTCTTCCTTTCCCTCCCAGGAGCCCCCAGATCCAACCAATACCCCACCTCGGGCACAGCAAAGGGCCTGGAGCACCCAGGAAAGGGAAGGAAGAGGTTCTCGAAAATTAACTCCTCTATTTCAAATTTCCCAGAAACATTTGGAAAAAATTTTTTTTGACAATTCCTTAGTGTTTTAAAATCAGAAACCCTAAATGTCTAAACAAATTCACCCAAAGCACATTTTGGAGAAGGCTCATCAGCTTGAAATGAAAACTAGAAGGAAATGCACCCACCCTTTGGAGACAGCACATGTCCCCGTCTCTCTGCGCTCCTGCCTGTGAAGTAGAAACATGGTATAGTTCATTCTCAGTCCCCTTATGACCATGGCTTTGAAAAAGCAAAAGTAATTTATGGTTAATTTCTACTTCCTAGAATTGAGAAGCTGTTTGAAGTTTTTAACATATAGGAGTTTATATTTCACTCGGTTACTTCAGGGGACCCGGATTCTTTATGCCAGTTAGAGAAGCATGTCTAAACTATGCTAACTTCGAATTAAAAAGAGAGGCTGCAGAATTGCCTACAGGTTCTGGGTGGGAAGGTAGGGTATGAGACACAGCGTCTGCTCTGAGGGTGGGAAGAGGCTCGGTAGGTGGGACACAGTCTGCAACCGGGGATTTGGAGCAGGAACTAGGAGAGACAGAAAGCTGAGAAAACAGAACCACATTGTAAAAATGTAGACATGCTGGCCTGCGATCTTTCCCGGGATTGACATCCACGGCACAGGGTGATGGCTTCGCTTCATTCTCTTCCTGCCCTTAACTAGGAACAGACCCAGCAAGGAGGCGGCTGAGGGTGGGTGCTGGAGTGCTGGGGGGCCGGTGGCAGGGTGCAGGCGGCGGGCTCACATGCAGCGCCCCGCCAGAAACATCCGGGTCAGTGGGCTTGGGCATAATTTTTTTTTTCTTTAGTCTTAGTAAAAATAACTTTTTCGGTGGCTGAATTCATCCAGCTAATGGACATTGTTTCTCTTTTCTTGAAAAAAGAAAGATCTGAATGTGTCACCCAGGTTGTCGTGCTCCACTTAAGTCAGCGCGCCGAGCCCGGGGCGCTTGCATTAGCTTCCCTTTCCCGCCTGCCTCCAGTCCAGGTGAGGATATGCTACGCTGGGAACACTGAAATTCCTGCAGGAGAAATAAGGGGGGAGCCTTGAGTGGGGAAGATCCAGGTGTTTGCTGATGGCCTGTGTCGTGCCACGTAATTTAATTATTAAATAACCCAGCGAAATAAACAATATCCTCTTCATGTTGTAGCACAATAAGCCGAGGTCCCGGGAGGGAGGATGGTCGTCCCACGACCCATGCCCAGAGCAACTTGGTATTGCTGGATCCCCGCCTGGAGTTTGGCTGCAAGGACAGTCGGTCAATCAGCTCCCTATTCAACACCTGTGCCAGGTCTGCACCCTCAGGGGCAGGGTCTGAATCTGAATGCAGGTCTGCTGCTCAAGCCCACCTACTTGCCACATTATGCTGTTGCTGTCAGGTGACATGACCCTGGCCCTGAATCTTAGCCTCAATGTAAGCCCACAAGGAAAATGTGTTAATGGATCAGGAATGTAGCGCTCACCTGGTCCAGAACCTGCTGTAAGAGAGCTCCACAAATGTCAATTGTCTTTGAATAATATTTCCCTTATAGGATGCATTTGACAAATAGGATTAACCCTCATAAAGTTCAGGATGTCACTGAAGGTTCTGCTTGAAGGCCAACTTCCCTCAGTTCCGTGCAGAATTGTCCTCTCTCCACCCCAGGTCCACTGTGCTCTGCCTTTCTGCCCCCACCCCCTGCCAGGTGGATGACACCCCTGAACTCCCTGCCCTCCTCCACGCTTCCCCTGCCCTCGTGGCCCAGAGTGCACACTCGGCCTCTCTCTCTCCTTCACTCTGCAGTAGGAAAAGGGGCTTTTCTTGGTCAATAGCCCTTTACAGACCAGAGTGGTTTTTATTTTTACTTTTTTAAGCTGATGGAGAAAGTAGAAACCTTGAAGCCCATGATAGGTGACAGGTCATAGCCACGATCCAGGAAGCCCGTCTGGCTGAGGCCCAGGTGCAACGGGCCCCAGGAGGGGTACCACGGGCACCTAGGGGCAGATACCGTGGGCCTGCGAGCACGAGGGCCTCTGGGGAAGGTTCCGACCAAGGCGCACGGTGGCCAGAACTGTCTGCTCACAAAGGCCCTTGGACGGCCCGCGATGCTGTGGCTGCATGCTTTTGAAACTGGAGGATCTCCCATGTTTTTATCCTGCAAATTGAAACAATTCATCTTCAGGATCGAGGAACCTGAAATTCTCCAAATGAGGTGCCTCTCGATTTGTGGGTCATGAACAGAGAAGTCCTATGTGTGCTATCGGGAGCTTTCGCCTTGAAAAAATACTTGTTATTCTTTTGGGACATGACAACGTTTTTCTAACTATCCTCAGGGCTGTGAGGGGTACCTCACGCTCCAACTGCACTCCTTCCGCCCACTTCGGCTCTTCTGCCCGCCCCTCCCCGGGACCCCCCCTCCCCCTCCCCTTGTTCCCTCCCCCTCCCCAAGCCCCCTCCTCCACCCCACGCCCCCTCCTCCACCTCCTATTCTGTCTCTCCCTCTTTTACTCTCTTAATCTGATAACCTGGAAAACTGTTATTTCTGGTTTTAAGGGAAAAGCTCTCCGTATGGCCAGAGTTAAAATGTGGAGCTGTTTGCTTATTTTGCATCTGGAATTAAGCAAGCACTGGCCCTGGCAGCCTATCCCAAATGGAAGACATTCGTTTGATGTGATGATAACGTTTTGGAAGATGAAATGCTGTTACAGATTTGAAAGCATGTGCATATCAAGCCATTCAGCTAAGTATGACTAAGTTAATTCTGTGTTCTATTTTCCCTATACATTTTCTTCTAAATCAGATTTCAGTTGAGACACATCAGTGGAAACTATATTCTGGCTCATAATTTTGAAGTGGAGAATTAAATCCCGGAGTGATCTTTTCTCCTAATTAAAATTGTATTTGCAGCCTGTGTCTCCCACTAACTAGCTGCTAGTCCTTGACCAAGTGGATCCATCTCTCTGGGTTTGAGATTTTCTTCTATAAAGGAGGTTTAGGAAGGAGTTCTGAAGTCCTTCCCACTCTGATATCAACAATTCTTTCATTAAAATAATCATGGTCCCAACTGTTTCTTTCGAGGTTTTATTTTTTTAATGATTGGAATTTCAAAACCTGCCCCCAAATACAACCACCGAAAATGCTGGTAAGATCTGTCTAGAACAGAGCCAGCCGAGGGCCAGCCAGACCTAGAAGTGGACCTAGAGGGCCTCCAGGTTGCTCTCTCTCCCTTTCCTTCCTGAAACTTCCCTGCTGCCAGCACGGTGCTCATGACTAATGCCCTCCTGGCACTGCCTGGGTCCCCGTCCCAGGGCCATCAGTGCACTGCCATGGCCCTTGCCTTGTTCGGTATCCTGTCCTCCCCAACACCAGGCCTCAGACTTCCATTTTCTTCATTTTCTCTCTTCTGTCTCTTCAAAATTCAAACTAACCGGTAATGGATTTCTTTCTCTTGGGATATCCCCAGGGACCTCTAGAGTCAGGGATGGTTGAAGCAGAAGGACAGGGGAAATAATCATTTAGCTCAAGCCTTTCATTCTGCGTCTGGGGACACTGAAGTCAAGAGTGGGGAAGCAGCTTGGCCACGGGACTCAGTGCTGGCAGAGCTGAGCGTACACCCTGAGTTTCTGGACTCCCTCTCCCTGTCAAATACGGCACAGGTGGCCGAATGGATGGTGCATTTTGGTGCATCCTTAAATATCAGTCAATAAGCATATTTAATAATTGCAATAAACTAAAATAGCAATGAGTGCTAATAAGCACTTATTACATCTTAGCAAGGAACATATCTGGATGGGGAAAAAAGCCTCCTTAGAAGTCAAGCTAACCCAAAGGGGATAAATCTAGAAAGTGTGTGTGGTGGGGGACTAGGAGTTAGGGACAGTGAGAACAATGTGTTGGGCGGAGTTGGAGACGAGACATTTCCAAGCATCATTCAGATGGAACCCCATCTGCCACGAGTGTGAAGGAAATGCTACAGCCAAGGTCAATGACGTCTCAATATTTCCTTTTCTTTCTGGGCAAACCAGTCCAATTCTATCACCCTATTCCATCTGTGCAGCTGCACTGCAGTTGCTATTTTGTTATTATAATTGTTATTTGTGCAGGACCACAGAAATAATATCTTAATTTTCTCTACATTTATCTGTTACTAGATATTTAATTTTGGCCAGATGTCACAAATACTCTGCTTTGAGGAACTAGAGATTTGATGGGAAGGTTTCCCTATCCACAGTACTGGTTGGAACTGATGGATTTGAGTGGTTTTGTAGTCTCCTAGAATTTCCCCTTGGGCCTTGTTTGAACAGTCCTTGCTTCAAGTCCAGGCCACCACCCTGTGGACACTGCTCGAATACCCGGGGGACTCTGGTAAGCACATGACAAGCAGACACTAAAGATTCAGTAACCCATGTTGGTTTTGGTCACTAGGGTTTTCCAAGCATTGGGATGACGAGCTTTTCTGGGCTTTGGGAAACCACCTAGAGGAGGGGCCCCAGACTCTGGAAGTTTCTGACAGATCATGGATTCTGGGGTCTGGTCTTATTTCATAGCTGCTACATGTTGAGTCTTGCCTAAGTGCCAGACACTGTGTCAGTCTCATTGCTGAGCACATCGCAGGCATGGTCTGTGACTCTCAAAATAACTGCAGAGTGGTCATCATATCCATCTAGGGACGGGCAGACTGAGACACTATTCAGTGGGTGAGTGCCTAGCCTAAGATTGAAAAACAGCAAGTGGCAACTCTTGGGTTAAATTCAAGTTTCTAAAGCTGTTTGTTCAGTTTTTTCCACACTGACTCTGGGCACTGGAATTAGAACACAGACTATTCCAAACCTCATACCTCCTAGTCCTATTCATATTGGAACATTCCATCTGAGGACCTGTGTCACGACTCTGAAGGGTGACAGCATTAGGAGTAAGGGGGAGGGTGTGTGCAGAACAAGCCATAATGCATAACAGAGTTTGGGAGGTTCCTGAGTTTATAGCTAAGTCGTTTATGCTACAGTTTTTAACTTCATGGTCTGAAATTATTGGGATGTCACGTAAAGGAACCTGGCTAACAGTCAGTAAAGCAATGCACAGAACTTTAGTTCACCATTGGGTGCACCACAATATTTAGAAATTGGAGAGGATTGGGCAACAGATGTTTTTTACTGCATGCATTGCATCCACTTAAGAAATTTACAAGAAGTTAAATGAAGTGCAGAATAAATTTGTGAAATATTTCCAAGTGTATACTGGGGATTTATGAGGTACCTACCCAGTGCCAAGCACAGAGGCAGATGCAAGGCACAGACACATGGGTAAGACAGTTTTCTCTTTCCACCGAGGGGTCAGGCTCATAAGGAATCCAGAAAGGCTTTACAGAGAGAGGGAGAGATTTGCGGGTGGTCTTCACAGGCACGGGTATAGGGTGGCAGAGAAGGGGCAAAGCACTTTCCTGGCAAAGGGAATGGTGACAGTAGAGCACAGGAAGTCTTGTGGAGATGAGGGAAGAGCTAGAATGCTTACAGCAGGAGGGGCACATGTGTGGGGAAGTGATGGGAACCAAAAGCTACAGGAGAGACACTCCATGTGCAAAAGCTGGGCAGGCCCTCACCGGCATCCCATGTGCTCAGTGTCCTTTGGCTGGAGGAGGTCACCCAGAACGCCTGGACTTCAGGGGTGAAGAAACAAGCGGCAGATCTCCGTGGAGTCCCTGCAGAGTCTCACTTCGGCTTCCTGGCATCACCTCTCCAGCAAGCTCCTTGCAACCGAGTTTTCCCCTAAGGCACTGCTGAGACATGAGGAGGCGAGGAGAGCGCTGCTCATGGTCCAGGTGATGGGAAGGCAGTGACTCAGCCGAGTTGGCACTGACAGAGATGAAGAAAAGCAGATGACTTCGATGCGCATATTAAGGGTAGAGTTGAGGAGGCACGGTAATTGGCTTCGTGTGCACAGCAAGACAAAGGGAGCTGCGCAGTGAGAGTCTGCAGTTTGGGCCCCTGTGTACCCAGAACTGTTTTGTTAGAGAGAGGTGTTGGCCTCTGGAGGTGTTTAGATTTGGGTAGAAGATCCTGAATTTTATTTGGGGCATGTTAGGTCAAAATTAAGTTAAATTTTTGAAAACTGCTTATTGAGTAATGTGTGAGTAAAGTCAGTCCATTTCCATACTTTTTAGTTGCCTCATCTGTAAAGGGAAAGTGTGATGTCTAATACCCAGATATGGGAGAAATGAATGATACCCGCCACATTAAAATTCAAAATACTCAGTGAAGATAAAATAATGTGCTTTCCTTTATAGACAACAAATGAAATAACATGTCCAAAGATATCTTTTTGATAGTAGCACATTTCACCCTGCTTGTGCACCTGACATGTGCTTAGCTCTCTTGGTAACGCTAACTTAATTTCTCTTCTTCCAGGTTGCCTCTGCTAGAGTTTCTTAGAGTAAGGTGGGGACAGTCAACATCTTGTAGGGGTTCAATTATAAGTTTATCAAATAAGGAATAGCATTCAGTTTCTGAACTAATATTTTCAGACATTCTTCTATGTAACCTCCCAATAACTGTGTGATATAGGTAATCGGGTTCCCATGTGATACATCAAAACTTGGGAGTTAGAAATGTGCATTGCACTGTCCAAAATCACACATAAGTAGGTATAAAAGGCAATACCTGGGCCCAAGTCCTGTGAATCTAAATCATGTCTTCCACACATTTTATCTTACCCTCTAGACCTCCATGTAAATTACGCATGAAAAGGTTAGTTCAATGGAATCTTTAAACTCTGAGAACTTTCTATAACAGATATTCAGTCTGCTTTGCCACTTGGTTTTCAAAAGTGGTGAAATGAAACTACTGCTTCATCACCAAATAATTCCCTTGACTATTTTTTAATACCAGAAAGCTTACAATTGAAGTTTTAAACTTTATCTTAAGCCATTCAGGGATTCCCCTGCCCAACCTCTTATGTTATGCCAAACTGAAACTAAGGTGTTTTGAGTCTTGGTCTAGAAAGTTGATGGACTGAATTGCTGACATTCTGCCTTGTTCAACAGAAGCAGCAATTTTATAGGGACCCACCTAAGCCGTAGCACTGTACTCTGCCAGGACCTTGTCTCCTGCCCTGCGTTCTATTCTCCACTTCCCTGCTATCTGTGCTCCAGCACTTCCAGCTTGCCTGTGGCCAGATACAATAGACTTTGGTGGCCAGAGAAAGCTGGCAAACAAAAAAAATACAGGGTCTGGAAAACACAATTTAACTAGCTTGCTCAGAAATATTCATGGATTGGGGCATAGATGGGGTGCTGCCCTGATTTTTTTGGATTCATACTAGAGCTTTATGAAGCCTTGGGCAAATTTGTAACAGCTCTGAGCCTCACTTACCAGCAAAACCTGAAATAGTGATATTTCCCTAATGTAGGTAAACAGCAAAAATGCTGCAGTTGTTCTCCATCAGCTGGAAGTGGTCATGTATGAAAAGTAACTGATTTTATCTGAAACATGGTTGATTCCATTGGGGACAATCCTTTTTACAGAATTATTTCCTGATTTCTGGTTTTGTTGGTTTGTTACTTTTGTTTTAAAATTTCTTCCTAACATAAAACACAGCTTGCCTTGAGCAACTGGGTCTTTAGAAAGCTCTGGCATCCAGCTCTTGTCTGGGGCTAATCATTTTTCCAGAATATATGATATTAAAAAGAACAATACAAAATAAACAGTCTAAAATCACAATTAAAGAAACTAGAAAGAGAAGAACAAAAGTCTGAAGTTAGTAGAAGGAGGGGCATAATAAAGATCAGAGCAGAAATAAATAAAATAGAGAAAAATAAAACAATAGAAAAAAATCCATGAAACTGGGAGCTGGTTCTTTGAGAAAATAAACAAAACAGATAAACCCCTAGCCAGACTTATCAAGAAAAAAAAGAAAGTCTACACACATAAACAGAATCAGAAATGAAGAAGGAATAATCACAATGGATATCACAGAAATGCAAAGAATTATTGGAGAATGCTATGAAAAATTATATGCCAATAAATTGGACAACCTAGAAGAAATGGACAATGTCCTAGAAAAATAAGACTTTCCAAGATTGACCCAAAAAGAAACAGAAAATCTAAACAGATCAATTACCAGCAATGAAGTTGAATTGGTAATCAAAAAACTCCCAAAAAGCAAAATTCCAAATCCAGATGGCTTCACAGCTGAATTCTACCAAACATTTAAAGAAGAGCTAATACCCACCCTTCTTAAAGTAGTCCAAAAAGTAGAAGAGGAGGGAATACTTTCAAACTCATTCTATGAGGCAAACATCACTCTAATACCAAAACCATACAAAAGGAAATTACAGACCAATATCCCTGATGAACATAGATGCAAAAATCCTCAACAAAATGTTAGCAAGCCAAATTTAAAAATGCATCAAAAAGGTCACCTATCATGAACAAGTGGGATTTATTCCAGGGATGCAAGGATGGTACAATAGTCATCAATCAATCAATATCATATACTACATTAACAAAAAGAAAGATAAAAACCACATGATCATCTCAACAGATGCTGAAAAAGCATTTGAGAAAATTCAACACCCATTCCTGATAATAACGCTCAATAAAATGAGTATAGAGGGTACGTAACTCAACATAATAAAGGCCATATATGACAAACCCATAGCCAAGATTTCACTTAATAGTGAAAACCTGAAAGCTTTTCTTCTAAGATCAGGAACAAGATAAGGATGCCCACTCTCACCACTTTTATTCAACATAGTACTGGAGGTCCTAGCCATGGCAATCAGACAGCACAAAGAGATAAAAAGCATCCAAATTGGTAAGGAAGAAGTTAAACTGTCACTATTTGCAGATGACGTGATATTATACATAGAAAACCCTAAAAAATCCACCAAAAAACTATGAGTTAAAAACTGAATTCAGCAAAGTTGCAGGATTCAAAATTAATACACAGAAATCTGTTGAATTCCTATATAGTAACAATGAACTAGCAGAAAGAGAAATCAGGACAACTCCATTTACAATTGCATCAAAAAGAATAAAATACCTAGGAATAAACCTAACCAAGAAGGCAAAAGACTTATGCTCTGAAAACTACATGAGGGAAATTAGAAAACACCAATAAATGGAAATTCATCCCATGCTCATGGATAGGAAGAATTAGTATTGCCAAAATGGCCATCCTGCCTAGAGCAATCTACAGATTCAATGCAATCCCTACCAAAATACCTACAGCATTCTTCAATGAACTAGAACAAGTAGTTCTAAAATTCATATGGAATCACAAAAGACCCTGAATACCTAAAGCAATCCTGAAAAAGAAGAACAAAGCTGTGGGGATTATATTCCCTGACTTCAAGCTCTACTACAAAGCCACAGCAATCAAAACAATTTGGTACTGGCACAAAAACAGACCCATAGATCAATGGAACAGAATACAGAGCCAGGTATAAACCCACACATATATGGTCAATTAACAAATGATAAAACAGCCATGTACATACAATGAGGAAAAGACAGCCTCTTTAACAACTGGTGTTGACAAATCTGGACAGCTACATGTAAGAGAATGAAACTGGATTATTGTCTAACTCCATACACAAAAGTCAACTTGAAGTGGATCAAAGACCTGGATGTAAGTCACAAAACCATAAAACTCTTAGAAAAAAAATAGGCAAAAATCTCTTGAGTATAAGCATAAGCAATTTTTTCTAGACTCATCTGCTTAGGCAAGGGGAAAAGAAATGAACAAGTGGGACTACATCAAACTAAAAAGCTTCTGTACAGCAAAGGACACCATCAGCAGAACCAAAAGATCCCACAGTATGGGAGAATGTATTTGTAAGTGACTCATCTGGTAAGAGGTTAACATCCAAAATATATAAAGAACTCATACTCCTCAACACCCAAAAAACAAATAAGCCAATTAAGAAACAGACACTTCTCCAAAGAAGAAATTCAGATGTCCACCAGGCACATGAAAAGATGCTGCACATCACTAATCATCAGGGAAATGAAAATTAAAACCACAATGAGATATCACCTCACACCAGTTAGAATGGCCATTATCTAAAAGATAAGAAACAACAACAAATGCTGCTGAAGATATGGAGAAAAGGGAAGCCTTCTATACTGTTGGTGGGACTGCAAATTGGTGCAACCACTCTGGAAATCAATATGGAGGGTCCTCAAAAAGCTAAAAATAGAAATATCATTTGACCCAGTAATTCCACTTCTGGGAATTTACCCAAATAAAACAAAATCTGTGATTCAAAAAGATATATGCACCCCTATGTTTATCGCCACACTATTTGCAATAGCCAAGACATAGAAGCAACCTAAGTGTCCATCAATAGATGAATGGCTAAAGAAGATGTGGTACATATACACAATGGAATATTATTTAGCCATAAAAAGAAAAGAAACCCTCCCATTTGAGACAACATGGATGAATCTAGAGGGTATTATGCTTAGTGAAATAAGCCAGGTGGAGAAAGACAAATACCATATGATTTCACTTATTTATGGAATATGAAAACAAAGCAAAACAGAAGGAACAAAACAACATTAGACTTACAGATACTGAGAAGTGACTAGTGGTTACCAAAGAGAAGGGGTTGGGATGGGTGCAATAGGGTAGGCGTAGGGGATTAAGGGGCACACTAATTGGCAATCACAATGTAAATTGATCATGGGAACTGTTGAACCACTGTGATGTACATTTAAAACCCACATAAGATTGTATATTAACAAAACTTGAAGAAAAAATTAAAAAAGAACACATGTTACTGTCTGAACACTGACCTGAGACATATATAGGAAGACCACACAGATAAAAAGTCCTGGTGAATTTAATTCAGGCAGAGACTGAACTGGAGCTCAGCCAATATTGAGTCCACAGTCCCCCTACGAGGAGGGGAGGTGATTTAGGGCCCTGGGGCTGGATGACTTTGATGAAAGAGTGGGTCAAAAGGCCCTCGGTTCCCAAACAGGCTCTGGAACAGGTGATCTGCGCCTCTTCAGAGGTGCACAACTTGCCGTCGGGATTCACTTTGGTAGTGAATGAATTAAGCAGACATCACAGACCACATCTATAGCCACTGGGAGCAGTAAGCTTCAGCGGAAGGGGATTTAGACTTGGAGTTTATTTGGTTTGATCAGGGTAGATTTAGCCTTTTGCAGCTTCTAAGCAATTTGATCTTTGGGTCTAGTCCAGACTTTGAAGAGAGACAGACCTTTTGCTCAAATTCCAGCTTCTGTCCCTTGCAAGCTGAGCAAGATAACATGTCTCTCTGTCTCCATTTTTATATAAAATGAGAGCAAAAATATCTACTTTACAGGATTATTGTGAGGCTTAGAAATAAGTCTCATAAAATTCTTGGCGCAGAGTCTGTGCTCAATAAGTTACAGACATTTCTATGCCTTTTAGACATTTCTAGTTAGATGGCCCATTATCACTTTAAACTCAACATGTCAAAAATCAAGTTCATTTACTTCTTCCCAAACAGACTTCTCTGATTTTCCTCTTCCTAATCCTTTTTTTTTTTTCACATTTCCAACTTCCCTTCTGAGTAAATCTGGCTTTCACTGCTCTTTCTTTCCAGCCCTTTCCATTTAGTAAGTTGCACAGCTATGCAGGAACCAGTCCACACGGCAGCTCCCGGTCCTCATGCACCCCCACACAGCTGCCAGAGAAATCAGTCTGGAACCTCACTGACCCTGTGTGGGACAGCTCCTCACCACCTCTCTGGGAGAGGTCAAAGGCTTCCCCTCACGGCCAGTGTTATTTTCAGGACTGATGAAACTCGTGGTAGCCAGGAGCCACAGAGTGAGCACAGATTTTACAGAAGCAAATGCCAGTGATGGAGAACAGAGGTGAGCTGACAATTGGCCAAGAAGCCAAACTGGGGCAGGGAACACCTAGAGGGCCATTAACACAAGAGGTGAGAAAGGGGGAGTGAGAGTGGGATCCTGGGAGTCTCTGGGGAGACAGGGTCTGGGCTGGGCCAAGAAATGTGTACGGGAAGGTGTGCATCTCCTGCCGGCATCCACTCCTTCTTCCCGTCCTCAGAACCCTGGGTTTCTGCTGGGGACCACCACTCTTCCCTCTCAGGCAGGAGCTCAGTTGGGCCCCTCAGACCTGAGCAGTCGGGGCAGAAGTTCCTTCATGGGCAACAATAATCATTCAGAAATGAAAATAGGATCCAAGAAGAGCCAAGCCTAATGAATCCCAAAGCTCATGTGGACTGCTAGAGAGACACTTCCTTCCAGCTCTTCCTAAACCTCCCGACATCAGACTGCCGTGCCTTCCTAGAGAGTCTGGGAGCGAGGTCAGCTCAGGATGGCAGGGCCGACCCATGAGGACTGGGCCCTGAAAATCCCATTTAGCTTCTAGATCAAACGTGTCTCAAGATACAGCTCCTGTTTTGCCTATGCCAGCGATTTGTGTTTCCTGTCACAATCAGAAAGTCCCTCACTGACACACACACCGAAAAGCTACAAGATTTGTGGCTTCAGTGGTGAGGATATCCAATCCTGCACCTACTTGCTATTCAGTTAGAAGCTGTGCTACCTTTAGAGTGCTTTGTTCAGGTGCACTGCCCCACATGTGTATTAGGGCAGCTGTCTGCTGCTGTGGCCACAATCTTTGGGCAGAAAGGGTCAGTCATTGAATCAGGAACAGGCAGAGTATGTCCAGCTTTGAATGTCCAGCTTTGCTCATTGCTGCTGTCTCTACGTGCATGACTCGCCCTCTCTTCTCCAGAATCAGCCAGCCTTCAGGTTGAAGTTAATTGCTTCTTTTTATGAGTCTGGTGGCATGGAATCTCTTGATGGCATATTAAATCTGCAGTTTCCCTGATCACCTCTTCTAAATTAACAAAACATTGATCCCTTATTCATCCCTCTCCAAGACTACATTTCCTCATGGGATTTGGGTATCCTTATTTCACCACCTCCCCTGTAAGTATCTGATCTCAGCAATCAGATGATAGGCTCCTTCACAGCACCACTTGCAGGTCACCATTTTGGTGGGTGGGCACAGATGCTCCATCGAAGAACTGAGTGTTTTCCTAGTGCAGCCAAGCAAAGAATATTGTTCAAAGGTACACCTTGTTACCACATCGAGGACTTATACTATCTGTTATAATTTCATAAACTCTAATCATAGCTTTTTTCCTTTTAGGCAGCATTTTTCAAAATATTGACATTGTACCAAGTGCACCCAGAGGTGTACCAGTCATTAATTATGTTTACAGGTCTCTTTCTAGTTTTCTCTCCCTCTCAACACACACATACACTCAACTGGTTATTTTATGGAGCATGTTTTCTCTATTTTAAGGTTTGCTTCCATCATTTTTTAAGGTTTTGTTGCTAATAACTCCAATAGATAATAAAATTTTGAAGAGTCAACAAATGTGAATTAAAACTCTCAAGACCTTTGGTTCACCTGTTTTCTTAAATGCACATTCTCATGATTGAGCTATCATATTGCATGCATGTAGGACAGTCATACGTTCTGTAGTAACATTCTTTGCACTTGTGTAACGGGATTAAGTGTGCAGAAACCCTCCGGGATGGATTCCAGAGAGTAGTATGCCAATCAGACGAGCTTGGGAGCCCTCATTCTAGACTGGATGAACTTGGCCTTCAAAGTGGAGGTGTGATGGAGTTTAGGCAGTTTATGTAATGATCCATGGGCAAAAGACTCTTAATGTGAAGTGTGAATAGTTAAAAAGCAATTTTTTATGATGGTGTAACCCAAATCCATTACCTTATAGACTAATCCATTATGTGGCTTCTATATTCTTAGAGGCTTTTTCATCTCTAAGCAAGCTTATTTTCTTGAGTATAGTGATTAAAAGCCCAAAATGTGATGGTTTGGGTCTGAGATGGCTAAAAAGATATTTTAGCCCTTATTTTGTCAGAAATGCTTTTCTCAAGCCATCGCAGGAATCCAGGCAGAAAAACATGGCCTCTGAGCATTTTGCCATTATCTGCTTGGTCTTGACAAGAGTCTCTAGTGTAAACTTATATTTTTGATGCTTCCTTAGGTTTTTAAAGAGTGAAGGCATTATAATTTCTTCAGCTGTGTCTTACTGACTAAATATTTTTGTCGACTCAAAACTACTCAGAATGTATATGTGGAAACCTAAACCGCACACTGATGGGATCAGGAGTGGGGCCTTTGGGAGGTGATGAGGTGATGAGGGCAGAAGCTCCATGAAGGGGGTTAGTGCCCTTACACCAGAGACCCCACCTTGCGAGGACGCAGGGAGAAGACACGCACGACGATATCAAACGCACTGAAACGATTGCCGCAGAGAATGGGCCCTCGGCTGGCCTGCCGGTGGCCGCAGATGAGCTGCCGCAGGGCTTGCTGTGTTTTCCCGAGGAGAAGACGAAATGCAGACCCCGGAGGGACCCCGTTTCTCTGTGGCGATGTGGGTGCAGGAAATGGAAGAGGGGTTCTGGACTGTGACCGGCAGAGTGGCCGGCATCAAGGATTTACCACTCACTCATCACTTGTCACCCTGAGTTTGTGTGGAAACCCAGGACTGGGGAAACTTGGGGCTGCATCTTGAGCCAAAACCTCCTATTTTCCTTTTAACTGTAGGAAAACACTGTGACTAAGAAATTTGCAGTGTCTCTATTCCAGTAACGATTTTCTAATCTCAGGTTTTTGAAGCAAAAGAGAAACACTCAGGCATTGGAAACTTCCCTTCTCCTGTAGCACCAGTAACACCAAGAGTTATTAATGAGGCAAAGAGTCACTCTTTATGCATTCCTTCAATAAACATTTCTCGGGCACCCATGGAGCTCTTGAAGTTACAATTCCAAGCAGGGGCTCAGAGTCAGTCAAACAAGAAAGCAGCTTGAGCCAGTGTGGAGCTGTTTTATTTAGGCATGTGTGAAGTTCTGCAGATCCATAAGATACTGTAAGACAACAAACAGTGGCTTTGAATGGAGTGGGGAATCTCTTGATAGGACATCAGATTTTGTTCTTAATGAAACGATACTTAGAATTCTTGCATCACCGCCAGGGCTGTGTTTTTAGGGCACTGCCTTTGCTTCCGGTTGTCTTGCAGTATCCAGGAGGGTCTCTTGTCTGTTTTAGTGGGTGGCTTGCTCATGCACATTCCTCACTGTATGCTTGAATGATTCCAGCAGAATGGAGGATTTCAGCTGTTTCTTCTTTCCCCTTCTGTGGTTGATCTTTATTAGTCCCTAAGCCTGTGTCATTCATTTAAAAGTCATTAGTTAAAATAAAAACAGAAACATTTTGGTTTAAAAGTGCGCAGAATTATTTCATGTAACGTTTTCTGCAAACTCCTTGGTAGCCTGCTGCCTGACACAGAGCAGCCCTCAAGCAAAACCATGCTTTGATGCAACACACATTTTGCTTCTTCCAGAGACAGATAGGAAGGGAACACAGGGTGGGGCCAGCTTCTAGGACAGAACGCCTGCTTTCCCGCAGCCGAGGCACCTTCGCCAGAACGGAGCCGCTTTATCAGCCCCAAAGCTCTGCCCTGCTTAAACCCTTCAGCCAACACATGTCGGCCTCCAGACGGTTTTGTATCCATCACTTTTCCTAGCACATTTGTGGCTATTGTCTAGGTGACCCTCTTAATTGAGAAATAGTAATGGTAATCATTCCTGTGTTAGTACCCAATGTCCCCATTTTATATGAGGACATCCACTGTGCCATGTTAGCAAGAAACAGAAGGGGCTCAAAACCTCACCGACGAGGGCGAACAGCAGTGCATGGGGCTGCGCTCAGGACCCTGCTGCAGCCGTCCCTATGTCACGCTGAGCGCCCCTCCAATGTCCTCCTTGTTCCCACTTCATCCTTAACGTCTAATTTAGAGAAGAAAAAGCTGTATTGTGAGGATGAGAAGCAGGATGAAAACCAAACAAAATCTCGAAAACATAAAATGTCGAAAGGATGTTAGTATCTTAGACTGGTGTTTCTGCATAGTTCTTGGCAGTGAAACTCTTTTCCTACAACGACTTTCCAAGGAACCCCAACCTTGGCCATTGCCGGGTGTCACTCCTCTGCCAGGAGGGGCTGGAGGGGAAGGCTGTGGGGTGCAGCACCCAGGCCTGTCTCCTCAGGCTCCCAGGAGACCCATCAGGCTCCATGGAACCCACTTTGAAAGCCTACTGACAGAGGAACCCTTCCCATTTCATGCTGGAGGAAACCAAAGCTCAGGGAGGTTAAGTGGATAGCCCAAGGTCACACAGGTAGGTGGCAAGCCAGGACAAACCCACAGGTCTTGAGTGGCCTGCATGAAGCCGGCCCTGTGTGCTTCCGGTGGTGATAAAATATCTCCGTGGTTAAATCTCACCATGTTCTTTCACTGTTAATGGCAGCACAATCAATTCCCTTTTTTGCTTATTCCACTGCTGAATCCCACCTTCTGGGTGGCTGTGGCCATGCGAAGCTCCACTCCACACCTGACACCAGCCCTCGGCCCTCACTCGCTCAGCCTCCAGCCTGGTGCCAGTTCTGCATTCTGCAAATGTGTTCCTGGTTCTCTACCAGATGTTGCCTGGCTTTCTGTAGAAACTTCTGTGTGGTCTTCAGGAATGGTCCCAGTCACACACTGCTTCCATCCAGGCAGCCTGAGAATTTCCCACGGATAGAGTGAGGCCATGCAGGGCCACCCGAAGCCTAAGGGCGGCTGCGGGGGGCGCACACCCAGCCAGGCCGCCTCCTGACCTGGCATAGCCAGCTGGCGTGGCGGCACCATGAGGAAAAGCTCTCCCACCCCCCATGGCCGGCAGGCTGTCACCACGGTGCACATCCCCTGCATGTGCCGGGGCTGAGCCACGTGTGTGCAGGCCCTGGAGGACCCTCCTTGGGAAGGCTCATGCTGTTTCCCATCCGTCATCAACCTGGAGGTCGGGCCTTTTGTGTAACATCCAGTGGCCACGTGGGTGTGAGCACTTTCAATAATGCTTTTTGCTGGCAATGAATGCCATGGGGCATGGATAAAACAAGCCTGTTTCTTTTCATCTACAGCCTGAATTTAAACACCTTCTTGCTAAAACCTCTGGGGCTCTATTTTCCATATTCCCTGTGGCAGATGGTATGAAGGCACAGAGCCCTGGCCTGGCATTTACCGTGGGACCAGCTTGGCATCCGGACCCTCAGCGGCTCTTCCAGCTGCCTATCCCTAGAATGGGGTCTGCAAATGTGGACCTGTCCTGTAAGTTTCAGGAGCAACAGTGTGATATCTCAGGCATCTTAGCGCAATATCCAGTGCAGAATTATTAACAATAAATGCCGGGGTTCTTCTTCTGTGCTCCATTTGCATTCCCTCGATGTCGATGTGAGTGTGTGTTTTCTATTTATGTGTTATGTATGTTGAGTGCCCCCCATCCCTTCCCCCACAGTTTTGTAGATCCTCTGAGAGTGAATTCAGTTCAAATCTGGCCAGAGCATAGCATGGGCTGAGCACATTTTTGTTAATTGGATTAGTTTTAGCCATAGTTTTCCAGGTTTTATTCGGAAAGAATGAGCAATTCTTGGGACTTTAGCTCAGGGAGAAGGCCACTGAGTGAGATGAGGAAGACTTTTGGGGAAAAAAGACAACTTTTAGTGTGCTTAGTTCCTATCAGAGAGAAGCTGCCTCCTTTGCTGAAACTTGAACGATGGCTACCTACCATATTCAAAAGTCAGGGCCTAGGGGAATGGCTTTCTCCCAGGAAGTTCAGGATCCTCTGGGTTTAATTTCTTCACAGAGGTTCTGAGTGAGCCCTTCATGTTTGCCTTGGTTAGAGTATCTCTACACAGAGTAGAGAAAAGCAATCAATTTGAAACTATCCAGGATTGGCTTGGCCATGATCTCCACAGCCCCTTTTCTGCCAGGGTGTCTTCAGCACCTAAGGAAACTTGGTGGAAATATTTACTAAAAAGTGGCTTCTTGAACAAGAACATGACTCTTGATTCCCATAAGAAACAACCCCTTAACACTGTCAAGCATGAGGCTTTCAAATGCTCTCACACTTGGTGGAGGAAAAGAGGATTGTCCAGAAAGTCACAGAAAAGCCCAGCATCCTTATTTCTGGATGCAGCCTGTATATCACCTTCTTTCTGCAGGTGGCACCTTCCAGGGCCAAAGTATTTCTCTCTGATACTCCCTTGTGAGTCAAACATAAAACCCTTGTCATCATCCCTAAGGCCCTGGTGCTGCTGTCAGAGTCGGGCCCCCCCCTTTGTAGTTGAGAGAGAAAAATCATACAGCCAACAGGAGGCTGCCAGATGGCAGTAGCTGCAGAGTTGGGTGAGCATAGCCATTTATGTTGGCTAAACACTGAAGCTTTGCAAGGAACCAGCCTTTCATCGCACTCTCAATCTATTGCTGTCCTGGGCACGGGACCTGTTTGAACCCTGCGGTCAATGAGTCTGGATGGATTGCTGCTGGCTCATGATTCAGCCTCTGGCCAGTTAGCTGCAGAAGCCAAAGCATTTTCACACTCACTTTTACTGTCTAAGAGCCCCAAATTATGTTCTGTAGGCGAGAAACTCATTCCCTCATTTATGCAATCAAAAGCTTTATTGAGCATTCATTACATACAAAGCTCGGTGCTAGGAAGGCATCAGGGGGACCAGCTCTGAGAAGGAAGTCGTCACTGCCCTGGATATGCAGCCAAGTGGCTCGCAAGCACATACAGGGTGCTAAATGCAGGAGTGCAGGTGAGCACCTGCGTGGCTAAGGTGCTCCTGACCCTTCTGCTCTTGGAGGAGAGGTCGCAGAAACACTTCCTTAAAAAGACAACCTTGAGAAAGAGTACAGGTTAATTGGCTATGACCAAGCAGATTTGCAGACTTTTCCTGGGAGGAAGACCAGGAAAGCCATGGAGAGAGGGTTAGAGTAGAGAATAAGCCCTGCACAGGTTAGAGACGGACTGCCTGCTTCTCCACTGCATCGCTGGCATTTAGCAAAGTACTTTTTAGCCTCAGTATTAGTAAGGCTTCCATATTTGCGAGATTTGAATTAAGTGCAAAGACTGATCAGTGTCCTAGAGCCCCAGGAATCTAGACAGCTCACTACTGTCCCCTGCCACACGGAGCCCACTGATGTCTACCCCCACAGGCCCCCACAGGATCACTGTGCGATGCAAAAGCATCCAGTCCCCACCTCAACCTGTGGTCCAGACGTAGATCCGTGGTTCTCAGGACTCCATTGCACTCTCAAAAATTATAATGTATTTCAAAGATCTTTAGTTTATATGTTTTATTTCTATAGATATTTACCATATTAGAAATTAAAACTAAGAAATGTTTCAAATACAAGAATAAACAAGTCATTGTCAGAGCAATGATGTCATCACACACCAGGTAGCTTCCAGAAAATTCCACTGGACACTCATTAGAGAATGAGATTGTTGAGGGAAAATAACATCTTAGTTTTGCTTTGAGCATAGTTTTTTCCTCATGGATCAGCCAAAAGTCATAGATCACCAAAGAGTGTCTTAGAGATTCTCAGGAGTCCTGGTCCATGCTTGAAGAGCCCCGCATCGAGACTGACTCACCCATCATGCAAGCGCCCTGGAACCTCACCTCATGCGGCCCACATGTGGGAGAACTCCTGACTTATCTCTACTTCTGCTGTGCATCTCTCCATCCACCTCAGGGTTCGTCCAGCTCTGCACCTTTCTGTTTCAAGGGCCGTTCTTGGCTTGATGCTTGTAGCTGATTAAGGTCTGACTTTCCCAGTGTTGACCCTCAGCCTCATAGATGACATTTTTTAATGACTTTATTGACAAACAATTTACATATCATAAAATTCACCTTGTTAAAGTATACAGTTCAGTGTTTTTAGTATACGCTCAGATATGTGTAACCATAACCACTATCTGTTTTAAAAAGAAGTCCATTGCTCCCCCAAAACACCTTGCACCCATTAGCAGTCATTCCCCCACCCCTCCCTCTAGTCTGTGGAAATCACTAATCTACATCCTGTCTCTCTGCTGAACTTTTCATACACATGGAATCATACCATATGTGGTCTTTTATGCCTGGATTCTTTCACTTAGCATAATGCTTTCATATGTTGTGGTATGTATCAGTGCTCCATTCCTTTTTATGAACAAATAATATATCATTGTATAATTGTACCACATTTGGCTTGTCCTCTCATCAGCTGATGGACATTTGAGCTGTTTCCACGTCTTGGCTATTGTGAATAATGCTGCTATGAATATATACGTACATGTTTCTAGGTGGACACTCTTCTCATTTCTCTTGGGCACATACACAGAGGTAAAATTGCTTTGACACATGGTAACTCTGTGTTTAACATTTTGAAGAGCTGGCAAGCTGCTTTCCAACGTAGTTGTACCATTTTACATCCCAGCACCAACGAAGGAAGGTTCCACTTTTGCTGCATTTTTTTTATTGTCTATTTTAGTGATTGTAGCCATCCCAGTGAGTGTGAAGTGGTGACTTGTGGTTTCATGTGGATTTCTCTAGTGATGACTGATGCTGAGCACCATTTCTTGGGCTTACTGGCCATTTTTATATCTTCTATGGAAAAAGGTCCATTCAGATCTTTTGCCTTTATAAAAATACACATTCTAAATAAGTATCTTATCAGATATATGATTTACAAATAATTTGCCCCAATGTGTGGGTTGTCTCTTCATTTTATTTGAGGCAAAAATGTCTCTAATTTTTATAAAATCCAGCTCATCTGTTTTTTCTTTCCTATCTTATCCTTTTACTATCATATCTAAGAAGATATTGTCTAATCCAAGGTTACAGAGACTTACTTCTATGTTTTCTTCTGGAAATTTTAGTCTTAATTCTTACATTAAGGTCTATTATTAATTTTGCACTAATTATTGTATAATTAATTTGGTGTGTGAGGTAGGGATTTAACCTCTTCAAATGGAAATCCAGATTTCTCAGCACCATTTGTTGAAAGACAATTCTTCCCTCATTGTATTAAATGAGTTTTTAATATGTTCTCTTCAGCTCTGCTGGTCTTGAATACCTGGATAACAACTCTGTGAGCCAACTTACGTCTCCCAACTAGAACTTGCCTTCACTGACAGCACTTCCCAGTCTCTTGTGAGGGGAGATGCAGCAGCTTTAATGTCGGGGTATATTGTAGAGAATCTCAGGACACTCCATATTAGCATATTAGCACCACTTGTTTCCCTATTTAGGCATAAAGTACACACTGGACTTGAAAGTCTGAAGAAACTGGTTATTGACTAGCTTCTACTTCAATCGGCCAGGTCAGGCAGATTTCCTGTTTCTTATCTTCAAGACACGGGCATAAGGATGAAACCTCGTTTTCAATATACCTGATCATTGACTCTTGTTCAATATGCACAGTCAACGTGTGAGGACAGGAAAAAAGGTGCTGCCACAGTATTTGGCTTACAGTAGGCAGTTAAAATCATTTTCTTTATTTTCTTTTTCAATTGTTTTCTGTTTTGACATGTTCCAAAATAAGGAAGTGAAACACCATTTGGATTCAGTCTAGATGTGTCCCAGTTGGATTAGTCACTTTTGGGCAACTGAGAATTTAGATGTGTTTGGAGCAGAAATGGTAATAACTGCTAGAGATTATTGATTATTATTGGCTATTATGTGTCAGTATGCTAAGGATTTCACACAGTTTTGAAAGGCTAATCCATACAACTGCCGATGAAATGGCACTAAAATTACCTTCTCACTTTCCAAATGAGGACAATGAAGCTTTGAGAAGGTGTGTAAGATGCCACAGGTCACAGTTTTTATATAGTAGAGCTGAGGCATGACCAAGAAGTTGACTAAAGATTCATATTTTTAACTACTGTGCTACAAAGTTCTAGGAAGCTACTTACTCAATTTTTATATATTGTTTGTAGTTCCTGATTATTACCAGAAAATATCTTGGGGCTTTATTATTGCTAATGGGGGAGATCCAATTAATAATAATCACTTTTCTTGAATTCATAATTAAGTCGAGAAAAAGGAAAAATACACATTCTGCTGGGACACTTAACCTGAAGAGTAGGTGTTGACCTGCATGCCTAAGTCTCTTAGAAAATATGCAAGGCTAATTGGCCACTTCATTCCGATTGGAAGTTGTAGCACAGATCCCAGTACCAAGATCAAAGCATAGGTTGTTATTACTCAGTCCTGCAGGGCCAGGGTTCAATTGTCTAAGCTCCGTCTGGCTCTGTCAGGGGAGAGATGATGTCTGCCAGCAACACAGAATGTGCTTTGGATCTTTAGATTAATACCAACTCAACGTATGGTCTCCTTGTCATGATTTCAGAGTGACGGAAGCCATAGGAGATAAAAGAGATGGAAGCATGTGAGGGCACCTGCTGGTAGTTGGTTCGACTTTGATAGTGTCAGCCATGCCTGTGGCCCTAACTCCTGGGAGAATCAGTGAATAGTCTCAAGGTCAGTGTGAGGCAGAGACTTAGCAGAAGGGAGGATTCCTCTGTGTAGTTCAGCTGAATGGACTAGAACCTTCGTGAAACAACTGTGTGGGCTCCCAGCATGGCAAATCAGGACAAAGACCAACTTTTACGAGAAGCTTTCACCATGAAATGAGAAGGAGGAACCCCCAGGATGTAGGGATTCCTACCTGCTCAGGAAACAAGAGCCCACAGAGAATGGGCACATTGTCCGTCAACCTGGGAGGGGATGTGGCTGGTTGCCGACCACCATCATATGATAAGCTGGCCAATTCAGGTACAGTGCCTCTGGGCGTTATTTCTGTAAGAATTGGCCATTGGGAGCTAAAAGGCAGACAGATTTTTGCACAAAGTGTTCATTTCAGTGTTATTTATCATGGTGAAAAAGTGGAAATTGTGCTAATGTCCAGTAGTAATGGGGTATTTGAATACATTATGACTTAATCACATTGACCGAATATTATACAATCATTCAAGTGAGGGTTATAAGGAATTGATTGGTACTTTCTAATGGGATTTGGAATGATAATATGTATACCATTACAGCATGTATAACATGATCAACACTGTAAAATTATGCACAGACTTCTTTAAAATAAAAGGAATATTTCTAGTTATGTTTGAATTCAAGAATCTAGAAAACAGGTCAAAAAATAAGCTTTGATTGTTATATATGCATGATTTCCAGAATAAAAAGTAAACAGATAGTGACAGAATGTCACAAGTGGACTTATTCTTAAGGATAATGACAGCAGCCTTATTTTTGGGTACAGAAGTCCAAGAGACGTGACTTGTGGTTAATCAAGTTAATGCAGGGCTGGTGTTAAAACGTTGTATTCTCACATCCTGTCTCTTCCAAATGCCTTAACAGATGTTTTCCACACCCACTGACGACGCTACTCTTCACATCCTTTTCTCTTCCTCCACCTACTGCAGCCCCCCGAGAGCTTTGGTGGAGGAGAGGCATGCTGAGTGACTAGTGCTGCATCCAGAAGTCTCCCTGGGGATCCACACCCTTTACTCCAGCTGAGAAGAGACTATCAGAGCAGGCAGGACTGAAGACAATGCCGTAATGTGACACCACAACTCTACTGTGCCTATTTAAAAATTCATTTGAAATGTGAATAATTTGTCACCAGTAACAATTTATTTTATAATCATCTTACAAGTCATCTTAGCATAGATGTTACAGTAGAGACCTACGTTCTAGGTCTCAAGGTCCCTTGCTACTAAGATCTGACTACTGTCTTAGAAGGAGAAGCAAATCTCAAAGACCCCTCATCACCGAGGAGAGTATCTGAGATGCCACACCCCAGGCTTGGCTTCCTCAGATGTAATGCGAAGACCCTATGTTAAAGCAGTTACAGCCGTTCTCCCCATATTTGCCTCTGTCCTGTTCAGGCAGAATGGCAGAATGAAATGCAGATATCATCAGACCAGGAGACGGATGTTCAGAGCTTGTTATGGAATTGGGATCTTTGCTAATATGAGATTAACTCATCCTCTGACTATGTCTCTCACACTCCCAACTAAAGGTCATCTTTCAGATGAATGAAAGGGTCAGTTACCAGGAAAGCAGAGCAGTCATAAATGTGTATGTACTTATTAGTAGAGCTTCAAAACATGTGAGGGAAAAACTGACAGGAAATAAAGGACAAATAGACAAAACATGCTCAGAAATAGCAGGTTTAGGTAATCTTACTCAGAATTTTACATAACAACAAGCTAACGATGAGTAAGGATATAGAATATTTGAATGATTACATTAACTGAATTAATCTGACATTATAGAACATCACCTCTAAAAAAAGCAGAATCTATTTTTTTCAAGTGCTCATTGATCAAGATAGATGATATGCTGGGTCACAAAATTAGTCCGAAAAGATTTTGAGAAGTTTGAAATCTTAAACATTATGTTCTCTTATTCCAACATTTGAATTAGAAATCAAGAATTTGATATATAGGAAGAAAATAAATAAATATTTAGAAAATAAATACCATGCTTCAAAATAATCCCTGGGTCAAAGAAAAAAAAATTATAAAGAAGGAAAATTAGAAAACATTTCAAACTAACCAAAAATAGAAACAAAACATGTAAAGTATAAAGGATGTTACTAAAGCAGAGTTTACAGTGAGATTTATATGCTGTTTATATTGAAATAAAGAAAGTTTAAATAAAAAAATCTAAGATTACACAGTAATAAGCTAGAAAAATAAGTTCAAATAAAACCTAAAATAGGTAGGGGAAAAATAATAAAGGAAAAGCAGAAATCAATGAAATAATGAACAAACAATATAGAAAATTATCAAAGCTAAAGTTTGGCTCTTTGTAAAGATTAATAAATTGAATATACTCTAAGTAAACTAATAAAACACAATAACCAATATCAAAGATAAGACATGGAGTACTTAGATCCCACATATAAAGAAAGGTAACAAAGGAAGATCATGGACAACTGTTGGCCAATAAATTTGTAATAGTCAAATTCATTGAAAAACATAATTTACTAAAACTGACAGAAGAAGGATTGGAAAAATAGGATAAATTATATATACGGGAGAAGTTGAATTTATAATTAAAAACCTTCCACAAAGAATACTCCAGACCCAAATATCTTCATTGGTGAATATTACCAAATGTGTAGAGAATAAATAATAGAAATCTTACAAAAAGTCTTTAAGAACCTGTTATTGGTCTCTTTAGATTTTCTGTCTCTACATTGTTCAGTTTGGTATTGGGTTTCTACAAATTTATCCCTTTCTCATAGGTGATTCAAATTGTTCAGAAATTATTTATCATTTTCTTACACTTTTTATTTCTGTGGCATCAATTGTAGTGTTCCTTCTTTCATTTCTGATTTTAGTTATTTGAGTCTTTTCTCATTTTTTATTATTTAACCTAGCTAAGGGTTTGCCAGTTTTATTGATCTTTTCAAAATATCAACTCAGTTTTATTGTTTTCCTATTGTCTTTCTATTATCTATTTCATTTTTATCTCTGCTGTAATTTTTATTAATTTCCTTTTTCTGCTAGTTTTGCATTTAATTTGTTCTTTTCGAGTTTATTGAGGTATGAAGTCAGGTTATTCATCTGAGTTTTTATTTGTTTCTTTTTTAATATGTGCATGGCAGCTATAAACTTCCCTCATAGCACTGCTTTGGCTGCATCTCGTAAGTTTTGATATGTTTTTATTTTTATTCATCTTATTTTCTGATTTCCTTTGTGACTTCTTTGACTCATTTGTTGTGTAAGAGTATGTTAAAAAACACATTCTTTCTATTTTGTGCATTTATCATTCATTTTATTTCCACCTAGTGTAGATTTTCCAATTTTCCCTGTGCTGTTGATTTCTGCTCGCATTCCATTGTGATTGAAACAGATACTTTGTATGATTTCAATCTTCCTAAATTTGTTATGACTTTTTTTCTGACCTAACATGTGGCCAGTCATGGAGAATGTTCCATAAACACTTGAGAAGAGTTTATATGCTGTTGTTTTAGGTGGAGTGTTCCATACATCCATTAGTTCCAGCTGGTTATAGTGCTGTTCGAATTGTCTATTGTTTTATTGATTCTCTGTGTAGCGGTTCCATACATTATTGAAAGTGGTCCTGCTGGTTTTGTGTTTTTGTCTATATTTTTCTTCAATCTTGTCAAAGTTTGCTTCATGTATTTAGGACCTCTGAAGCTTGGTGTATAAATATTTAATTGTTATATTTTTGGTGAATTGATACTTTTATTATTATATAATGTCCTTCTTTGTCTCTTTAACAGTTTTGATTTAAAGTCTATTTTGTTTCATATAAGCATAGCCACTCCTGTTCATCTGTGGTTTCTGTTTGCATAGAATGTCATTTCCAGCCTTTCATTTTCAACCTATGTGTGCCCTTAGATTTGAAGTGAGTCTCTTGTAGACAGTTTATAGTTAGATCCTGTTTTTTTTTCTATCCAATCAGCCAATCAGTGTCTTTTGATTGGGAAGTTTAATTCATTTACATTTAAACTAATTACTGCTAGGGAAAAGCTTACTATTGCCATTTTGTTACTTGTTCTCTCTATGTTCTATAGCTTCTTTTCCCCTCTTTCCTTTATTACTACTGCCTTTCTTTGTGTTTCACTGACTTTTACAGTGATATGCTTTGATTCCTTTCTCATCTCCTTTTATATAAATTCTATGGATATTTTCTTTGTGATTACCATTGAAATTCCATTAAAATCTTAAAGTTTTAGCATTCTGTTTTAAACTGACAACACCTCAGTGTCATCTGTGTGCAAAATCTCTACTCCTTTAATTGTATTTTTACTTACCAGAAGCAATGCAATTGGAAAACTTTAAAATATTCTGTTTATAATGTCATCAAAGAACATCAAATTCATGGTAGTGATTAAAACACATTCAACAACTCTACACTAAAAACTTAATACATTGCTGAGAAATACTTTTAAATGTTCTACATAAAGGGGAAGCATTAGTTTTTAGCCAAATGCCCAAAAGGTGTTTGTCTTCTTTCTTCAAAAAGGAGTGTGGTGTGAGGGAAGAGGTGCTGGCCTTGGGTCCAGTCTGGCCCCACTCCTGTCTCTGTCACTTACTTGCTGAGGGAGTTAGGTCTGTTACTTAGTCACTCTAAGAATAATGTTCATTATTTTTGACAGTGAAAAGTAGTGTCTTTTCTATAGGATTGTTGAAAGACTTAAAGATTTTTAAAAATGTAAATGTAGTGTTAATCTCATTTAGGCATAGACAATAAATATTAGTTCCATTCCCTTATCTGTGCCCAGTAATATGCTAGAAGGAAAGTGCCCTAAAAAAAATGTACTTTGTGAGGTATGAATTTTACCCCATTAAAAAGTTTTCTTTCATTTTTCAACCTTTATTAGCACATGCACAAAATTCCGTATACACAGCTACTTGTTCTCTTGAAAGTAAGAAAACTCTGCAGGCTCCTGACGACCTTCGTCTTTCTGGTTATCCTCCTCACCTCCTTCCCCGAGAGCGAGCACCAGCAGATCGGGGTAGGTAGGGCGGGCTGTCAGGCAGATTGTTAGGAACATACTGTGGGGCTCCACACAGACATGAGTTCATTTGCTTTGTATAGATTACCTAGCCAAGCAATGAGGAAACAGAAAAACATGGAGAGTTAATTGATAAAATGGAAAAGATCAAACATATTTCATAGAGCAAAGCAAACCTTCCCTTCCATTGTAGATGGTCCTGATTTGGAAACATCTGAAAATGATTTACTGGTGAGATGTTCAACTTCAGGAATCTGGGCCTCTCTGAAAGCACTGTATCTGCGTTGTGGTTTATAATGCAGGCATGTCAGAAACACTCTATACGAAGTTCTAGGAGGCGGAAAAGGCCATCTGGCCCATCACTGTGGACTCTCTGTTTTAGTTTAATCCTGCCCTTCTGCATTTTCACTCTGCCCTTTAATCCCTTCCTTTCCCAAAAAGAGACTGAAGTGGTTATTGAACTCATTTATACTATTGCCTTCAACAGACTCGTCTGGTAACCTTTTCCATATGTTTCTAAGGCTTCACTTTAAAATAAAAGAAAAACTGTCTACCTTCCTTCAGTATTTCTGTGTGTCCAATGTGTCAATTTTAGTCTTTCTTAACCATTTCCCAATAAGATATATTCAGTTTCTATGTAGTTGGTTTAGTTTCTAGTCTCTATTTTTTACTTTAACTTCTTCAGTGACAGATATTTAAGTTTCTTAAAAATAATCTTATGGTTTGACACATTCATTCCACTCTCCAATTTCCTGAATTGGGAAGTTCGCCATGTAATACACAGCAAAAGGGAAAACTGGCCACGTGTGTCTGTCAGGCCAACATCAGTTATGCTGCAATAACAAACAATTGCAAGTTTCCTACAACTCAGTGTAGCGCAAGCCTCTCTCCTGCTCACACTGCGTGTCTGATGTGGGCCAGCATCTGTGCTCTGCTCAGCTTAGCCACTCAGGGCCCCAGGCTAACAAATGCGCCGTCTTGACACATGCTACTGGGGTCACTCACTTGTGGGATAGACACATGGGGTGCACAATGACTCCTACTTCCTCTCTTTGGAAGTAGCACGTTCCACTTTAGCTTGCATTTTACTGGCCAAAACCAGTCATATCTCCACTTAATGTTAAGGGGTAGAGATGCACAGTGCTTTTACATTACAGGAAGAGGGCATTCTGAGAGTATTTGATGAACAGCTCTAACAACTACTGTACTAAGTGACATTGCCTGTGCAGACAGGCCCCCTAAGTCACTGCTGCAGGTTTGAGGAGTGTCCAGGCAGTGTGAGTTACTGTAACAAACTACCACAGCAAAACTTATACAGCATGGTTTATACAGCAAATATTTGTTTCTCCCAGTTCTGGAAGCTGGAAGTCCAAGATCAAGGTGCTGGCAGACCCAGAGTCTGGTAAGGGTCTGCCTCCTGCCATCTTCTCACTGTCTTCCCATAGCGGAGGGAGAGGAGGTAAACTCTCTTATCAGGGCCTCTCTTATAAGGCCACTAACCCCATGCACGGGGGCGCCACCCTCATGACCTAATCACCTCCCCAGGGCCCCATCTCCCAGGTCCATCACACTGGAGATGTAAGCTTCAATGTGTGAATTTTGAGGAGCACATTCAGTCCATAGCAATTAACACAGCAGTGCCTGCCTAAGATTAAAAATCCTGTGTGTTTGAGTGTGTACAGTGCAGCATAGTTTATGCAGCCTTTATGGTATCAAATAATTTTCACCCATGCCCACCCCATATTGCTCTCTATCTTCTTTTGACTTGTCTATTTCCTTGGAGGGACCTTGAGTTCTTTTTAATGGACATATTAACAGTTAACATTATATCCCTCCACTGCTTCTTTGCAGCAAGCCCATCATTATTATCTGCAGAATATCAGTCAGCCCTGGTGGTTCCAGAATCCAAGGTAAATTAAAGGAAAGTGTGCCATGTCATGACGGAGAGTCATGTCAGGGTGGTGCAGCCGAGAGCCCACTGGTGGAGCGTGCTGAAGTCCAGGACACCCACGTTCACTAGCCCCGGCTGTGGTCCAGTCTGCAGGGCAGCAGCTGGCAGACTGAGGGCCAACTCTCCCTCAATGTATCAAGAACCTTATCAAAGTCAACAAGTATTATACAAAATAAAACAATGTAATCTGCTGTAGGTGATACCATGTCACCGATTTGCTTCCTGACAGAAGCTTCAAATTCCTTATCATAGCACTGAAAAACTTGTGAAATCTTCTCCTGCCAGCAATTCCAGCATCTCCAGCTGTGTGCATTACGGGTTAGCCACAGTGGACTCCTTGCCAATTTGCCAGGCCCAGCAGCTGCTTTCAGGCCTCTGTGCTTTCATTTTTTAAGAGCTGTGTTCTCAGCACAGAATAAGATTCATTTTCTGCCCATCATAAATTCCTCTGTTCTGAGCTCCAGAGTGAACGACTTATCTACCATAACAGCTGTTCTGTCCCCTGTAGTCAGAGCACACCGTGTCTTTCCCTTTGCTGGCATGGCTATTATGGGGCTCATTGCATTTTTGCTTGTCTGGATGGGAGAGTTTACAACCCAGCCCCACTGATGACCAGAAGTATTTTCGCAGCTCTGTCTGCTATGGACAATCTGTTACTGTCCAGCAAGTAAAACCACTAAATCTCAGTGGAAGAGAATGATCTTCCCAGAGAGAAATGGGCCAAGAAAGTACACCATTCTTTCTATGGATGTGTAGAATCCTCCGGTTTGATTGCGATGGGGCACAGCTATTCTGAGTGGTGGGGCTGCACATTGCTAACATGTCACATCTTGTTATTTCTGGGGGTTGCCCAGGAACCACAGAAAAGAAGTTGAACTTGTCCTCAGACTCAGATGTATGGGGAGGGCTGGAACTGTGCAGAGGAGTCGGAGGTGGGAATTAGACTGTGAAAAGAACAACAGGATCCCAGGAGGGAAAGTAAATTACATTTATCCCCCGCCAAAGTGTGGGCAGAATGTAGCCTGTGTTGTACTAGGCAATGGGTCCTGGGAAGAATGGAAATGGAGTCTAGTGGGGAGTGATGCCTGACACCTGAATTCAATCCATGTCTATCTCCCTGGGGCACCTGTGACCCCAGGACAGGGACAGACGTGCAGCAACCAGAGGAAATGCCATACTGAGGACTGAGCAAGGCCAGGGCCAAGACAGAGAGGCGGGTCCCTCCACACAGGGACAGGGTGAACGTCACCATGCAGGTGGGTGTGGGCGCTGGCAGGTCATCGGATGTGGGTGGTGACATCTCCACCCGACCGTGATGCAGGAAAGGCAGGAAGGCCAGCACCGCAGGCCCCGGCCGGAGCGTGACTGGGTGGCATCATCCTCGGGTGTCCAGAGCACTGCAGGAAAGGGGAGGAAGGGCTGGAGTCCTGCAGTTTGGCAGGCGAGGGGCAAGGTGCCACTGAGCCCACGTTCCCGGACGTCAACTCAAAGTGACCTCACCAAGGAGCCTCGTGCTGGGGGGATTGCAGACATGTGGGTGTCCAAGGCTTACACGCGCTGTCCCTGATTTCCCGCCTCACATGCATGAACCGTTTCTTCTTTTTGTCTCCCACAGCTGAATTTCATGGTAGGTGCTGTGCACACATCTGTCTGTTCTTACTTTTTGAAACAGCAGAATATATGGGTTCCTAAACCACGTGAATAATAACTTTCCCATTTTGGCCAAGAGATTTTAAAATTTAATGTTAGGTTAATTTCCAATATTTTATTGGTCAGTTTAAATTATATTTACCTTTACCAGGGGTTATGAAAAAAGGCTTCTTTCCAATGACTTTTATGATTTCTGTGGCCACTTCTTCCAAAGTCTAGGAAGCCTGGGTCTTCATATAACTCATATTCAGCTTATGCAGATAGAACCTCATTTCTTCAAGTTGTAGTTGAATATCCAGAGGGAATTGTTAGACATTTCTTTCTCTCTAGCCCCCTTTGGTTTTCCTTTTATTAAGAAATATGGATGTATATGAAAAAGAAATTAATGAATACCAGATTTTTCATCATAATTTTGGCCCATTTTCTAATCTTATGTGGTTTATTTAAGACACAAATTGATCTCAACTTCTTTGGAAAATGAAGCTTTTCATAAACCTGACTACAGTTGTATTGTATTTCAGAAAAGAAATGAGTGTATGTTCCACTTTGCTATAATTTCACTATCCTCTGAACATTATTTTCGTTTCAACTCTTTTCTTTAATTCAGTGGCCTTAAGAACACTTTGTTTTCTTTCAGAAAATAATTGATGAGAGAAACTTCGCACTACTTGTTTTCCCAATCTCTGTCTGCAATAAAACAGTTAAAAAGGTATTGTAGATGATTAGGGTAATTACAAACACTCATAGGCAGTTTCTGTTTTTCCAAGTTACTGCCATAGCTGAGAAAAAAACTCCTTCCTTGTTCTATAAGCAAAAGCCAGTCACAGACCGGCCACACAGCGACCCAGTGGCCAATGTTGCCGAGGCAGGAAGCCCACAGTCTCTGCACCTGTCCCGGGTTTGCGGACTTGTGGAGTGAGGGGTGCTCTGCTGGCCAGTAGCAGGGTCAGGGTTGAAGCTTGCCTCTAAGCCCGTGTGGATCTCTTAGAGAGTAACAGATGTACTTTGGAGTGATGGAATTTGCTTTGTGAATAACCAGATCCCTGAAAGACTTTGTCAAGTCCCGAGCTGTACTTAGTGAGTTAATTCAGCTGTTTCACTATCTCACAAACATGGCAATTTGTCTAAACTCTGCAAACTTGGCAACAAAGATACCTTAAACTTTCCCCTTCCCACTGCCTCCTTTGTTTTAATTCCATGTAAGCAGCATTTCTTGAAAACTGAACAGCAGTGTTCAGGAAGAAATAGAAGCAGGAAATCCTCAGACCCCAGTCTCTGGGTTCAGAGACTACTGACCCCCAATTATGTTGCAAGGCAAATAGATGCAAAATAAGTCAATCTATGCATCATGGGTGATATTTAGACTGTTTATTCCTCAATACAGTTGGAATATTCTGGGCAAGTAAAATAAGGTTTCATGAATATATTTTGTTAGGCAACTAGATGGCAGGTTTCCTTACCATAATAAACAAGTAAATAGGAGATAGAAAAAGAGGGAGAAGGAGAAATCAAACACAAGAGGATATTTCCTTTCTGCATATTACAGAAAATTTTAAGAATATATACATACCACCATCAAGGACAAGGGCTTGAGGAACGTTGCTATAAAATATAATATTTTATAATAAACTCTAATTACATTGTTTTCCTTGCTAAAGTCTGGCTTTATTCAAAAGAAATTAAATAATCCCTAAATATCAGTATTAGAATAATTCTATATTTGACAAGCCATGAACAATAAATTTTAAAAAATTTGTCTCTGTGGGTAAGATCTTTCACTCACTATGAATAGACTTGGGTATTTACTCCTTATTTCCTAGAATTTGCAATAAATAGATTTTTTTAAATGGTGTTACTAATGAATGATCAATCAGAAAGCAAGATAGAGCATTTTAGAATTTTTTTGGTCTTGAGTCAAAACTTCTGTTATTTTTGACAGTATTGTTTCATAAGGACTATAGCCCACAGGAATAATTCCCCTTCACAAAATAATTTTAAGACATTGCAGTTTGTGTTTTAGAAATTTAAGGCCAATTCCAAACCCCTCTAATAATCTGTCTTTACTAAAATCTCTATTAATTGAAGGTTTTAGTTATAAAGTTTTTTTGAAACATGTTTTTTTTTAATGAGTTCAGATGTAAGTAAAACCTAGTTTTTATATTTTTTGCTGGAAACATGTTTAGAATGTATTTATGCATACTGTTGTCTTATGAACAGATATCCTTTTGTTGCTGAATTTTCCTGACATGCCTGTCTTGGCGGCTCCGTTGGGCTCACATTTGGCCCCGTGGTGGCTACATGGAACGGGCACCGGCATGCAATTTATGTGATATCATATTGGTTGCTGTTTTTAACTTCTAACTGAAGCATAACATACATCACAGAAAAGCACACAAACCGAACCATGTGCCATTGAATTTGCACAAAGGGCACGTACCACACAGGTCAAGGAACAGGGCAGGGCCAGCGGCCAGGGTCCCCACCAGTGCCGCTCCCGTGCACCTGCCAGTGCCAGGGAGTTGATATCTCATGCCTAGATACAGTCTCCAGACAAAATTAAATAAGCTGCTTGATTCAGGAGGTAGCAAGTAACGGAATTGCAAGAAAAATTAATGCAAAGACAATCTTAAAACTCCATATTGAAAAACATAGCTTTTCCTGAGAATTTAGAAATGACTGCCTTTGTATAATGTTACTGGGGATGAGCTCAGGTAGCTCAAAGATGGTAGGCTTCTGCAGGAGCCTTGAGACCCCTGAGCAGACGCCCTTGCCAGCCCAGGGCACCCAGAGATAAGGTGAGGGCCTGGCCAGGGCTGGCTCCCTGCACCTTCTGCAGACCCATCTCACCTGGGCCAAGAGCATCCCCCGGACCTCACTGCTCACCTGGCAGTACTCTGATCCCTGCTCTGTCCAGCAGTGTGACCTTTAACTCAGGAGGAAATTTGAATTCCATTCTTGCACATTTCCCAACTAAGGCTTGGCAAAGGCATTATGAGAAGGAGCCTCTTTCTCCAGGATCCAGTTGCTCTGTGGGGCTCTCCCTGGGCCATGTGCTGGTCTAGGAGGGTCCTGTGTAGGTCACTGCCATACTGCCTGTCCACACACACACATGCAAACACAACAAACATGTACACCGCAGGCCACACCCCACCCCACCGCACAGTACACACATCCACACACCTGACACACATACCCCCACATCCCGCCTGCAGGCACACAGCACACACCCTTACTCCACAGGGCTTGCTGGGAGGCGCTGCCCGTGGAAGCAGCCGGTGGGGCAGGGGGGCTCAGCAGGGACTGTGCAGTCTCACCCTGAGAGAAGACCAGGGCCTCCCTGGTCCCTGACCTCTGCCTCCCACACGTGAGCTCCGCCAGCCTGGCTGCCCACTCCTCTCCACCAACCTTTCTGTAAGATTTGTTCTGACTGGACTCACTTTTCCCCCTGACCTCCAGTTCTCAATTCTTTCTTAAAAACAGACTTTCTTTATGGCCAAAAGGGGAACACCACCTTCAGCCCTCAAAACCCAGTGCCCTCAGGTCCAGATGTAGGGCAGTCTCTGTGGGAACATTCTAGCATCTGGAACGGACTCTGGCGAAGGGCGGTGCTCTGCAGCCCTGCAGGGGGCGCCACCTCCGGGAGCCGGGTCAGCCTCCCACTCGGGGGCGGGGGGGGGCATTGCCACCTGGTTCCCTGCTTGTCATTGGTGTTCATGATGGAGACGATTTCTTTCTTGAACTCTCATAGTGAGACAATCTTCTGAGATTATCCAAGTACTGGAATGGAATTTACCCCCAAACCTACTTTGAAATTTGTGGAGTTAAATTAGAAGAGTTGCTGCCATTCCCCATTTTGCAATAAAATATCTTTTCATGACAGAGAGGACTTGCACCTCTGAACTGCATCATTCTTGCACAGAGACACGTGTATGTTCACACGTGTGCTGTGAATCCTCATAAATTATTAAAAAGAAATTTCGTTTCTCCAAAGGCACCAAAAAAATTGCACTTGGTAATGAGACCTCCGTGTGGCTTTACCTTAATCACCTCAATTTACTGGGCAGCAAAATGTAGCAGAGGGTGGGATCTTCCCATTATTAATATAAATAGCGAAATTTTACTAGGTGTACTTATGTCCTCCAGTCCACAAATAACGAATATCAGCATCAAATAAGATGCTTCCCTGAAACGACTACATATATACACCATAAATAGAGTTATTTGGTTAGTTTAAAAATACATAATGAATATTATATGTACACACACATACAGACAGGTGTATGTGTGCGTATATACATATATTCACACACACACACACACACACACAAAACATTAGTTACCCCCTGACAGGCCCTCCTAGGACAGTGACAAAGCAGAGTGACACTGACTTGGGGCTTTGCTAGTGACACTAAAACCCTCCTTGTCCCCAAGGGACCCTCACCTGCAGTTTTTCCACCTTCTCTCCTCTGCTTACTGATTCATTTCCTTGTGTATTTGAGTGCTTACTGATTTGTTATTTATCATCTATTCTGCAAGAGGGACAAGGTAATGATTTTTAGGACGCATCTGACCAGCTCATCAGCCTGCACGCTAAGCTCTGCGGGGTCTTGGTAAGGCAGCATCTACCGCCCAGCCAGCACACACCCTAACTCAGCAAACAAACTGGAGCGCAGTCATCCGAGTAGCACCGAAGGGGTGCCGTTCACCTGAAGCTGCCGAGTGAGTCCGCTGCGCTCTGGGCTGAGCGCCGTGCGGGCAGCCTGGCGGCGTGTGTGTAGGGATGCGTCGGGGAGTCCTCCCCGGGGGCTGCCTCCTCCTCGTGGCTGTCCGCAAGTGCGCGGCTCACACTGCTCTCCGGGCGGCCGGCGAGGTGCACCCTCAGGGACTTGTCTGCAGATATCCAGATGTACGGTCACTTTCTAAACGTCACGTTTGAGTGGAAGGGACTGCAGTTGCAATTACAGTTGAGACTTGACCATTGTACTTAATTCTTATTCTCATCACGTGAGGGCAAGTGGTGTTGGAGAAATGGGGTGTGTATAAGTACCGAGCGATAAAACAGCCCACCTTGTTGCGGCTTACGTAACACAGAGGCAGCAGCCGTATGCCGAGTACAGTCACCATGGAGTCTCAGTACAGATTAATGTGGTTGCAGTTATGCAAGAACTGTTTCCAACAATAAAGCTACCAGTAGAGATTTATACAACTTTTGACACTGGTAAATAATAGATAGCCAAGATTTGGTGCTAAATCAATATCATCATTTGAGAGATCCAGAGATAAATCAACCTGGATTTTGAAAGTAATTCATGCACAAGTGACTTCTTTCTCACCTTTCGAATTTTGATTCAGTGTGCAATGAAAAATTATTCATGTGAGGGAGGCATTATCTGTGTATTTTTGTTGTTTTTCTCTTTTGTACTAATCTCCTGTTTCTAGTAATTATTTTGGGTTTGCGATAGCTGACAGCTAGCTAAAATCTGTGCGTTTTGTGATTTACTTGGATTTGTGTTATCGCCTACTGAAAGGAAGAGTTTTTTAATGAAAAGTAGAAGTTTACACATTCTGCCACATTTTCCAGGTAGAGTATTTACTTTAGATGAGCAGTCTGTAATGAAATAAAGACGTGGTGGTGTGTTTGCAGAAAGTCAGCAGGTATTTACAAACTATTTTGACAGAAACCTATAGCCTCAATGCATAAACAAAATAAGTTTCTCTGGTCCTCTGAGTGAATTCTTAGTTCCTTCATGTTCATCTGCGGATGAAACCTGAAATGCCACCTGATAGCCTCCTGCAGCCATCCTTCTGCACAGGTGAATCAAGGTCGATGCAATAGTCATTTGCTCTCCTGAGGTCAAACTTTCTTAAAAGGAGCATATTTAGGTTATTTGCCATTGAAATGTGAGGTTTTGGGGTGAAATCTATCAAGTATTGTATCTAGTTAGATTTTTGTTGTTTCTGTTTGTTTATTTAAACTCTTATTTTCTGCTTTGGAGAAAGCAGTAGCATTGTTTCATTAAGTACGTTAACTGTGTATGTTCTTTATTGCTGAAATCTCAAAGCCTGTGTATTTAAAAAATTCTCCTTTACCTATCTCACATATATGCCTAAGGGGTAAGTTAAATTTGAGTTCGATTCCTTACACACACACAATTTTTTAACTTTGCTGAATTCAATTATTTCATTTTTCATGGCCAACATTACGTATTTCTCAGGTTCCAACTTAAAACCTCACAGTGAAGTCTTTTTGTTTTATAGCTCATTTTAATTAATTTATAGCCAAGCTGTAGAGGTCTGTTGCCACAGTTCCTAACCAATCTTAAATCCCTGAGCTAAGTCCATTTTGACTGCAGACTTCTGACAGGATTCCACTTCCATTTTAACCACCTTGCCCTGCTCCAGCTGGAGACCGTTAATAGACTCAGTGATGTGTGTGTGCGACTGTGGAGATGGGTAGGCTAGTGCCACAAACGGTTTTTACATTTTTCAAGTTTTTACTTGGTCTCTCCAGTTTAAAAAACATGTGTATATGTACACACACACACATGCACACACGGCTACATCCCAAAGTGCTTAAAAAACCACAGCTGGCCTTCTGTTGGTCCAAAATAAGGAGGGAAGTGAATTGCATTTGCATTACCACCCAGCCAAATTCATGTTCCCGATTTTGTTTCTTTGTTCCACTTTGTTCTTAAGGACATTGCTCCTGAAATATGTCCCAGGTGGGTAGGAGAGGTGTTTCCCACAGCTCCAGCGGAGGCAGGGATGCAGTATTTTGAGCCGCAGTGAAAACCAGCACCCCATGTCAACACGTAGTAACGAAGGTTCTTTTAAGTGGCCCCTTTTCCTTTGCTGTGCTCCCCTGGGGAGGCCCTGCAGGCCCCTCACCCCCCCGCAGAGACAGCACGTCTGAGATGGGAGCACGGTCCCACCTCACACTCCTTCCCTTTCCTTCTCCCAGGCGCTGCGCTCCGCTTGATGGCGCCCGTCTCCCGTGTCTCCATGCGGCCGCAGACACCGTGAAGACTGAGGCCGGCAGGAAAGGAAAAGAGGCCATGGGGCTGTTCCCCTGATGCATCCAGAAGCCGAAGGTTAATATCGTAAACTGTGGGTCAACAACACATGAAATGGAGAAGTGTGTCTTTTGAATGATGGGGAAGTCGGGGAAATTCAGTGTTTCAGGGGTTTCTCAGCAAGTGAACCTAGAGCTGTGGTGCTCACGGGCAGTAGCATGACTGCCACAGACTTTGCCTCATGCCCTGTGACAAGTGGACCAGCTCCTCGGGCCTGGGTGTCCTTGCCCACTAAGTGACAGGATGCCTGGATGCATCCTTTCTGGGCCACATCCAACTCCAGCATTCACTGGTGTTTTCCCCAGATCTACCGGGAGCAAAGACACCTGGGAAATAGCATCTCTGCATTGCATATTGCTCTGCAGCTCACACGCCAGTCTGGGCTGGTGACATGGTGACGCCTGCAGACAGGGCCCGTGCCCGGGCATCCTGGTGGATGTGCCCCTGTGGCCTAGGGCCCCATGCCTCCTGGGCTCAGGCCCCTGTGCTGGAGTTGGCGGGATAGTTCCGCTGATGCCCCACGACAGCTCAGGGCAGGCACACCTTCGACAGGGCCCTTTGGAGGAGCCCGTCGGAGAAACCAGCGTGAACTCACTAACGTGTTCCGCTCCTTCTCAGAAGGCCCAGGTGTTTCAGTAGTGGGTTCAGCTGCTCCAGAGCAGCTTGGCTTTTGTGAATTTCCCAGAACAGTGGAGTTGCGGAGGGGAGGGTGGTGCCCGTGGGCGGCAGGCTCCGGGGAGCTGCAGCGTCTCCGTTCCTGCCTCGCAGCCCGCTGGAGGGGCACGGAGCCATCCATCAGGAGCGCAGGGAGCCGGCTCTCTTCCTGGCATCCCGCCCAGTTTGACTTGCAGTAAGAACCTGACTCTGAGATGTTAAAATTAAGACTATCGGTGACGTTTTGCAAAAGGTTACACACACTATTTGAAAGATAAGGACTTAAAATATCTGACTGTACGTGAAAGTACTCACATAGAGCAAAATTGTCACTAACCGAGAGAGGATTTTAGGAGTGTACCTTTCCATAGCATGTCCAGTAGGATATTTTAGCAGTCAATGCGCGGTCAGAGTTTTGCCTAGACATTTACAACACGTAGTGAGACTTGCCCCACTTCTGTGCCCCGTACTTCAGGAGGCACGCGCATTAATCTACTGAGTAAATGTGTTCTGACCTCATAGAGCTCCCAGTGTAATGCTTTTATTTTGACAGTCTATTAATTTTGCTCTTAACTGTTTTTCCTCTTCACCCAACTTTGCTGGCAGAAATTCAAGTTTTGGCCTTAGTATATCTGAAAAATAGCACTGCTTTATTGTGGAGTCATTCTTACACAGAAAAACCAAGCAGAACATTTACTGCAGAGCTTAAAACATCAATCTGTAGTCACACAAACTAGGGTTCAAATTCTGTCTCCACTAGCACCAGTGTGAGGTAGGTGGGTTGTATAACTTTTCTGAGTTGTCATCCTGACCATGTACTCCTGTGTGTTCTCAGGACCACCTTCCTCCCACTGAATTTTCCTTTGACTTTCAGGACATGCACACTCTTATTGAATTGTAGAAGTAATTTCCATACTGGTGATTCAGTCCAGAACTGCAAACATGTAACTGGCCAGGCCCTGGGCTGGTAGTTGAAAATGTGAGATGCGACCCCCCGCCCTCACCGAGCCTACAGTCTGCATTCCCCGTGTACATATTCCCCTTCCCTTGTCCTGATCTGTGCATGTGCGTGTGTGTGTGTGTGTGTTTGCTAATGCCCTGCCAAATGCTTTGCTATTCGGCTAGTTGCAGGAAAATTCTGGGCTGTGGTGACTTTAATAAGTAACTGTCCGTTTCTGCTTGAAAAGCAGCTGTGGGCACATTTTGTGGCACGAGGCATTTCCCTACCCTGGGCCTCCCAACCACTGCCACACCCTGCTCATGTGTGTAATGCCATGTTTGAGTCTTCCTTCTTTTCCTAAATGACCTTTCCTCCTGGGGCTCACCTCCATGGGCTGAAGCCCTGGCCAGATGGTCAGCCAGGTGCCTGGATGATGGCTTCTCCCAGGGGTCTTCAGCTGCTGGGTTCACGTGGGGTGGTAGGTAAGGGGCCCACAGTCCCAGATGCTGAACCTTACCTGACTTGGAAGAATACCTGGGCAAATATATAGTTACAACACCTTTCACTCCAGAAAATGGTTTCCCCTTAGACTTCCCTCTGCATTTAGGTGACCAGAGAGCACACAAGTCCTTGCTATTAGGAGACAGGCAGAAAGGCGACAAGTGGGGGTGGTGGGGATGGTGGGGACGGTGGAAGGGTAGAAGCAGTGCACATGGCAAGCATGGAGAGCAGCCACCCTTCCCTTCAGCAGCACTGTTGCAGGAAATGCAGCATTGCCACATCTTCCATCTTTTTCAAAGGTGACAGGAATACTGATTTAAAAAAATAAAATAAAAATCTCCCAAATCAAATTCTGGCCACAATTCAAACACTTGCAAGTCATGCTCACTACACCACCAGCCACACCAACACTGATTCCGGGACTCTGTTCGGACGTTCAGAGGCTTTTGTTCGTCTCCATACTTGGTCTGGGAAATACACGAAGTGGGCTTAGAACAGAGTTGTCCTTGTTCAACATGAAATCAGGGTCTTTCACATAGGCCAGCCAGTTGTTCTTTTCTGTGTCAATCATGACACCCAAACCAGAGATTTACTTGAAGGCCTGTGAGTCATGCGTCTGGACAATCTAAGGTTCAGGCCTGAATCAAGCCAGACACACAAAAACTGCAGCCCTGATGTACATCACATCGTGTTGCGGTTTGGACTCAGTGAGGAGCATTTGCTTTAAATAGAAGGATTTAAGAATCAGCCATGGAAACCAGGGAAGGTGCTGGTCAGGACCCCGTTTGCTGCAGGAGGGGACCCTTTCTTACCGTGGCACCAGACTTGAGATGTTCATATCATGCTTAAGTGCCTAGAAAAAGTTTAATTTGTGGACAGCAAGTCTTTGACAACTCACAGGTTTCCCAGCTGCGGGGCCTCTCCATGCCACAGACTCCTTTCAGAAGGTCTTGGAGGTTGGGCGTAGGAGCAACAAGGTGGTGGTCCAGGCAGGCCACCCAAACCTCAACAAAAGCTACTCTGCATTAAGTTTCAGGCCTCTTGTTACTTGTCAGTCATGTGAAAGACTTAAACAGCTTCTCAGAGAACCACTAATGTAATCTGTTCTATTTCCCTTTTCCCATTGGAGGCCAGTAGACTCAGAGTTGAATTGTGTCCGCTCCCACTGTCTGCATATATACATTTTGTCTTTCTCTCAGTCTAATTTATATTATTGCGCCATATGATATCTATTTATACATCGTTACTTTATTTTACCTACTCTTGAAAGTTCAAGTCTTTGTAGAATGAGTTGTTTGGTAATAAAAAAAGGCAAGAGCGATGATCACATGTCCCATCATTAAATGAACATGTATCATACCATCAGATCACCCTGGCACATGCTCTATCAGATCTACCAAAGGCAATGCTCAGGAGAAAGCAGTTTATCGGTTCCTCAGGAAGTAGCAAGAAGAATTACCATATGCCTCACCAGTTTCACTCCTAGGTATATGCACAAAAGAAAGTAGGGATTCAGATACTTGTACACGAATGTTCACTGCAGCGTTATTCACAGCAGCTAAAGTATGGAAACAAACCATGCATCTGTCGGTGGATGAATGGATAGACAAAAGGCAGCATATCGCACAAAGGAATATTATTCAGCTGCAGAAAAGGAAGAAGTTCTATACAGGTGACATCATCCCAAAAGCATTGTGCTAAGTACTCCAGACCCAAAAGGACAAATCTTGTGTGATTTCGCTTATATAAAACATCAGATAAGCGAGTTGGTAGATGAGAAGATACAGGGGCTGGATGGAGGGGGACTGGGGGTTTCTGGCTTAGCGAGGGTAAGGTCTGGTTGGAGAAATAAAACACGTGCTGGGAAAGGCAACGGAAATGGTCACGCAACACTGCGAATGTGATTAATGCCTCTTAAAACTGGCTACAATGGCAAATTTTACGTTTTATAGCTGTTTTACTATAAAAAATAACTACAAAGAGAAGTGCTTAGGATTTCACATTGTTTTCTGGGTTAATTATAAGAACCAGAAAATATTCTTTGGAAGAGAACTATAACTAATTAGGAAGTAATGTGTGTCCAGGCTTTGATGTGTTTCAAAGACCATCTGAACCAGAACCTGAGCTTGTTAAAACACGAGGTCCTGGGTCCACCTCAGCTCTCAGATAGGAATCTGCCGTGGGAGTTAGAGGTCTAGTGTGTGGTGAAGCCCTTCCCCCCAAGATTCTAATATACACTAAAGACTCGGCTACCTGGAAGAAAGCTCTCTGGGCCAGGGGCCAGGGGGCAGGAGTCCCAGAATCTGGAATCCTGTAAACAGATGCATTTGGAGTAGATGATATTTAATGACCCCTTCAGTTCTCAATTATTGTCACTCAAATAATAACAAAAATAGTCCCACATTTCTTACATATATAACAGTTTAAGATTGTTTATATTGATGCAAACAATAGAGCAAATTAAAATAAATAGAAAACAATTATAGATTGAATCAGCTGGATGATCTATTCATCAGAGAATGTCAAAGAAATCCAAGAAATTTCTTAGCGTGGGAAAAGGATGGGCAGTGTGGCTTTACCATGGAATGAGAGAACCTGGGTTTGCTTCTGACCTGCGAGGCTTCCCAGGAAGGGACCCCAGCCCTGGCCCTGTTCTTGGCCCCCACGGGCATCAGTGATTCCTTGAGCTGTATTAAATTTATGGACAGAAAAAAATCCAGGCCAACTCGTGTTTTTTTCTCCAGACTGCAAAGGTTTTCCCTGTAATCCCCTGCTTTATGGGAATATTTGTTTCACAGGAGTTGAATACTGTTTAAATAAGCCAAGGATCACATTCCTTTTGTCTGAATAGCTGTAGAGAGCATATTTTAAAGTAAACTAATTAAGAATGGGTTTTCAAAAGGTCTCTAAGAAGGTGAGAAATCAAAAGATGGGAAGTGTTGTCTGGGTAAAGTAAACCGACTTGAAAGCCGGGCAGAATGTTTATGACCAGCCCCGTCTCGGTGTGGTCTGACGGCCAACCTGCACACGGATTCTGCTGCCCCCGGAGGGGGGTTGGGGGCCGCTGTAATTGGATCCTTTCAATTAAAACAGCAAACACAGAGACTGTGCACTGAACGTGCACGGGCTCTCGGGCTTCACGGTGCGTTTCTGCTGCAGAAAATGAAATCTTGCAGACTGCTGTTGTTTCTGGCCATTTGAATGTTAAATATGGGTAATAACTGCAGTGATTTACACTCAAATATTTAGAAAATGCTCTTTAGCGATCCTAACGAAAATCATATGTACACGGCCGAAGCCCCATACAAGCACTTTTGCAAATGTCATTTGTGTGCCTACAGCTCTTTTCTGGCAAGAAATGCTTCCCGTTTTTGCCGAATATTTTTAATTTGCAATCCATTTTCACTTGGGAGCTTCTGGATTGATTGCTGGGGGGATGGGAATCTTTCAAATGGCTGAGGTCATTTGTGACTCTGACAAAATGTGGCCCAGACTTTCGTGAGTTACAAAGAAGCTGAGATCTGCGTTGTGTTTGAGGATTGGCTGGTTTAAAATAAATCACTCAATGACAGAACATGCCCACTCTGATCTATTTAAATGTTTTTCACCTTTCATTTCTTAGTCTTCTTGAAGTGCTCTGTTAGAATCAGAGCACTCCACTCACAGAAAAGATACGATTTTTATTTTATCATTTTTACTGTCCTTCATCTGAAGGAGAAAAGTTAATTGGAGAACTCTTTGGGAGTCTTTAGATTTCAGTCAGCCTCAGTGTGGTCTGAGCAAGGCCTCAGTGTGCTGTACAGGGGAGGAGAGCAGACCTGGGGCTCTGGCTGCCTCCCTCGCTAACCAGGCAGGTGACCTTGGACAGGTCACATAACCTCCCACCTCAGTCTCATCTATCTGAAAATGAAACATACATTGTGTAGGAAGATCAGGAACTCTGGTGAAGTCCGCTGAGACGAAGGCATGATCTTCCTTAGGACTGGGCTGGTGGTAGTGTTTCTGGGTTGAGTCGATGATTGCCAAGTGCTGACACTGACCCAGGCTCTCTGGCCACTTGGAATGAGGTGGTACCTGTGGCCTCAGGTCACCTGAAGACTGAACAGGACCTTCTAGATCTGCCAAAGGTCAGAGGCCACCTTTACTTTGAAGCTGTGGTGACTTCTAAGGTAGGAACAGGGGATGAACTGCTCTCCTCCGAGTCATCTCTGGTTTTTCCCCACAGCCCGGTTCTGGCTCTCAGATGGTGCTTTGGTCGGAGGTGAGGGGGAGATGAGCAGGGGCCCCTCCTGGAATAGGAAGCCTTTTCCCCATAAAGTACTTTGACTTTCCCTGGTCTCTTTCAGTGATTTTTAAAATTGGATGCTGCAATAATATGTTCTAGTTTAAGTGTACGTCCCTACAGGACACCTAGGGCTGGAAAGCAGGAATCATTTCCCCTCATTGCCTATGATCTGACCACCTGGCAGCTCTCCGGGCAACCGTCAGTCTGCTCAGAGCACCTTACAGAGTATGACGGAGGATCAGCAGAGAGGGGACCGCCACGCAGGCACGACTTAGCTGGGCTTGCCGCTGACCTACTGCCTAGATCTCTCCAGGAAATTCCCCCTTATAGGCCTTTGTCTCCCCAGGTATAAAGCCAAAAATATTGGAATTGACAACTGATGAAGTCCATGATGGAATGTGTAGTGCCCCACTTTGGGGTGTGGAAAGGCAGTGACAAGTAGCAGTTCTGCATACTTGTCCACAAGGAAATCCCTGGGGAGCTCGTCAAAGCAGATTCTGAGTCCCTTTCCAAGAAATTCTTACTCCTCCATCAGTCTGGGGCTGAAGCCCACAAGTCAGCATTTTAAAGACCCTCCTCAAATGATCAAGAAACCACATTATAAACCCTAAAGCAGTGGGCAGACCCAACATGATGGTGTCCTGCGGAGCCCTCACCCTGGGGGAGCGGAGCGGGCAGTCCCTGACGCAACTTTGCAGGGCCTCCGGGTGTGGCTGGGCCAAGAGTCCCCGAGATGGCTGAGGGGTACGCAGGACCCCGGGCTCCATGGTTTTAGAGATATCCCTTGCAAATTTTCACCTCCTCTTTGTTTTTAATCCCTGAGGAAACTCAATCCCAGGAGATTTAATGACATCGAGAATTGAATTTAGCTTTGCTTTTTTGTACGCTTATGCCCTAATCATTGTGCAAAACCAGTCATGGGCCAACTTTGAGTACATTATCTGTCTGAAATCAGAAGGTGAATCCCAGGAAACACATTGCCTCTTGCGTCTGCAGACGGCGGTAGATAGGGGAGCGGTGCTGACTTCCCTGCAGGGCTTAGTCAGGGTTGCGAGTCATGCCTATGACTGTGTCTGTGAGTAATATCAATCTAGTATTTATGTTCTGCCTTCTTACTAATTTATTAAAGCATCAATAAATGTCATTTACCTCTGCATAAAAACTAATTACATTTATTTCCTTAATATATACATGTTTCTCTTGGTGTGTAAAGTGGGGCAAATTTTAAGAAGCAGATATACCCTTCATTACAAATTAAGGAAGTGCAAGATTATGTGGTCAAAATTAAAGCTAATTGGGGTTATTTTATAGTCTCCAACTTGTTTCCGAATCTCCCACCTTTGGCAGTCATCATTAAGGGACATTTTCAGACATGACCTCTTTTTCTCCTTCTCACTCGCTGCCTGCCCACCCCTCCACTCCACCCCTCTGTGCTGAAAGCGAAGAGACCTCCGACCTCATGCTAAAATACCATGCTTTCCTTAAAGCCTTTTGGGGCCATCCTGAGGAACATCTCTCTTACCTGTGAGTTTCAGTGCTTTGAATTTAGCATTTTGTAAAACTTAGCATTTTATAGCTTAGTTTTTGGGAACATTCTATCTCACCATACTGGAATCTCTTTAAGATGAGTAGGATTGTGTCTTGTCAGAGCCCTACAGTGTCCCGTTCAGTGCCAGGCGCTGGGTGTCCTAATCAGCCCCGGCTGCCATAACCCAACACCACGGACCTGGCTTCTTCAACAGCCGACCTATTTCTCACGGTCCTGGAGGCTGGACGTCCAAAACCAAGGTGCTGGCAGATTCGGTTCCTGGTGAGGCCCCTTCTCCGTCTGCATATGGTTGGTCACCTTCTTGCTGTGGTTCACATGGCAGAGAGCCAGAGAGAGGAAGTCTGTGTCCTCTTGTTATAAGGGCACTAATCCTATCACGAGGGCCCCACTCCCATGACCTCATCTGAACCTAGTCTTTCCCCAGAGATCCCATTACATCGGGAGTGAGGGCTTCAACAGATGAATCTGGGAGGGCACAGTATCCCGTCAGTAATCAGGGGGTTTGAAACTGTTATTGCGTCGATGGACAATGAGCCTGATTTCAGTGTCGTATGGCAGTAGAGTCAACAAGCAGTGGACCTGTCCGCTCCAAATTGCTGAGTTCAGGAAACTCTGTGGAACCCTGGCATCTCACCTAGCCTGGCCCTGAGTGGGAAGGCACATTATGCTGTCCTGTGTTTACAGATGAGGCTGCTGACCTCTAGGCAATGGGGAGCGGACCTGCTCAGGATGGTAACCGAGACAAAAGGCCAGGCCTTGCATCTTCTCACGGGTGGTGCGCCTCCCGCTGTGACTTTCTCCTTCCAGTACAAACCTTTCAATCTGCCCACCTGCCACAGTGGTTCATAGAAAAAGCTGCTTTTTTTCCAGAAACATTTGGGCAAAACAATGTAAAAGTATAGATTGTGTGGGAACTGCTTGTGAGATCTGTTATGATCTTGATAAATCAGTCGAGTTAGCCAGCTAATGAGAATCTTGACTCTCTGATATCTGTGACGCAGATTGTTAAGCACCAGAGAAGAAGTAGAATGATAGATGTGGTGAATCATGGACGTGTTGTGTGCGAGACACCATCCAGGAGCTTACCTTCCTGAAATTCTATCAATCCCCACAGGCCTCCTAGGAGGTTCCATGGGCCATTTTCCCCACTGTTCAGACAAATGGTATCATTTGCCTATGGTCACAGAGTTCATAAACAGTACAGCCTGGTTTGAACTGGGAGTTTCTGATTTCGAAGTCCTACTCCTTTTACAGTATTAAACTGCAAGTGAGGGAACCAGGTGGGCTCGACACGGCCTCCCTTTCTCATGGACTGGGACAGAAAGTGAAGTAGGGCTGGCAAGTTTCACTTTTCCTTTCATTACCCATGTTTTTCTTCCTTACCCTTCTGTACCATGTCTTCTGTTGACGTTTTTTGCTTGAGAGTCAAATTTTTAAAAAATGCACATTTACTAAAAAAAAGGCCTTTGCTTATGATAAGATGAAGAAAACATGCATGCATTATGTAGATAGAAAAGCAGATTTGGTGAGGCAAGAACTCTGGATTTATTATCAAGGAGAGAGAGGAATTCCATCTCTACCAGATATGACCTCACTCAATTTTCTTACCTGCAAAATGACAATACTAAGGGTTAGAACAGATGTATTCTGAGGAATAAATGTGAAACTATGGTGACAGCTCAGTACGTGGTAGTTTCTTTGGCTTATCAGAACAACCTGGTGACAGAGTCCCAAATCCATCTTTCAGGCTAACTCTGCTGGGGTGCCCTCCTCTGCGACGTGAGGTCCTGTTTTCATGGGCCACTTTGAAAGTTTGCAGACAGGCTTCTGTCACTTGGGTGGTGTCTTTAAAAAACTGAACTGGAGAAATACCCCCAGAACTAGACAAGCCATCCTCTGGCCTAGCACAGCCATTCCATCACACATCTGAGCACAGACAAGAGAGACACTCCTCCAGAGCGCTCGGGAAACCAGACTGGCCTCCTGCCCTCTCTTATCACACTACTGCCTGTTTTTCCGGAAGTGCGTGAAGTTCAACATTCTCTCCTTCAGGCCCACAGCCCAGCCCCTGTCTCTGCCACTGGAGCTGGGATCCGGCTTTCTGCAAAGTGCGGCCTTTCTTGGGTAGACCGAGGTGCTGAATGGCCTCCCGGGCAGGGAGCGCCCAGCATCACCTCGGGTCGCGCACCTGGTGGTGGGGTCCCAACCACTGCTCACGGGTCCAAGGCATTTGTGAACCCAGCTTTCAGAGACCTCACCCAGAGCAGCCGGTCCCCCGCGCAGGCGCTTTGTGGCTGTGTCTCTGACGCCTTCGCCCTCGGCTGGCGCATTTCCATCCAGGCCCTCTTGGGGTCAGCGGCTGGAGTTAGGAGGCGTCCCTGGCTTGAACCTGTGACCCGCCTCCGCGACAGCGGGGCTCTGGCCCTGGAAGAACGCTGCCTGCTGTGCCATCCCAGCTTGAAGGCTGTGGAGGCAGCGGCCCCGCCTGCACCTCCCTCCTGCTCTCTCTTCTGCGGGAAACCTTGGGGCTTTAAAATAATTCTCACTGTTGGGCAGAGCATGGAGAAAGAAGCGATGGGACTCGGCCTTCCCGCAAGAGGAAACGCACCCAGAGCAGGGAGTCGACCCCGGCAGTGACAGGTAACGGCCGGCGTTTGTCCTTTGACTCAAAGATCCTGCATCTCTGCCCGGGCGGACCGCAAACCAGAGCAGTAGGTCTTTCTGATACCCGAGGGAATGCTGTTTCCCTCTTTCTGCACGAAGGGGCTGTATTGTTAAATGTGTGAGAGATCAGGTGGCACGTGGGCAGTGAATGGGCTCCGTGCATACAGGCTGGTCCTGGCTCCGAGTCACTGGGCTGGGTTTCGGCCTGCAGCCATTCTGAAGCGGGACCTCCAGGGCCAGGGAGATGGGGGCTTCATTTCAGCCTGTTGGGGGTGTCTGCTCACCCCGCACTTGTGTCTGATGAAAGAGGGACTGCTCTGCGTTTTCTATGGCAAATTGTATATCAGAAGACAAGAGATTTAACAATTAATTCAAGTTTAATCCAGGGATGACTGCACATGGGATTATTTGGCCAACTGGAGAAAAATAAAATTTTTACTGCAAAGAGGGAAGATTGTAGAAGTGTCAAATTTTAATCCCGTATCCCATAAAGAATTATCATGTCCCATGACCCTTCCTGGAACTCCTATTAATCATCCCATCCCCACCTTCAGTGAATATGCACATATAAGCCGGGGTGCCACTTGTATTTGATAAGGGATTTGTGTTTGGGGCAGAAAAAACCTCATTAGCTCTGTACTAAGATTTAAGGGGGAAAAAAATCTGGAATGAATACTGTATCCAGATCAAGGAAAACTTGTTACTCTTTTAAGCAAATGAGAAATAAATAAAAAAAAAAAACAGGGAAAAACCACCTTTTTTATTTGAAGTTCTGTTAAATTTTAACGACTGCTAGAAATAATGCAGGCTTCACTGTCTCACTAAATCAAAAGGAAAACAGCGCATCAAGGAAATTCCATCTTGTGAATGTGAAGGCATTTTTGGCCATAGTAGGGCTGCGGCTAACTGTAATTAAAACACCCCCACACACCCCCATGCACACTGATGGAATCTACTGGAATAAGGTCCTAACCTCAACTCATGTTGTGTCTTGGAGACAAACACACATTTTTAAGAAGGTGGTTATCACTCATCTAAAGCACATGCTACACCCACACACGCACACACACAAATATAAATATATACAACCGCCCTGAAGTTGTGCTCTCATCTGAAATAGTAAAAGCTGAATCTTCTCCACACACCTCCCAGTTTCAAAAAGCATGACACACCTGGGCCGCTCCTCCAGGCTGTTTTCTTCCCTCAAACACGTATTTGAAAGAGGATCTATATGAGGCAGAGACTAATGTTCAGTCATGCATTTGGTTTAATGCCCTATTTGGGCTGATCGCTTCCTGAAAACTACTCATGTGATGCCTTATTTTCAAAGCACAGGGGGAAAAAAATCAAGAGAATTGCAGTGGAACTTTGAAAGAAATGGAATAGAATATGCTTTCTGAGCAGTGCACAGTGTATGAAAAGGCCCAGCGATCAGGGAGCTAGCGGTGAGCCCTCACACACGGCTGTGTGAGAAGTAGTTGGGCCGCCATCCTCGAGGGGGAAATTCTGCCAGATCAGGTGTTTTCAGGCCTCCGGGAAGAGTCTCGTTTACACAGAGCCCCCCTCTCAGTCCATCTTGCATGTCTCTGTAGCTGGTTACCTCATTAAAGGAAACCATTTGAAAGGACTCCTGTGGTTGATGGCCTTTTTTTTTCTTGCTGAATCAGCAAGCTCGATGTGGAACCAATTTCTACAGCTTCTACTTTTGGAAGCAAAACATACGGTTAAAAGAACAATGCCCTTCCTCTGCAGCACATGTGAAGGCAGGGGAAGCAGGAGGTAGAGTCCTTTCCTTACATGAGGGTCGGGGTTGAGCTTGGACTTCCTTGTTCCATCATTGTTACTGTGATTTTTTTCCACTTTCATATTTTCACATTGGTGCAGAGACTTGAAAATCACATAGCCTTGTGGTTTTCAGTATTTTTTAAACCACTTTTACTCCCAGTATAAAAAAGAAAAAAAGTGATTTGGCTAAGGTGCATCCCAAAATCCTGGGACTTGGCGGCAGAGAGTTTCATGTTCGGCTCCCTCGTTCCGGAAAGAGGATGGTCTGAATTCATTCTGTGCATCCAGAGCAGTGCCGTGGGTCTCCCACGACCAGGTGGGAGCGGAGCTGTGGGGCTGAGTCTCCTGCATGAGACAGGAACACAGGGGAACAGGTCTCGTGAGGGGAGAAGCCGACCTTCTGTTTGGAACCCAGGGATGTGAGATGGCTTTGGGATGTCACAGCTGGATGAAAGAAGTGAAGGCTCAGCCGGGTAGTGAGCCATCAGCTCGCGATGTCACTGAAGTCATCGAGGAAATGAGGACCCCCGTGGGGAAGTGTGCTCAGAGAAAGAGACGAGGGAAGGTGGGGTCCCGGAATACTTGCCAAAATATACCATGTTGGCAGAGGGGTGAGAAAGGACTGAGATGGAGTAGCCAAGGCAGGGTGAGACCCAGGAGCGCCTGGGACCAGAGGAGCCGGAGCAGAGCAAGCCAGCCAGATGGGCACGGCCGGGATACAGGGAGAGGGTGAGCCCTCCACCAGCCAGGACCCCCAGAAGACGGAGGGCCCCCCACCCGGGCGTGCAGGGGGCAGTGGCACACAGAGGCGGCCACATCCGCCTCGTCTGAATGGAGACGGAGCTTCTAGGCACCAACCCGATAGATCCAAGGCTTTGGGCAAGTTCACTTTCAAATTCTAGCTACTTCTGAATGGTAACAACCCAGGAATTTTGATCACTTTTATCAGATACAGACATGGTAACAAGAAGTGCTGAGACCCACAGAGAAGGACCTCATGGAATCTTTCTGTTCCTCGTGACGTTGTGGCCGCTGAGCCCACAGCGGGCGCACAGTTCACACCTGCTGGGGAAGGAGACCCTCCCTCCTTTCTTCTCTAGTGGGTCTGTGGTTCCAAACAGTTGCAAAATTTTGAAGATAAAGAGAAATGGCAACCGTTGTCTTACCAAGCCCCCAGAACCTGCTACTGGGCACAAAACAAGGGTTCTAAAAGCCCTCTTTTAATGGAGTGGGTGGCTTATTCAGAATAACTGATGATGATGCATCCAGTAGGCTGAACAACGAAGTCTTAGAGGGAAGATCTGTGCTTATCAGCAGATGAGGAAGCCCCCCAGGTGCTGCCTCCCAGCAACTTCCCAGCGGCCCGAGCTGCGACCTTTGCACTTGGGTGTCCCCATGGCCAACAGGCATCAATCAGACAAGAAGAGGCTATGGAAACTGGTGGTTGTAAGGTCCTTCCACTGGGGACACCTTTACTTTCCGGTTCCTGCCACTGCAGGCCTGCCAGCCTGGCCCCGTGCAGTTTTCTGACCGCAGAGGACTTGTGGCTCAGGTAATATGTTAATGAAAACTGTTATCCCCCTGAGTAAGTGGAAGGGGCCCTGGACTGGGAGAGAGAAGACCTAGGCTGAAATCCCTGTCTCAGCTGGGATGCAAAATCCAGGGCATCCACTCATCTCTTTGAGATGGAATTTGGTTTCCTATTAAATGGTGATCATCATACCTATTTTTTGACATCTGTGTGAGGACCTGTCAACGTGCATAAGTGATAAATGTTAGTGGTGCCTCAAATCCAGAGGAGGAGTTTCAGGTCTCACTTTCTCACCCCTCAGTGTGGAAGTGGGTCTCTGAGGTAGATTTCAGTCCACAGTGTGCGGACGACGCCATTGGGGGAATTTGTGGTGTGAAAGAGATGTGTCAAGTCTATCTTGCACTAGAAATCCCCACTGTAGGTTGCTCCTCTCTCTTGTGAACTGTCTCCTTTCTTGCTTTTCTGGGATTTCTCTTGCTTGGGAAAGGCTACCCTACAAGGCAGAGAGAGCTGGGCTCAGGACAGAATGGGCAGGAAGCCACGTGTGGCACAGATGGCCAGCCCCCAAGGGCCATGATCTCTCAGCTAGGAATTACTTTTCCCACCCTGCCTTGCAACTGGCCTCAGTGGCCAGTGTCCCCCCATGGGATGTAGCAGAAGTGAGAAGTGCCGCCTTTGGGCCAAGGCTTCCAGAGCCTCCTCTGGGCTTCCTTTCCAGCGAGGTGCAGGGACAACGGCATCAGTGACATGGGAGAGGCCTGGGTCCTTGGGACCCCTCGCGGGAAAGACCCACCCCAACCAGGACCATCCACCACGGATAACTACATGAGAGGCATGAGTTTTGATTCTACCCCTTATGTATACTTTGGGGATGTTCACCTACCCTAGGTGATTCCTAGTCTCTGTCCTCAGCTAGACAGACAAAAGGAACCCGGGCCCATTTACAGTCCAGACCAGCTCAGGAGCACGGGGTTTTCAGTAGAGGTTCAGGACCCAAGTCTTTACAAATCATAGAGCACCCACCCACCCACTGGCAGCTTCTCTCTCACCTTTCATGTGATTAACTCAGGGAACGAAGTGGCCACCTGGAGACTGGGGGAAGCCGCGGTTTTGTGTCTAGGATTCATGCCAGCTGCTGCCCCCACACCTCTTCTGGTCAGGACCCTGTGGATCTGAGTTACAAAGAAACCCTCGAGGTAGTCCAGGGCTCCCAAAAAGGTGGCACAGGGATGGAAGGATGTAACCACAGCACCTGAGCCTCTCAGGCTTAGAAGTGAACCTGAATTAAGGGAGCAGTGCAGACTCCGTTCATGGCACCTCAGTTTCTTTCTGCACATCTGTCTTTGTATCCTCTTTCTACAAAATGTCTTCCCTGCTCACCGTTTCTTCTCCAGAATTTAGGCAAGCGTGTGGAGGTTGTGTTTCCTCCATCCCCGACTTCCCCACAAACTCTTGGCTGCAACACAACCAGAAATGGTAACTTTGTTCTTTTCCTTCTGTCAAGTTCCTAAGAGCTGCTACGCCTGTTTTTCTCATTAGTTAGATGATGGGACCCAGGCAGGTCTCTGGGTCTTGCCTCCCCTCATGAGGTGCGACCAGGGTTAGACGGAGACATTGGCATTTCAGAAAATACTTCTGGGGAAAGCAGGATGCTATCCAAAGGGAATGTGGGACGATAGGTTGTGATTTGTATCTTTGATATAATAGTGAGCAGTAAAATCCTAAATGAATGTTGGCTGTTATACACATGAAGATGCAAAATAAACTTCAAACCAACTATGTTTTAGACAGTGTGTTAAGGTGTTGGGGAAACAATTTTAAAACAGCCCTTAATTCTAGCATTTAGTTTATTTGGGGGGAAAAATAAGAGCATGCACATAAATAATACTAGTAAACCAGTTAAATACACCTAATTCTTAATGTCAAATTGTTTTCTAGTCTCAATTTTCACCTCTAATTAATATCTCCTGGGCATTCTTTCACGATTATCTCATTAATTTTTTGCATCAGTACTTTGAGGAGAATAAATACCACGGGCATTTTACAGAGGAAATCATAACCTTCCAGCGTCTCGTGACTGGCTCAGAGTCCCAGAGCCTGTGGAGCTCCCATGGCTCTAAATCCAGCCATTTTTCCATAGGACCTTGCTGAGGGGCGAGGACCGCCTGCTGCTGCACCCCATTTTCAGCTCCCAGGAAAGGACTCAAGGAGGGCGACTATCAGGATTTGGCAGTTGGGATCTGGTCATTTTCGGGAGCAGAGCTCTGGGGTGAGACTGCCTTCCTCCCTGAAGGTGCAGGAGACGGTTTAAATTAGACATTTACATGGAGGAAGCAGGGTGGGAGTGGAACCTCTTACCTGGAGTCTCACCTAGTGTGGAGCAGGTCTTAGGTAGAGCTGGACTGTTCGGGGAGTTGGTTGCAAGTAAACGAATCTTTGATAGAGGATGTGTTAGGAGGACAGTGATAAGAGCATTAGACTGTATTGTTCTGTGGTTGTTGATTTTCGTAGGGCGTGACAAGGTTTTATTTATTACTGGCTGTGTCATTCACCCCTCGTGTCAGTCATTTTGAAGTTTGTATCTGGCTTTGCTTTGTGGTTTAAACATTTTAGGATTCTATTTTTTCACACACTCATTGAACAACATTATTAAGCACTGACTACATCCTAGGTTCTGGGAAACTAAAAATGAACAGACCAGGTTCGCACCCTAAGTAGCTCAGAGAGTCTATATTAGGACAGAACGCATCACCCGCCCCAGTTCAGCCTCTGGTCCTACAACAGTGGGCCGACTGACCCTTAGTCTCCTCCGCCCTCTAAGAGGTGTGTTAGCATCTGTCTTGTTCGTGCGGTTGCTCTGAGAAGGCAGTGGGACGGCCCTCCGGACGCTGAAGCAATGGGCCCAGTTCCCGGGCTGGGGCCGATGATCTCATCACATGCCCTCTAGCCCACAGCCTCCGCTGGCGGGCACACGGCAGGCACACAGTACATGTTAGGGCCTTTGTTTTATTCCCACCCTTTACATCCTAGTCTTTTAATCCCTCCCAAGAGAACGTGGCTTTTTCTCAGGTTCAACTGAGTGGCTGGCACATGTGAACCTGCTGGTCAAGGAGCCCCTCTCCTAGTCTGGCCAGACCTCACCAGTCACTTGCATCTTCTGCAACAGTTCTCTGGAAATAAACTAGACATTTCTTCTGCATACGCCTCTGACATCACGTATGGCCTTGCTGAAATCCATCCTGCATACCGTTGACCATTTTCTCTAATTGGTCACATCAGACAATTTGTGCTACTCTCTGGACAAGCACTTACTGGCACCAATTCCTGGGGTGACAGAAACGTGTCAGTGTGCAGTCCCATGTGGCCATTGATCACCGGGAATGCATCTGGTGGAGGACCTGAATTTTTACTTTAAAGTTACATCTAAACACTCACGTGGCTAGTGGCTGCCTCCAGGGCAGTGCAACTTCAGATGACTGAGGACACTATTAAACACCTGTTCTCATCTGCTTGAAGCAATCCACTCAAAAAGGAATAGGTATTCTAAAATTCATATAGAACCACAAAATACCCTGAATAGCCAAAACAATCGTGAGAAGGAAGAATAAAGTGGGGGGGATTATGCTCCCCAACTTCAAGCTTTACTACAAAGCCACAGTACTCAAGACAATTTGGTACTGGCACAAGAACAGACCCATGGACCAATGGAACAGACCAGAGAGCCCTGATATAAACCCAACCATATATGGTCAATTAATATATGATAAAGGAGCCATGGACATACAATGGGGAAACGACAGCCTCTTCAACAGCTGGTGTTGGCAAAACTGGACAGTTACATGCAAGAGAATGAAACTGGATTATTGTTTAACCCCATATACAAAAGCAAACTCAAAATGGATCAAGGACCTGAATGTAAGTCATGAAACCATAAAACTCTTAGAAGACAACATAGGCAAAAATCTCCTGAATATAAACATGAGCAATTTCTTCCTGAAAACATCTCCTCGAGCAAGGGAAACAAAAGCAAAAATGAACTCATGGGATTACATCAAACTAAAAAGTTTCTGTATGGCAAAGGACACCATCAACAGAACAAAAAGGTATCCTACAGTATGGGACAATATATTTGTAAATGACATATCTGACAGGGGGTTAACATCCAAAATATATAAAGAACTTACACACCTCAACACCCAAAAAGCAAATAATCCAATTAAAAAATGGGCAGAGGATATGAAGAGAGAACTCTCCAAAGAAGAAATTCAAATGGCCAACAGGCACATGAAAAGATGCTCCACATCACTAATCATCAGGGAAATGCAAATTAAAACCACAATGAGATATCATCTCACACCAGAAAGGGTGGCCAGCATCCAAAAGACTAAGAACAACAAAAGCTGGCGAGGATGTGGAGAAAGGGGACCCTCCTATGCTGGTGGTGGGAATGTAAGCTAGTTCAACCATTGTGGAAAGCAATATGGAGTTTCCTCAAAAAACTAAAAATACAAATACCATTTGACCCGGGAATCCCACTCCTTGGAATTTACCCAAAGAATATAACTTCTCAGATTCAAAAAGGCATATGTACCCCTATGTTTATTGCAGCACTATTTACAATAGCCAAGATATGGAAGCCACCTAAGTGTCCATCAGTAGATGAATGGATAAAGAAGAGGTGGTACATATACACAATGAAAATCTATTCAGCCATAAGAAGGAAACAAATCCTGCCATTTGCAACAATATGGATGGAGCTGGAGGATATTATGCTCAGTGAAATAAGCCAGGTGGAGAAAGACAAGTGCCAAATGATTTCCCTCATTTGTGGAGTATAAAAATGAAGCAAAACTGAAAGAACAAAATAGTAGCAGACTCAGAGTCTCCAAGAAGGAACTAGTGGTTACCAAAGGGGAGGGGTGTGGGAAGGTGGGTGGGGAGGGTGGGAGAAGGGGATTGAGGGGTATTATGTTTAGTACACATGGTGTGGGGGATCACGGGGAAAACAGTGTAGCACAGAGAAGGCAAACAGTGAATGTGTGGCATCTTACTACACTGATGGACAGTGACTGCATTGGGGTATGGGTGGGGACTTGATAATATGGGTAAAAGTAGTCACCACATTGTTTTTTCATGTGAAACCTTCATGAGAGGGTATATCAATAATACCTTAATAAAAAATAAAAAAATAAAAAAAGGAATAGGTACCTGAGCAGACACCAGGACCAAATCCAGGGGAAACCGCTCGGGACAGCCCACTTGCTGTTACCTCCTCTCAAGGTGCCTTTCTGCAGAGCCCTAACCGTAAGCTGTGATCAGCTCCCAAGCAGCGGTGAGGCAGAGCCTGCATTCCGGGCTGAGGGAGCCTGGCTATGCTGGGTCACCTGGATACAGAGTGTGACTGCTCCACACACCGATCCTCCAAACTGGGCCTGAGAACAGATACCTGCAGAAGGAAAGTCTGTGCATCCACGCCTTGCTACAGGTAAAGGAACAAGAAATGGAATGTGGTGCATTTGGGATGTAGGCTGAGGCAGTGAGTGTGGAGGGAGGAGGCCTGGCTCTGGAGTTGGGAGGCCACAGCATCATTTGCTTCTCAGACTCTGGGGGTGAAACACTGTGATTCCAGATGGCAGTGCCCTTGCCTGCCATCTGGTCGCAGTTGGATGGAGAGTTCAAGCTGATGAAATTGAGCCAGACAGCTGGTATTGGGTATTAGAAAATATAAGTCCAGATCTGGGGTAGCTTCGAACAGCACTGCCCACGAGCATGGGGTTCTGGGAAAAGAGGCCGAGGTCTCGTTTGTAAAGCTGGCCAAGGTGGGTAAAAACGATTTGAATTTATGAGTATATTTTTAACAACTTCATTACATGCTTACAAGGGAGCACATGGCATGTTAATTCTTAAAACTGCTGTTAGCTTGTGGCCACATACTGGGCTGTCCCACAAGTCATCTCTGGATTTTCCAATCGGATTTGGAAAATCCTTCCTCCAACGGCTCATCTCAGGCTTATTTGTGCAACAACCAGTTGTTATTCTTAATAGTTACAGTCAGCTGAAGAGAACTCACCAAACCTGCAGCTTCTCGGAAACAATCCCCAAGTGTTAAGTTTCCCCTAGTGATGGACTACGGTCCCGGGGCATGTGGGAACCCCAAAGAGCACTGCTTTTCCAACGGACATCAGAAAGACGCACTACTGCCCCAACATCGAAGCCCGTTGGCCAAAACGAATGTAGAAGCTGCACGGCCCCTGTGATGTTCTGGGACCAGCTTCTGTCTCAGCATAAAGGATTTTGCAAGGTGGAAACAGGTCACTGACCGGCAAGCAAAATTCTTTCTATTAGCAATCAGTTTCCGTGTTCAAATGTGAAGGAAAGAGCTGTCATTTTTTCTCTTCTTCCTACCACCATTTGCTATGAGTTATTAAACCACGTCCTGGAAAGAAGCCACTGGTGCATCTCATTAAATGAGCTTCTGAGGAGCTGTGGGTTTCCACTCTGGCAGCATGCACGTGCCACCAACATCCACATCTACCAGGCTCCACTGGAGGGTCAGTTGTGTAAGGCACTTTGTGGGACCCCAGATTCAAAGCTGAAAAGGCACTGAGATGTGTTTTGCCCCAGAAGGTGGTTTCTGCTTGGCCCCCAGGGAAAAGCCATCAGTGGGAATGCAGCCCAGAGAATTTATGAGGCCTGGTCGGCTACCTTCAAGCTGCAGGCTGGCTGGGCTCCTGGGCCTCTCAGACCAGGGCTGATTTGCTTCCAAACCTTTTAACAGAAGAGTAGCCTCTCTGACCAAAACCCTTGAATGCTGACGTCTCCAGGGTCTCCTGCAGTCCTTTCCCAGTTCCAAACTGGCTCTTGAATTATATCAGTGATAATTTTGTTCCAAGCTTAGAACCACAAGGGCTTCTAATCTTGGGATGTTTGGGAACACATATGGGTTTTACTAGGTAGCTTTCTTTCAGAAGCACTCAAATGAATATAATGAACTTCACAGTCCAAGGGGGTTGCTAGTTTTGGAAAGCGTTTTCTTCTAGCATGAGGGAGAGCCTGCTGGCACTTTGGATATGAGGGGGAAAGGAATACACAGGAAACAGGAATAGATATGTCAGGTGGACAAAAGAATATTCAAAGGGAAGTTGAAATGCTCAGTGAATGCATTCTGAACAGCACCCTGCAAGCCAACATTTACACAACACTGGGCAGACTCACCTCTCTGTCCGCCCACGTGCCTGCTCCTGCAGGCCCAGCTGCCTGCTAGATGAGGGGTCCCAAAGTCTTCTTTGCTGTTTCACCCAGCTTCCAGCCCAATGCGGGGTGAGAGGAAAGGGGACCAGCTGACTGTACATTTTGCCTCCTGTGATGGAAGTTTTAAGTTTATACCAGTGGGTGTGAGAGCCGAGCTCAAGGGAGCAACCTGAAGAACACTGAACCTGTCAGACAATCTGTCCTGTCATGTGAACTGTACAATTTTGGGGGGTTAAAGTCCATATTCTTTTAATTGCATCATGCTAGAAGGACAAGCTGCATTTTGTGCTTCAGCTGCAAGGCTGTCCCTCCTGACAGGCTGAACCCAGCGTCTGGAAAAGTGGTGATAAGCAACCACTGGTAGTTCAGGCAGACCCAGGTCGGGAGAGCCGGTGGGGTTAAGATTTTAAATGGGATTTTCCTGTTGTTCTGCAATTTCAGCTGAGGACCCTGGATAATTGTGCTTACACAGAAAAGCTAGCACAGGGCTTATGAACAGGTGTTCAAAGCTATCTTTCTCCATAATTTCCACCTCTAGCCTATTTAAGCAGATCCTTAAAATTGATCAGGGATGAGATTTTTTTAAAGGGATTTGTCTGAGCAGAGATGACCATTTTGTGTATGGTCCCTTCTCCTCAAAAGAAGAGAGGGAGGTCAGCAATGCCCACCTATTAAGATTGGGTTGCCAGCCAGGAGGTAAAACGCAGCTCTACCCGCCGCTGCCCACCTTCTGACCCCACTTCTGTGGCTGCCAAACTGCAGGAACCCACAGGCCACCCAGAGCTGAGTGTGAGGGTCCTCAGGAGAAGCCCGGGGACCACAGGATCCAAGCTGGGAGAGGCAAGGTGGGCATCTGGGGGAGACCCCCGAGGGACAGCAAAGAGAAAGCAGTGGGGAGCCCTGCGTTTAGTGCAGTGTGGGTGCAGGAAATGCCACAAAGGCAGAGTGGATTCCGGACAAACAAAACTGGGAGCATGAGCAGGGTATAAAGAAAAAGTGATAGAATTCCAGGAATGTCGAAGTTTTCAGCCAGAATATTGAATACACCTCTCACCAAAATAGACCAAACAAACAAAAGTGAAATGGCAAAGAGAGATGACTGATGCAGAACTCGGGGACAATACCATGGTACTTACGGTGAGAAACCTTCCCCAAAATCCTTAAATGAAAAGGACACAGGAAATAGACAAAGAGCTCTGCCTCCCAGAGGGTGGTATTAAGAAATTGGAAATAAATGAGGGAAATTCTGAAAAGCTCTCTCTGTGGGACAAAGCCTGCGGCATAGGGGGCGGAAGGGCCCCGCCTTTCTCCAGGCAAGCACCTCCTTCTGAGACTGAAAGAGCAGAGCTGGGAGGAGACGCGTATGGCCGCGACTGACTGTCCTCTGGACAGGCGAACGTCTCTGATGCCTGGAGAGCAGCCCAGCCTGGACGGTGGGGATATTGAGGGCAAAAGGTGCTGGTCCATAGAGGGAAAAACATGGGATATTTTCTTTAAAAATGTTTTACAAACTAAAACCAACAGAAAACTTACTGTCAACTGGACAAAGAGCCCTCAAAACACATGGGAGTTGTATTTGTCCAGTAGCTCCTGAGTGTAGGTGGGTGGCGGGCGATGTCCACGGGGCACATGGGGAGGACTGGCTCGGGGAAGGCCACACAGGTCCCCAGCAGCCCTGCATTGCTGAGCAGGTGCATAGAGCTCACTTGGCGCCCTGATGGCCGGCAAAGGGTGGTGCAGGTGGTGCTCAGGCACGTGCGCCAGGGAGGCAGAGGCGCCAGTGACCCACGTGATTTTGGAGCCAGTTGGGGGCCAAAAATGAATTGCTGCCTTTTGAAGACAAACAGCTGAGGGACAGGAATAGAGGAAAATAACATGATGTAAACGGAGTGCATAACAGTGTATTTTGGAAGATTCACAACAGGAAACAAATACTTTATCAAATGTATTATATGTTCAAGAAAATTAAAAACAAATGATTCTCTGAAATAAAATATTTGGTGACAACATCCTGAGACATAAGGGGAGTCTTTGTAACGAAAGGAGTGAACTAAGGAGAGAGGCAATGCTCTTGCAGCATTAAGTGGGAATTACAAACACCCAAGTTGTTCTTTGCGAGTGAAGCCCATGATCTCAGATCCCCAAGCAGGCCCTGTCAGGTGGCACACGCTCTCTGACTTCCCTTCCCTGGTTTGTCTAGTATGAAGGCATCATCCGGATAAATACCCCACGGGTGGGACGCTGTGGTTTAAAGAACTCACAATGACATTGAAGCCATTTATACACGAAATGAAGTCCAAATAATTAGGGATATGGTTTCTCAGATGTCAGTGTCATTGTCCAGGAAAGAAAGACAGAGGATGTTGCTTTAGGGGTGCCCTAACTGAATGCAGATGCATGTACTTGACACCCACCCCAAAAAAGGAATGGCACTTAAAGTGGCATTAAGTTGGCCTGCCATCCTACTCGACGCATATGCCCGACTGAGCACGTGATGGGGGCATGTCCAAGGTCTCCTTAGGGGTGCTCCGGTCCCACGTGATTCCCGGACAGGGAGCACTTCCCTGCCCTGTGGTCCCCTCCTTATCAACATTTGCAAAGGTGCACTGGGGCCTCTAGTGAAAGCCACTTACTTTATCTGCCACTTAACTAGAGAATTAATGCTGTTTTCAACATTTTGAAGGGAAAACTGAATTTTTTGGTCTCGTGGAAAGGCTTTCCCATCCCTAGTATTGCAATTTCCGTGGGAATTTTGGGGGTAATTTTGACAAGACATTATTTTGTCTCATCCATGAAGTCTGAAAGGAGCTCCAGTAGGAGAAATCCCGCAAAGACGAGTTTGGGGAAACTATTTCCCCACAGCGAGCTACGGGAACGCCTGGAGACACGACGGGACAACGGGCTGCAAGGCCGCGAGGAGTGTGGATACCCTGACATGATTCTCTCTTACAGAGAAAATGCATATTCCTTTGTTTAATATTGGTTTATCACTAGTATAAATAAATACATATTATTCCCCCATATGTAATAAGGCAAGAAACAAAACTCAAAACACAAGACCATATAGCAAATGATTAAAAGTAGGAGTAACACAAAAACCAACAACAGTGAATGAAAGAAAACATAAAAACGTAGTTTGGACTTGGAAAATCGAGGTCACAAGCCAGTTATTTACCAAGGAAAAGATATCAAAGATGGTTTTGAGGCATACACAGAATTTTTTTACGCTGGTTACCTTGGGTGGGAACATTCTGGGATGGGTCTTACATTATTCAAATATTTTAAGAAACGAACATTTCTCTGTGTTTGACCAATTTTTAAAAAAGGACATGTAGTATCTTTTTGTGATTGAATGTAACAGTGAAGTTATCTCATTTTGTAAAATGAAAAAAGAAGTAGGAACAAGATTTTTGTGCCATTGTTTAATCTCCTACTCCTGCAATATATGCCTAATTCTGGGTAATGACTACTGAGTTCAGAGTGAGAAACCCAAGGCTCTGAATGGTCCTCGATCCTTGGAGGAAGGTGCGGGGATGTTCAGAGTTTAAACTTCTCTCGGTTAAGGTGTGATCTCCTGATCACACAGAACATTGGTTAATCAGCATCCCATTCAGACATATACCAATTAATTGGTCACTACATTTCTGGAATATATTCTGCATATTTAGGATGACTGAGGAGAAGTCTCTCTCCTGCTTTTTTCTCTTCAACTCCTGTCTTCCCTCTTTGTTAAACAAGTTTATATTTGTATCTTCAGGAAGATGAATAAACTCTTGTGATTTTCATAGACGGAAATCTTGCTGTTTTGTGAAAATTATGGGAAAAAAACATCATGGCCACTTACTTGTTTTGTCATACTTCACATTTGCTCTTGGAAACTCATACCAGAAGCTCTGGATTCTGCTTTTCCTCAGTCCAGCTCAGGTGGGTCAATTTTTGTTTTTACTTTTATGAGGTAAACCAAGTAAAAAGTATTATGATTAATGTTTCTTCCCCAGGAACGGAGAAAAGAAATTGTCTCCACCGGCATGGAAAATATATAGTATAGAGAATGACTTTGGGAAGGCTGGGGGGACATTCGGTGGGAAAGTGCTTCCCCAGCCCATCCGTGAACAGTCACCTTCATTCAGGCGTGGAATACACTCTGGGTTTGAGAGCTCACGGGCACCCACGTTACTCTTGTGAGTACTTCACACCATGGAAATGCATCAAACTCTGTGTCTCCTCTGAATTAGAATCTACTATTTGGCATTTTTAGGAGGCCCCCAAAAATAATTTCCATGGAATTAGTCTAGGGTTTAGCAAATATCTTGACAAAAGTCAAAAGACAATATTTTAATATTTGGTACTAATTTTAATGAGGTAGAATCATATTTTAATAATTATTATACATGTGATTTATTGGATTTAATCAGTGTTATTTGCATCATTCTGAGCCAGAAATAAGTTAAGCAAATATTTAAACTGTATTAGCTCCAGTTCCTTTTCCTGCTGTTTTAAAGGTATCAGTAGAGCCAAATTAGTCTTTCTTGGTAATGACCTTTAATAATCTGCTGATGACATAAAAATCAAGATAATAAACATGAATCCCCTTTGCAGCTTTTTCCTTTGCATCGCTGACATTTCAGCCTGATTCCTTATGCTACTTTAAATGTAAATAATGAAGTTGGCTCCAAAGTCTCATATTTTGGGAAAAAATTCAAATTAATAAAACTGTATGCAGCTGAAGACTCAGGGAGCAGTTGTAGTCACAATGTAACTGACTGGGGGACTTCACCCCCTCTGCTGAGTTAAGAAGCAGTAATGAACGGGGCCTTTCCAGGAGGCAGTGGGTTTTCAATTAGATGGTCTGTGTTGCTGAGCCCGTGGGCCCCTCTAACTCTTAGGAACATCCATGGTGTCTCCCTCGCCACCCAAGTACTGGCAGCTGCTCTTAGTGGCCAATAATGAGTCAGCTCCCAAGAGATCAAAATTGTCACATTCACACCACGACAGTGGCTCAATCCCAGCCTCTTCCCCACCAGGTTTCTCCTTCTCTCACCCCTTCCAAGGTATGATAAGGCAAAGGCTGTTTTCATTAACACATGACATTAAAATGATGACAATAGCAAAAACCATGGCATATATTCAGTGCAAACAGCCTCACTAAATATAAAGGAAAAAAATAGACATCTGGGTGGCATCATGTATTTGAACACCATTAAATGTTGGATGCATCCAGAAAGACAGGGAACGCCCAGTCCATTTGAAAAATCATTGCATAAGAAAAGACCTCTAGGATGCATTGTAATATATAATCACCTTTAAAAAATTATTCTAGACCATTCGAAATGTTCATATATTGGTTATCCTTCCTTTTTAAAACATAGTTAATGAAACTGTAATATGGCAGGAATCACTGCAAAATTCCAAATTTTACGATTTAAGCTCAAAAAGCATGAGAAAATAATTAAGGAAATCGCTTTGAAAGCTCTGCTGACTTCACATGAAGAATGTTATGGAATAGTTAATTATCCATAATATATCATCTTCTTAAAAGCTGCCTTCCAGCACATGACGCAGCTTTCAGTTTAAAATGTAAGTCACAGTCACTCAGCCTGGGGTGCTTTGCTAACACCAAGTCTCCAGGCATTAGAGCCTGTGCACAGGGAACACTCATGGGAAAGCCTGGCTTCAAGGCTGTTCACTCTTTAACTTCTCCTCCAGGACCCCCAGAATAGTCCCAAAGAGGGCTTGCATGGCGGCCATTTGAGGAGACAGGCAGGTTCATCCGGTGCTCCCTGGATGGAGATGATTCATGCTCAGGTACAAACTCCGGAGCAACCTGAGAGAAATGGCTTTGAGCAGTTCTTAATTATTCATGCATTCATTCAGCAGAACTTCTCTGCACAGCTCTCTGTGCTGGGCCAGGTCCTTGGCACCCAGGAGGCAGTGGTGAGCCATGCCAGGGCCTCCCTTCAGGCAGCTGAGTTTAGCGGGCAGGCAACAGCTGGGGCCTTGTGTCCGGGGTGCCTGCACGGAGGGGCACAGGAGATGCAGGGCCAAGTTGGGTGGACGGGGCTACTACAGGGGTGCGCCGAGCACGTGCCTGAAGGCAGGGAGACACGTGTATAAATGGTGTTTCCTGGCTGTTTCCGGTAGCAGGAGAGCTCAGGGCGGGGGCTGGAGGAAGTGGGTGCTGGCAGGCGGAGGGGCACGTGCCACAGCATGGTGTGCAGGCGCCTCGGGACTGCTCAGGGTAGGGCAGGGGTGAACACCGCCCCTGAGTGGGAGGTGCCGAAATGGGATCTGAGGGTGACCAGGGAAGCTGTACTGCTTCTGGCCCTCACTTGGAAGGGCCAGAGGAGGGACAAGAGTCTGGGCAGAGCAGGGTGTGGTCTACACCTTCCCAGAGGGTGGCGTCAGTGCTGAGTAAGGAAGGGTGCACGGGGATAAGCAGGCGCAGCGGGAAGGGACTGGAGCCATTGGTCTGGAGAAAGGGCCTGCGGCAGGAGGGCCTGTGCGGCAGGCAGAGCCCACCCGCCTGTGTGTCACAGGTAGGTGTATGTTACGGGGGTGTCTGGGACAGTGGACGGTTTGGGCTTAAAGCAGCTGCAAGACAGCAGTTCGCATTTGTGACTGTCTGCTGGGTCTGCCGTCCCAAACTGCCACCCCCTGGGGGCTTGGACCTCTCTGGAGGCCAGAAGCCCCAGTCCCAGGTGTCCTCACTGGTCCCTCCTGACGTCATGAGAAGGCTCTGTTCCCGGCCCCTCTCCCTGCTGCTGGGGCTACCGGCATCCTCTGGCCTCCGCTGGCCTCCACTGGCTCTGCTGCACTGCCTGACCCTCTGGCTCTGTCTTCACGTGGTTGCCCATGCGCCTCTGTGTCCTAATGTCCCAGCTGTTATAAGGACACAGTCGGATTAGATCAGGGGTCTACCCCACCACAGGGTATCCTCCTTCTAACTTAACTAATTACATCCATAATGACTCTATTTCAAAATTAGGGCACATTCTGAGGCCCCTGTGGGTTTGTGCTTCCACTTATGGATTTTGTGGGGGACACAATCCATCCCAAAGCACCATTTATACACATGAGAAAGACTCAGGAGAAGCAGGTGTGGACATAATGCCTACTTATGTTGCAAGTGCGTCTGTCAAGTAGGCAGCTGACATACAGATGTGGGGTTCAGATGGGAGGTGCCACTATAGGCATGTCTAAGGCTGGCTCTGGCTAATATTGCCTCGGGGGGCGACACACCCAGGAAAGAGAGGGATCTGAAGTGAAGCTCTGGGACACCCCAACATTTATCAGGAAGGGAGAGGAGCAGGGCCCCCAAGGGCATGACAGTAAGGACGTGGACACCAGAGAGTGTGGCACCTGGAGCAAGCGAAGGCTGTACCCTCCAGCTGGGTGACAGCAGCTGTCTGCGTGCCCGATGCCACTGCCTGGGGCGTGGTGTGGGGCCCACGGGGCGCCGGGGCGTTCCCAGTCCTTGTGGAGGGACAGTGACTGACGTGAGCTCATGAGAAGCTGGGAAGGTGGGGCTGCAGACAGCAGGACGGGAGCGAGGCAGGGAGATGGGGCAGGACGGCCGGAGAGGATGTGAGCTGGGAGAGGGCTTTCTCTTACCAGTGGAGAAATGCCAGTGCATCTCTGCTCTGACGGGATGGGCAGCAGGGAGACGAGTGGGCAGAAGAGTGACCAACGGCCGCAGGGAGAAGAGGGGCTGCTTGGGTCCTGCTCTGTCTGTGTTGGGAGAGCAGGCGAGCAAAGCCCAGAGGAGCTGCTCAGGATGGAGGGTCAGTGCACTCTGGTGCCGTGGATGGGACGGCCTCGTCCCCAGGCGTTTGTGCTCCCAGAGGGGGAGAGGGCTTGGGCAGAAAAGTGTCATCTGGGAGTGTTTTTGCCTGAGACAAAGGTGGACACATGCCATGTTTTATAAGTTAGCTATTCTTGGGTGACAAACGGGGAATGCTTTCTTCCAATCAGGGTGTTTATTAATACAGTTTTAAACTGCTCTGTAGGGGGCAGCTCCTATCATGGCACACGATGCGGCAATCTGCGCTGGGAGACTGAGGCGCAGAGACATCTGCTGGCTGACCTGAGGCCCCATCCTGCTAACCGTGATGGCAACGGGACATGCAAAGTGTGCCCTGGTCTCAGAGGGCATGTGGCTGGAGAGGGGACGTGACATCTCCATCCTCTCTCCCTCGGCAGATGCACCCGCCCTGCACCCCACCCCCACTGCACCGCATACCTGCACCGTCTCCCACACAAGTACCTCCCACGCACACCTACCCACAGGATTATGTCTCACACACACATAAATCTAGTGGTGTCATGTTCCTGAATAAATAAATACATGATGTGCTTAAGCAATAAAAAAGAGCCAGAATTCCTTAAAACCGAAAGTCTTCTTAGGAGGCAAAAAAAAAAAAAAAGTTAAATGGCAGGTAAAACAATAAAGCTGAAAATAAACTACAGATTTATTTAATATTAATAGCCAATATTTTAAAATGTGCTTCCCCACCCCACCAAAGTCAAAGAAATTGTGTTGAAATTAGCAAGATAAAAATTAAACATAATAATAAAACTTAGGTTTTGCCATGTGTCCTTTAAAATTAGATCTTTATTAAATATTTAAAGCATTTTGGATATTACAATGGTTTTTAGAATGTTTTATGTATTAGAAATTTCAGTGTTCCTAGAGAAGTTTTAAAAAGATCTCCTGGGAACCCTGACACCAAAGGGAACCGGCATCCAGCAGGGTAAAACCCTGAGTGGCACGTTTAGGGCAAAAAACCTCTGGGGCCTTGCTTTCATTTGTATGGGGCTGGTTTGTTGCTGGGCCATGACTCACATCCAAGAGATGTTTTACTGAAGTGCTCCTAATATTGTAAAGAAAGACATGGTCCACATGTGAACTGGCCATAGTGGGTGAGCCATACTCCTCTGGTGCTAATCGTGGACAGGTGCCTGCTCACGGCCACACGCATCGGGGAAGGGCTCTGAGCAGGCAGCAGAGAGGCACAGCTACCGACACCAGGAGATGCTCAGCTGGGTGTCCTCCCACCTCTGCCGAGAAGCCCAAGGCCCTGCCAGCCGCCTCGGAAAGCCGCCTCCAGTGGGCCAGCCACCAGGAAAGTCGCAGAGGCAGAAAGGCTGTGCTTTGCCCTCAGACTTCTCTGCAGATGCTAAGAGGCCTTGCCCGGAACGCTGGGTGGACAGCTCCCCTTCAGAGATGACCCAGGACATCTCAGCAGGCCCTGGTAGTGGGTGCTGAATGGACTACTGTTTAGAAGTGTTTTGACCTGCCCCTCCTTGGGTCTGGTGGCCCTGAGAGAAGCTAGCTCTGCTGCTGACCCCTTTGACCCCCGGGGCTCTGGCTTCACAGGGGTCAGATTTCAGGGTTTCAGCTGAGGCCTGGAAACACAAGCAGAAGCACACACAGTATGCTCAAGGGTGAGGGCAGGTGAGAGGGCCCAGAGCTTGTGTCGCCTCCTTATCTTGGCCTCTGCAGCCATTTTGGCTCTACAGCTGTGGGACAGAGCAAAGTGTGGTTGTTGGGTCCCTCTGCACCTCTCTCTCGCCGTCCCCCTCTCCCCTTCCCCTCTCCTGCTGGGATCTAGAAGTGCTGTCCCAAAAGTCAAGTGGAGTTTTGCAGCCTGAGTAACACAAAACAACAGTCTTGTTTTCCTCCTGAGACATTACATTGATCGCCTTCCTCAGCCTTGGGATACCCTCAGCGCTCCCACTGCAGGGAGATCACTGGCTGCCTGAGGGGGCACAGGGTGTCCGGATTATGACAGCAGTTTGGAAATCCCGTCTCCAAAGGCCGGCTGCCCCAGAAGGCAGCAGCCAATGTGTGACAGCACCTTAGCCCTCGGGTTTCTGGTCAACCACCTCTTAGAAGTTCCTGGCACTGTGAAGTAAAAAAAGGCAAGCCACAAAAGAGTGCACATAGTATGACCACCTTTTGCTAAACACTTTACCAGAGAAATAGGGCTGAAAGCCACTGCTGAAATCTGCCTGCCTGTGTCAGCCAAGCGCTGGAGGGACAGGAGGGCAGGGGATTTCATGCCCTGTCCTCTGCTGAGTCATACTTCTAAATATTCTGTGTACCTGGAAGTAAGTTTTTCAATTTTTTGGTTTTCTTGTCAATAAGTGGGATATAAAATTATATTTCTGGAAAGAAGGGGGGAAAATAATAAAGGCAGAAACCTAATAAGATGTCAGCCGTGACTTTCTGAGTGGTGAACCATAAGTACTTTTTTCTTTCTAAGTTTTCAATAATGTGTATATGTGACTGCTAGAATGGAAATACATAATAAAGTTTACTGATGTTGGCTTTTTGTTCTGAATCCCTGGGAAGAAAGAGGAGGAGAAAATGCCTCCAAGCTTTAAGCAGGAGATTTGATTTAGAGCTTAAGACACCATTCAGAGCCAAGCATTAGGGCTGGTAATGGAGCTCCAGGTGGAGAGCCCACACTTAGTTTCCAGGTAAGCCTTTTCTTTAGAATCACAATGACGCTTTCCAGGGAAGGGGGAGAGGACAGAAGGGGCGTCTCGCTGATCCCAAGATCCTAAACTGAATAACAAATGCAGAGCATGCCTCCCCGACCTCTACTAAAAAGTAATGAAAAGGAGAAAGTCTTGAGAGTGAATGTCATTTAACATACATTAACATCATAAATGGACATTAGACCATTTTCAACCCCTTAGACCAAATTAACGATTTCTGATTGTACTGATAAAGCCTTATCATCTCTCTTTACTGACATCCTTTCCTCTTCCTACTTACATCTGGAAAATCTCAGTGGAACCATAAGGAAATTGAAGGAGTGATTTACCATTGTCATTTAACATATGTGAAAGTCTACAAGCCTAGAAAATATACGAATTCGGGGATAAGACACATTGATCCAGCGTGTTAGCTCAAGCCGGCCGCTTCATCTGAGCGGCTCAAAAGGGTCAATATAAGACATTTTCTTTCAAGTGAAGTGTTGTTTTTTTTTTATTCCAGTGAGTCAAGTCTATCTGATTATAGGTATTATATAATTATTTAATACATTATTGTATAATTATTTATATGTACATGAGTGTTTTTCTAAATATACAACCATAAATGTATTTACTATGGGCTAATACATAATAAGTGTGTATATATATCAAGGAAAGCTGTCATGTTTTAATAGGCTCGCCTTCAACTTGAGGCTTTATGAACGTTATAGCCTATACTCTAAAACAATGCATTACCATTTAAAAAGTAAAATTGCTTCCTAAAGAATTCGGCAGCTGTGTTTTCATAGATTGGGAGCTACGAGTACAAATTATGATCATTATCTAGTTCTGAGTAGAAAACAATGACTCAGTTATAATATTGAAAAATATGTAATGGTCAAAAATCTCTAAATTTATTTTAGCTTCCATTTGAGGCCTTTAAAAATCAGTCCTGGAAAATGAATAATGCTGATCCTAGATCAGGATGAAATTAGCATTTGAAAACCCAGAGAATACCAAAATATTTTTACAGTGTATCTCTCCTGTAAGGTTCCCGCACACCTTGGGCAACATCTTCCGAGAGCGCCTACAGCAAAGGTTTCCTCTACCGTTTGCTCTGATAAAAGTGCATAGAAGGTCTTTGTAAAGGCTCAGCTTTCTTCTTTCTTTTTCTTTAAACTTTCAATGCAATAGAACCACTCTTTAGGTCTGAGGTGTATCTAGTTCATACCCGTTTCCGTTGCTTTCATATTACCTGGCTGCGTCAGATATGCTTCAGCTTCTGCGCAAGGTCTCTCAGGCCCTGAATGCAGCCCAATAGTAAAACGCTGCATTCAAAATCGGGAGAAATAACACTCATCATAGCAAAACCAGAGATAAATTTGTATTTCAGGTAAATCCTCATTTATGCTTATATTCAGGGGATTGTAAAGATATCTTGGATTTAAAATGCAACTTAGAAAATCATCTCCTTTTCTTCCTTTCTGCAGAAACTGACACCCAGATTGGTGAAGTAAGCAGCGGTGATGCCAGGACAGCCGAAAATGGCCTAAACTTTAACCCAGCTGCCATGTAACTCTTTCTTTGCAGACGGATTCCTTTCCATAGAACATGGCTTCGAATCGGGTCTGGTTTTCATTAGCTCGCAGCACCAACAATCCTCACTGGGGACCCTGCTCTGCTAATTATTCCCGGGCTGTGGACTCGGGTCCTTAAGCTGGAGGCCTCTGCTCCAGTCTTCAATGTTTTGTGCTCTTTAGCACAAGCTTTTCTTTATTACACTGTCTGGGAGAAAAAAAATTGTCTCTAATAAAAAGAAGTTTCAGTCAAAGTAAAAAAACCAGGGCTAAGAATGTGGATACTAGAGACGTGGAGACAGACAGTAAACCTCGTGGCCACCCTAAGCCTCGGGTCCCCAGCTCCTCCTTGTGACGTGGGGTGAACTGTGCCAGTTTGGGTAGATCCCATTAGACAGAGTTAAGGTGGGGTAAGAATAATACAAAAATAACAATGCTTTCTTACTTAGGGGCAACTGCTAAGTGACAGAGGCCAATTTTGGTGCTTGAAATAAGGTTGTTACCGTCCATGAAGGAAAAGAGCGATTTCTGACTTAATGATTTTAAAAATGTGTATTGTTTGTATACCTAGCTCATGATCAAGTCTATCTCTGTTGGCTGCTTCGCAGGACCCGTGAAGACTGCATATGAAACACCTCATGGGTCTGCTCCGCGAATGATAGACTATAGCTGTTGTCATGGATACTATTCTTATAAACTGGGATACAATCAGGAAGGTTTTTGAAGACACCTCTCCCAGGTTTCTTAGAGATGGCTTTTTCCAGTGCACCCTAAAATTTGCCTAGAGGTGGGAGAACAGTATAGTTTAATAGAATGGGCCCCATGATAGTGCAAATATCATGTCTTTAGTCTTTTGGAAGAGATTTAGCTCCCAACACAAGCTAACCTGGTTAAACCCCACATGGTACAAATACAAGGACCGATGCAATAGGAAAGAGGATCAGTGGATAACCTGATCTACACATGCAACTAGGGAAGCTGAAAAAATGAGTTGAATTTCAGCCACATAGAGTTTTGATTATGAAAACAACCTTTCATATGTTTTTGTAAAAATAGTCTGTTTCAGTTAATATAAATCAAATGTTCAGGAGTGGCAGGAGAAAATAGTACTCAGAGCACAGCAAAGAGAGGGGGTCCCCAGCCAGCCCAGAGGCAGAAGCTCCTCTGGTTTATGAACAGTCACGTTCTTTCAGGTGTTAGCTTACCGGCAGGGCTGGACATTCAGGGGGAAAAGAAAGGGGAAATCTAGAAAAACTCACTGGTGCGTGAGTTGATGAGGATATGGAAAAGGCAGTCCCTGGCATGCCTGCTTTCTGAGGGTGGGGACTCAGAAGGAGCCTGGGACGGGCTGATCACAGACAGCTCGAGAATGTCCGTTATAACCACACCATACCTGTACACGGTGGCCCCCCACTCTTCACTTCAGAATATTTTGTAAGCCTTGCCCTAGCTTATGCATGATTTGTTTTGAAGAAAATGCTCCAGTTCTTAAGATGTCATCTCTTCATTTTAATGTACACCCTTAAGATACACACACACACACACACACACACACACACACACACACACACACAGTATCAGGCGATGTGTTCTTCATTCAGCACTTACCTGAGTGCCTTCAACGTCTACAACTATGTGTGTTATAACCTGCCTCTTCCAAGTCCCGGACCCCTCCAGTGAGTCTCCCTTAGGGGCTTGGGGCCACCTTCCCGGCTGTAGTGTGAGCTAGGCAGCCAAAGCTGTGGCGTCCCCTGGCTTGGTGGGCAAGGCCTCTGACCCCCCGAAGTCCTGACCATTTCCAGAAGAGTCTCTGTCTGCTTTTCTTGGCAACCAGAGGGTCATTGCATGATATTTCACAGTGGACCCAGATCACTCACTCTGCTCTGGCCTGCCCAATAATCCTGCCTCTTAGGTCAGGACTGAATCTGTGGTCTGCTATTGCTTCCTCTTTTATCACTCAGGACAGCTGAGAATTCACAGGGACAGAGAATTTCACTGGGGCTGTGGGGAAATGTAAGCATGGGTGATGGGAGACAGTGAGGTTGATACCGGGCCCCTGATCTTAGGAGCTTATGATCTAGGGGAAGACAAAACTGTGATGTGTACAACAATTAAACGGCAATAAATGCCCACACATGTCATCAAGTGTTAAGTGGGCAGTGAAGAACAGATCGAATCAAAGATGGGTGGGCCATGAGCTCAAGGAGCCTCGGGAAGGAAAGTAGTCCTTACACCTGCGGAGTGTGCATCTTGCTTCCCCATCTCGTCTCAAGGAGCCCGCAAAGCCAGCAGACGCACGTGGGCCCCCTTCAGCTGTCTGGGAGCTGGGCATGCTCTCTCCCTCTCCCGCTTCCTGCCCACAACCTTCTCCCCCCTGCCTCTTCACTCCCTTCCTGTCATCCTTCATTCAAGCAGGGCCAAGCCACCTCCTTCTGACTTCCCTGGAGGTCTTCCCATCACACTGTGAAGTGTGTCCCCAGAGCATCTCCCTCCCGAGGGCGTGGGAGTCCAGGTCTGGGGGAGACTTGAAGACACAGGATGAATGTGTACCATTCTGGGAGGTCTATGAGGCCCTGTCTACACTGTGCAACCCCTAACAGCATTGGGGGATCCAGAGAGCAGAAGTTCTGCACACTGGCTTATAGCACTTGCTCGGCAGATCACCGGGGAACGGGGATCAGGACTTCTGCATCCGGCTTTCAAAGTTGACCTGAAAGTGACACGGTGGCTCTGTAGTGCTCCAAGTTCAGGCCACAGACTGTCCATCAAAATCACTGTGGGGCCATGTTCCAGGGCCCATGTGAACCCAGTGGGTCGGGCCCCCCAGAGGAGGTCCACTAGTGGTGCTTGTAATCAGTTTCCCAGGTGATTTTTATGCACTGTAAGTGCTGAATGGGGAGCGTCTTGGCGTAAGGGCAGCCCGGTCTAAGCCCCTGCTACCATGCAGTGAGCACTCGCTGAATGCACAGTCGCACTCACTCCCCACAAGAGCCCTGGGATGGAGCTGTATTTGTTTTTTGACTTCATAGATGCTGAGGAGGGGATCGGGCAAGGCCATCCAGCCATGCCAACTACAGTCGCGATTTAAAGTCAGGAATCTGCCTTCTCACTGTCATCCATACACTCTCCCAGGTGAAGGTCAAGCAACAAAGAGTACCAGCTGCAGAATGAAGTAATAGTTCCTTGCATTATGAAAAGAAGAAACAAACCCTCCTCAATGTGCATTCATGTCTGTCTCCAGCTCTAGCTGCCAAACACTGCAGGTTGGTCCCTTTATCTTATCAACAAGGCAATCCCGCATAGAAGCATTTGTGAAATTTGGGGGTATTAGCAGCAGCAGTGACTGAAGCACGTTCCTCTGTAGACATTTAACTTCGAAAAGAAGGAAGAAAAAAAGAAGCAAAATTTGATTTTTGCAGACACTTGGTTTGAACTGAAAATGAACTCCTACTAAAATCAGACTCTAGAAACCTGTCTCTCCCTGGGGAGCGAAACAGACACTTGCATGTGCCCTGGCATATAGGAAAACATTGTATTAAACAAGATAGATTTGAAAATGAGCACATTACCTCATTGTAAATGTTGTGCTGTGGCCCATGCACGGTCTCCTGTACAGAGAAGCACAGGGCTGTTCATAGTCTCATTCATATAGTGGAAACTCCTTGAAGCCCAGCTTTGTGGTGGGCCCCTCTCTTGATGACCTTCCATACTATGGATCTAAGTCTCAAAACAAGTCAGAATTTAAAGGAATTTACATGATCAGCTCCACAGGCAAAAGTTGCAGGATGTAAAAATGTATGTTCCATTATTTTTATAGTCAGACCAGGGAGATTTCACTAATACGGAAACAAATCACTTTACTTATTATATTGAGCCCACTAGAGGAATGGATAATCGGGTTGGAGAGATGGTCCTGCATCTGAGTTTGTGCAATAAGTATTCTAGAAATGGGGGCAATAGAAGGGAGCCGTCCGTGCTGCTCTCAAAGGGGATTTGTGTCATGTGGCGAGTGACTGTGTGAACAGGAAAGGTGTCCTGGGGAGCTGGTGGTGGGGACCATGCTGGGGAGGAAGAGCAGGCTCTGCCCAGGTGGCCTGCTGTTGGGCTCCGAAGCTGCAGGGTAGAGGCCTCAGAAGTCTGGTGCATTCAGACAATGCCCAGGAGGTCAGTTTGTGCAGAACACAGCAGGGAAGGGGGAGCAGAGAACGCCCTGCTGTGGAGTGGATGCAGATGGAGGCGGAGAGGGAGGTGTGGAGGGCCGCGTGTCCAGCCAAGGAGTCTGGACCGTCCCCTTCAGGCACTGGGAGCCACTGAAGGCAGAATAGGCTGCAGATCTTGATCCAGTCCTGCCTTTGCTGAGCTCAGGCTGTAACTCTTTTGGCAATTCGGACGCAGGCCTTATGCAAACCCAGGTTAACTAATCAATCAACCAATCAATAATATAAAGTGGTGCAGTGGGAGGGGTCATCTGTGATGTCCCGTGAACCGGAAGGGCTCTTCACCACGGCCTCACATCTTTGCTCCACCACGGGTCCGATGAGTCCACTGACTTTGCAGGCTTCTGTGGTCTATTTCAAACTTAAGTGTTGTCCGTGTTTCTTTTCAGAGGGAGAAATTCCCATAGACTCCTTTGCTGACTTAAATAGATTTTCTTAAAATGTACTTCATGCAGTAACAAATCTCAGAGCATCTATATGGCCCTATGGTTATAGTCTTAAAGGTCAAATCAACAAATACAATCCAGTCAATACCTTTCAAATTAGTAAACCTAATCCAAATGATGTGTGTTGAAATAAAAGTGCCAAAGTGGGATTTAGTAGAAACACCATGTTTTGATATCTCGTGTGTTGTTCAATTTATTCTTTTGGTTTTTGGTGAAGTGGGGTCTTTTGATGTCATTGTCAAATTCACACAACTGTGAGTTTGCTGTGAAATATATAAATCAGGGGTGGTTTCGTCTTTTGCAAGTGATGAAGCCAATACAATTTCAGGGGGCTTCTTTAAGGAAATGAGTACAATATTCAGAATACAAAATTGCTAGTGACCATACCAGGGTCATGGGGAAGGCCTGATGCTCATGATAAATCCGTCTTTCTATGAAGTGCCCAGAGCCATGCCCAGCCCCATGCCAAGCACACAGCCCATATTCATGAGTCTTCATTGCTGTTGCCTCATCTTTGAAACCAAGCAAAATCTTTGCTACAGTGACATCTGAAGGGCTAGAATTTGTCTATTGCTCCCCTGTCTTGGATTCCCTCACTAAGCTGTTCAGACAAGAGCGCTTAACATCTCCTGAACAAAATAGTTTAATCATTTTGAGTGAAATGACCTAATAAATCAAACCGGTCAATTCAACCTAAAAATCTATCAGTGTCCCCAGAAGTAAGGAATCCACCCAGTCCCAATGACTGAGCCAGTTTTTCATGTACACACTGTCCATCTTGGAAAATGCTTCCTTGATGTCTTTGTTTCCCCTGCTGCTATGACCTTGATTGCCATCAGATATCTGCAGAAGGATCTATTTTAAGAGCTGTAATCGAGAAGGTGTCAGGCCTCCGTATTCGTGTTGATATGCACTTGTGATGGGCATATGTCTGAAAGATGTAGCCCTGGGGTCCTATTTTAATTTTCATGATACTGCTTTGGTTTTAAATAAAATATGGATTTGCACATTTTCTCAAATTACTTAATGCCATCAGTAAGCAGTCAATAGAAGCTAAAGAATAATGCCATTATTGCATCATTCATTTCTGATTAAAAATAGAATACAATATTTAAATAAATAAACAAAGTGACATACCTCTTAACCCCTATCTGAGAGAGTGGCCCAACTCCCTAGTAATAAGCTATGCAAACACATACTTCATTGTCAATATTCTAGATATATGAATCAGCTCTTATCTCCTCCTGTCCAGCCCAGGGCCTTCCGCCGAAGAGGCAGTGAGACACTGCCATAGGGGCCCATCAGGGACAGGAGAGAAAAGGGTGCTTTTCTTGGTTTGGATTCTACCCAAAGAAATACCCTTCAACGCCAGCTTTACAAGTTCACAGAGAAGGTACATTTTTTCCAAGTCTCTTTCTCTGAAGTACTGAAGTCACACAGAGGAATATGTAGAAGGAGAAAGTTCCCGAGTTGAAGGCTAAGTGTGCAGAGGTCGGAAGGCTGGGGTCCTGCCGGCGCCAGGAGCAGCTGCTGGAAACCAGAAGCGGAATACATAGAGCAGGGCGACGGCCCGTTCTGCAGCAGGAGGAGGAAAGCCCGATGCCCAGGGGTGCCGTCAGTGCAGAAAGCCGAAGAGCAGCACAGAGGGGCTGACGAGCTCATCAAGTGGGGAAAACAAAGCCAGAAACAAGAAGCCAGTAGGAGAGAGAAGAAGAGAAGGGCAAAGAATGGAGAGAAGGGAAGCTGGGAAGCTTTAAAAACAGCCACAAAGAAAATAAGGGGAACATCGATGGCGAGAAGGCATTGCGCAGGCCTTATCTTGGACCAATGACACAGTGAAAGAATCCAGAATTAGGTATTTTTTTACAATTGCTTCAGCTACGAACTATGTGCTCTGGCAACAAGAACAGGCGTGTCCTCTAAAGGGAAGTCATCTGTTCCACCAGAGCCCCTGAAGCACCTTCTCCTGTTGAGGTAATGTTGGTGTTTTGGGGGTGCAACTGCTTGTTTTTGGAAAGATATATGAGACAAGAAAGGAGAATGTTGGTATGGGTTCATTTAAAGGACCTGGGCAGATGACTGCACTTCAGTTTTTATCTTTGAGACTATTTAAAGATAATAATAATAAAAAAGAATGAGAGATTTCACATTCCTTCCCCTGCCACTCTGAAAGATTAAATCATGTTTCTCAGAGATTAATACATTCAATTTCACCCTGGGAAGAAAAAAAAATCAGCTTTTTGCATGAACAATAATGAAACAATTTTATAAAGTATGGAAATGTTTAATAGTGAATAAACACTTAAAGCAATCATCTTTCTGTACTGCATATGTAAGCACATATAGAACATTTATACCCTGGTCTGTTTATGTCCAACATAATCTACCTAATAAATGAGATTTATGGGGGGCAGGGAGTCATCTACCTGTGTGTGACCCCCATTATGCTGGAAAAGGGGGCTGACCTGGTCACAGGCTTCTGCTAATGAACTGCATAAAACAAGGATTAACTCATTGTTCACTGCTTTATCTCCAACTGCAGAAGACAGACTGCAGAAGCATTTACATTTCAAAACAGGGATTTGCTCAAAATATTCAGATAAGCTCGAGAACACCTGCTTTTGAGCTTTTGCAAATAGTATCTGTGCATTTTTCCTAGAAGGCAGTCCAGGCCTGTCTTATGGCCAAGTAAATAACGTGTGCATCTAAAGAGGTACAGGAGTAAAACCCTGGAGGGCAGCAGGGTTGAGGGGAGAAAAGAAAAATGGGAAACAGCAGAGAAGCAAAGGGCTGACGGCTGAGCTGCTCATCAGAGCCTGAGAATGGGATTCCTGTCCACCTCACAGAAGGTGTGCGTCTGGAAGAGGAAGCCAGCGTGCGCGGAGCCCTGGGCCGGGCTGTCCTGGCCCTGCCACCTGCCCCGCCAGGTGAGTGGGGGCTGAACACGCCGCGCCAGCGCTGGCCAGCTCCCCAGAGGCCTGTGTGACTCCAGCCTGTCTGCTTCCTCCTCTCGTCCTTCTGAAAGAGTGCAAACTCGGATCTGATTCAACATGTGAATCTGAGAATGTTGCTGACTGCTGGGCCCACCCGGGCCTCAGGTTTCCGTCTGTAAGGTGGGCTCTGGGTGCTTCCCCTCAAAACCATTGTGAAGATAAAATAAATGAGCTGGTGAGCTTGGAAAACAAGGGCGTGGCGTGTGTGCAGCCGCAGCTTCTCCCCCTCAGGCTGCGCGTGGAAGTAAGCAGAGGCTGCACCTCCCGCCACGGCCGCGCGGGGCGGCACTGAGCACAGGGCGGCAGCGCCCGAGAGCCTCAGGAGGACACTACCCCTGCAGGTAGGCGAGCCACGCACAGGAGCCCAGGGTCTGGCAGGAGGGAGGGGCTCATGAGAAGGTCACTGGAGACCTCGCACTGTTTCTTATCAAGAAATAATCAGGCTGGTGTCTCTGGATCTCAAGGCCGCCCCGGTGCTGTGAGCCTACAGAGAACTTCTTAAATTGAGCTGCTGACACCCAGCATTGAGGCAAGCGTCAGCTCCGCCCAGCTTTGTGAGCAGCCCACCGAGGGCGCTTTCCGAGAGCCCTAATCAGAGCGCGGACGTGGGACCCGAGACCACTGGATGCCTCCCCAGACTTCTCTTGGATCCCATTTATTTCTGTCTGGAGCCCGCGGCTTCCTCGGGGTTTTCAGTGCTGGTGTAATCTGATTAAAACCATCATCAAGGCCAGCTTTGAAGAGACCAGGAGAGGACATGTCACTTTGAAAGCAGCCTGGAGGCCCAGGAGAGTGACGGAGAGGCAGGGGGTTCTGTGCAGCCCCAGGTGCGGCTTCTGCTCAGGTACCGAGCACCCTGTCCGGTACCAGGCTCTGGGCCCTGTCCTCATTGCTGTCACTTCTTCTGACTGTCATTATGACTTCCTGGGCTGCATCATTCCTGTTTGATGCAAGAAAAAGGCTGGAGATCAGAGACATTTAAGAAATGATTCACATACCTAGGAAAAGGGAAAAAGCTTCATTTCAGTGGGTGGTTCCTGGGCCCTGCTGTCCCAGGGCTCCCTCCCTGGGGCCTTTGCATTTGAAGCCTTCTTATGACCTGGGAAGCATGAGCCGCCTGCCTTCATTACTGTGGGGAATCAGATGTGGATCATAGGGTGCATGGTGCACAGACATTAATGCAATAGATGTTTAGGCTGCTGTGTTCATTACCAGGGAAGGAAAAATGAGTAAGTCGGAAGCATGTTCCTTATGCAACGCACAATGTCAGAAATTACTACTTTCAAGCATGTCCCTAACGCAGTGTCCTGGCCGGCTTCCTGCTCACCATGGCTGGCAGAGCAGTGTGTTACGTGAAGCAGGTGGTCCGTGCCGCCGATGCGTGACCAGGTTCAAGCAGAAGAAGGTCCCAGCAGCCCGGGGGCTGTGAGTGTTGTGACTACAGACAAGGCCACAGGGAGGAGGCGGGGGAAAGGGCCTGGTGGTGGTGCAGGATTCCGAGAAGTGGACATTAGTGGTAAACGGGGTGTTCCGAGATAGAAGAAACACCAGCAAAGTGCAGCGGGAAGTGTTTGGAGCTCAGAGTCCCAGGTAAGTTGAAGACAACTTTTGTTTATTCCCCACTGATGAATAACAATCTTTTAAAAGAATATTTGCAATTTTTAAAATTAAATTCTTCACTCTTAGCGAGTCATAGGGTTTGAATTTGGCAAGTTTTGCACCCAAACAACAGAGCCTCACTAATTGTAATTAGCAGCGTCACTCCACACATGCAGCCATTTAAAATGGCCCACAGCTACATACTCTCTCTCTCTCTCTCTCTCTCTCTCTCTCTCTCTCACACACACACACACACACACACACACACGCACACACACACGCACACACACTCTCACACAGACACACACGCACTCACACATAGCAAATCAACACATCCCCTGGGGCAGCTTATTTTGAAGACAGGCAACTTATTTGCCATCAATTTATACAATTGTCAAGCAAATTAATTTGCGTGTTGGGAAACCACTTCAAAAAATAAAGAACAAGGGGCCAGAAACTCTTCCTGGAGAGGAGTGACCGGATGGAGCGGATGGAGAGCTTGGCCTCTGCAGGCTGAAGCTGGCCTTGTGACCCCCCCGCCGCCCAACCACCCTAGGAATCCGGGCATGTCACTCTGTTCTGAAGGATGAAGAGTTCAGTATCATCATTCACGGAGGCAAATACAGACATTTAGGCATAATGCCTTCTGCTGGTTGGGTCAGGGCTAGGCCCCTCCACGTCCTTACATCACTTATTTCCCACAGTAAACTTGCAAAACAAATGAAACCTCCATTTTTACAAAGAAAAAAGCATTACGTAAATGTGCACAGTTTGTGATTATTCTGAGCTCAGTCAGACCAACTCCCATCTCTGTCTTCCTGGGACGCACTTGTTGTATGTTTGGCCTTATCAAACAGCTCAGGGGCTGAGTGGCAGAACTTATTTTAAACAATGATAAGAAGCAAAGGATTTGCCCGACTTTCTGTATTGAAGGGGAAAGAAAAATATTATTCTGCTCTTACCCTAAACCATGATGTATTCTCGCACACAGAAGGTAGGGTTGTCTGGTCACTAGTCCTGACAATATTTATAATGTGGTGGAGGGTGGAGCAGAGGGGGTGGCCAAATGTCACCATTTTGAGAAGACTAAGATCACACCCACTGGCTCCCTAAGTGCTAGGATATGTGCCGAGTATATTCATGCAACATAGTCTTATGCTCAAAAGACTCCTAGGAGCTACCTACCACTGTCACCCCCAGTGCCAGCCACAAAAGGATAATTGAGGTACACAAAAGTTCAGTAATTTGCTCAATGCTAGGGAACTCCTACGTGGTAGGTCTAGGGATGTGTGAACCTGGGGTTCTGGTTCCAGGCACCCTATGATGCAATGACCACCACATCATGTTCTTGCACACATTGTTAGTGCCCTGGGGCTGCCAAACTGGAGGGTTCAAAGATAGAAATGTATTCTTTCACAATTCTAGGGGCTGGGAGTTCAAAATTAAGGCGTCAACATGGCCACACTCCCTCTGAAACCTGGAAGGAAGACTCTTTCCTTCACTAGTTTCTGCTGGTTTCCCAGCCATCCTTGGCCTTCCTAGGCTTGCAGTGGCACCCTACAGCCTCTGCCTCCGGGGCTCTGACTTCATGGACACTTTCTTATAAGGACACCAGTCATCCTGAATTAGGGCCCACCCTGTCCCAGAATGACCTCATTTTATCAATTGCATCTGCCAAAGCCCCCTTTCCAAATAAGGCCATGTTCTGAGGTCCTAGAGGTTAGGACTTCAGTACACCACTTTCTGGAGGACACAGTTCAGCCCATGACAACAGGGTAAACATGTTAGCTCCTCCGGGTGCTTGGACCACAGAGCTGGTGCAGGCCGAGGAAACACACATGTATGCACTCTACTTTCAGTTTAGATCGACTTTCTGGATGAATAATTTCAGGTAGAAGGAAACTGAGGTATATAGAGTCTCATTCTCATTCACTACCAGGCAGAAAATAATAGACGTAACAAATTATTATTTGCTTCAAAAAAGATGGCAGTGTGAGAGGTGAGACAGAGGCTTCCTCCTAAAACCGCATGTAATATGAAAGTATAACTAATACAAGTACTCTTGGAAGAGCAACAGGAAAGAGGACGGCAACAAACTGCACACACCTGGAGACAAGAGCGGACCTCACGGGAAAGGGTAACTTACCAAAGCTGTGGTCCTGCGGGATCCAAGCCCTTCCCCCACCCCAGCTCACTGACGGGAGGAAAGGAATGGAGCAGGGAAGGAGAAATATGGGACTGCTGAATACCTAACTCTGGAGATCTGCTCTGGGAGCACAAACCTACATTTCATGGTGCTTGCATGATACTCTTGTAATTAGGGGTTGGAAAACTAAGACAGGCAGAATTCCTGGAGAGACTAAGATTCCAGCTCCTGTGGAAAGCAGGGATCAATATCCAGCCGCTCTGGGACAAAAGAAAGGCAGGCAGTCTGAGAGACTTCCTAACAAAGAAGCCCTTGGCAAGAGGGCTGCTAAAGGGGCAAGGAATGCACAGAGCTTACTGCTCAGGAGAAGGGACTGGTAGACAAAATTGTCTGGGTGCACTCTGCCTGGCAGTTTGGGAGCTTTCACAATCTTCAGCTGCTCCAGCTCCCTGGCTGCCTACACAGCTCCAAGAACCCCTTCTGTGACAGGCAGACGACTGTGCCTTTCTCCTGGCCAGCCCCACTGGGCTTGGAAACTGGGAAACCCTACCCTTGCATTAGGCCAGCCAGAGGGAAGATCTGTCTACAGCCACTAAAAATGCAAAGCACAGAAGCTTATACCTGTGTGCTTGGCCCACTGGTTCAGGCAATGGAGACAGGCATAGCAGCCAGGAAGGAAACAGCTCTTTCCTCCCCCAAGGCACCAATACCACTCCCCTGCAAACATTGCTTCAGGGGCTGAGCAGCTCCAGAGAGTAGAGCTTCTGGGCACTAGAGGTGACATACATAAATATGAAATGCCAAAGGAACCTGGTCCAGAGTAAATACAATTCCTGAGAAAGATTTAAATGATATTGACCTCATGACTCTCCCAGAAAGGGAGTTCAAAATGAAAATTATTAACATGCTCATGGAGGTACGGAAAGATATTCAAGAACTCAGGAATGAATTACGGTCAGAGATCCAATCATTGAAGAGCACTATGGATGGTATTAAAAGCAGATTGGATATGGTGGAGGAGACGATAAATGAAATAGAAACTAGAGAAGAGGAATACAAAGAAGCTAAGGCACAGAGAGAAAAAAAGATCTCTAAGAATGAAAGAATATTGAGAGAACTGTGTGACCAATCCAAACGGAACAATATTCACATTACAGGGGTACAAGAAGAAGAATAGAGAGAAAAAGGGATAGAAAGTGTCTTTGAGGAGGTGATTGTTGAAAACTTCCCCAATCTGGGGAAGGAGATAATCTCTCAGGCCATGGAAGTGTGTAGATCTGACAACACAAGTGACCCAAGGAAGACAACATCAAGACATATAGTAATTAAAAAAGGCAAAGATGAAGGATAAGGAGAGACTATTAAAAGTAGCCAGAGAGAGAAATAAGATCACATATAAAGGAAAGCCCATCAGGCTATCATCAGACTTCTCAGCAGAAACCTTACAGGCTAGAAGGGAGTGGCATGATGTATTTAATGCAATGAAGCAGAAGGGCCTTGAACCAAGATTACTTTATCCAGCAAGATTATTATTTAAATTTGAAGGAGGGATTAAACAATTTCCAGATAAGCAAAAGCTGAGAGAATTTACCTCCCACAAACCATTTCTACAGTGTATTTTGGAGGGACTGCTATAGATGGAAGTGTTCCTATGATTTAATAGCTGTCACGAGAGGTAATAAAACCACAGTAAAGAATGTAGAACAGCTAATTACTAAGAAAATGCAATATTAAACTAACTATCCCCAAAGTCAATCAAGGGATAGATAAACAGAACAGAATATGATACCTAATATATAAACAATGGAGGAGGAAGAAAAAAGAGGAGGAAAAAAAAACCAAAAAACAAAAATAGAACCTTTAGATAGTGTTTGTAATAGCATATTAAGTGAGTTAAGTTAGACTCTTAAATAGTAAGGAACTTAACCGTGAACCTTTGGTAACCACGAATCTGAAGGCTGCAATGCCAAAAAGTACACACCTATCCATAATCACCCTAAATGTAAATGGACTGAATGCACCAGTGAAAAAATATAGAGTCACTGAATGGATAAAAAAAACCCATCTATATGCTGCCTTCAAGAGACTCACTTTAAACCCAAAGACATACACAGACTTAAAGTGAAGGGATGGAGAAAGACATTTCATGCAACTAATAGGGAGAAAAAAGCAGGAGTTGCAGTACTTATATCAGAAAAAATAGACTTCAAAACAAAGAAAGTCACAAGAGACAAAGAAGGACATTACATAATGATAAAAGGGTCAATCCAACAAGAAGATATAACCATTATAAATATCTATGCACCCAACACAGGAGCTCGTACATATGTGAAACAAATACTAACAGAATAAAGGGGGAAATAGAATGCAATGCATTCACTCTAGGAGACTTCAACACTCTACTCACTCTGAAGGACAGATCAACCAGACAGAAGATAAATAAGGAGACAGAGGCACTGAACAACACACTAGGACAGATGGACCTAACAGACATCTACAGAACTCTACACCCAAAAGCAGCAGAATACACATTCTTCTCAAGTGCACGTGGAACATTTTCAAGAATAGATCATATACTAGGACACAAAAAGAGCCTTGGTAAATTAAAAAAGATTGGAATTGTACCAACCAGCTTCTGAGACCACAAAGGAATGAAACTAGAAATGAATTACACAAAGAAAATGAAAAATCCCACAAATATATGGAGGCTAAATAACATGCTATTAAATAATCAATGGATCAATGACCAAATAAAAACAGAGATCAAGCAATATATGGAGACAAATGACAACAATAATTCAACACTGCAAAATCTGTGGGATGCAGCGAAGGCTGTGCTAAGAGGAAAATATATTGCAATACAGGCCTACCTCAGGAAAGAAGAACATTCCCATATAAGCAGTCTAACCTCACAATTAACGAAACTGGGAAAAGAAGAACAAATAAGACCCAAACTCAGTAGAAGGACATAATAAAGATTAGAGCAGGAATAAATAAAATTGAGAAGAATAAAACAATAGAAAGGAGCAACAAAAGCAAGAGCTGGTTCTTTGAGAAAATAAACAAAATAGATGAACTCCTTGCCAGACTTCTCAAGAAAAAAAGACAGTCTACTCACATAAACAGAATCAGAAATGAGAAAGGAAAAATCACTACGGACAGCACAGAAATACAAAGAACTATTAGAGAATATTATGAAAAATTATATGCTAACAAACTGGATAACCTAGAAGAAATGGACAACTTTCTAGAAAAGTACAACCTTCCAAGGCTTAACCAGAAAGAAACAGAAAATCTCAACAGACCAATTACCAGCAATGAAATTGAACTAGTAATCAAAAACCTACCTAAGAACAAAATGCATGGACCAGAGAGCTTCACCACTGAATTTTATCAAACATTTAGTGAAGACATAATACCAATCCTACTTAAAGTTTTCCAAGGAGAAGAATAACAGGGAATACTTCCAAACTCATTTTATGAGGCCAGCAACACTCTAGTACTGAAACCGGGCAATGACCCCACAAAAAAAGAAAACTACAGACCGATATCCCTGATGAACATAGATGCAAAAATACTCAAAAAAATATTAGCACACCAAATTCAAAAATACATCAAAAGGATCATCCATCATGATCAAGTAGGATTTATTCCAGGAATGCAAGGATGGGACAACATTTGAAAATCCATCAACATCATCCACCACATCAACAAAAGAAGGACAAAACCACATGATCATCTCCATACATGCAGAAAAGCGTTTGACAAAATTCAACACCCATTCATGATAAAAACTCAGAAAATGGGTATAGAGGGCAAGTACCTCAACATAATAAAGGCCATATATGACAAACCCATAGCCAACATTATAGTTAACAGCGAGAAGCTGAAAGCTTTTCCTTTAAGATCAGGAACAAGACAAGGATGCCCACTCTCCCCACTTCTATTCAACATAGTACTGGAGGTCCTAGCCACAGCAATGAGACAACACAGAGAAATAAAAGGCATCCAGATTGGCAGGGAAGAAGTTAACCTGTCCCTGTTTGCAGATGACATGATATTGTGCCTAAAAAACCCTAAAGACTCTACTCCAAAACTACTAGATCTAATATCTGAATTCAGCAAAGTTGCCGGGTACAAAATTAATAGGTAGAATCTGTGGCATTCCTATACACTAACAATGACCTTGCAGAGAGAGAAATCAGGAAAACAATTCCATTCAAAGTTGCATCAAAAAGAAAAGAATACCTAGGAATAAACCTAACCATGGAAGTGAAAGACCTATACTCTGAAAACTACAAGACACTCATGAGAGAAATTAAAGAAGATACCAATAAATGGAAACACATCCCATGCTCATGGATAGGAAGAATTAATAGTCTCAAAATGGCCATCCTGCCTAAAGCAATCTACAGATTCCATGTAATTCTTATCAACAGCATTTTTCAATGAAGTAGAGAAAATCATTCTAAAATTCATATGGAACCACAAAAGACCCCGAATAGCCAAAACAATCCTGAGAAGGAAGAATAAAGTGGGGGGTATTATACCCCCCAACTTCAAGTTTTACTACAAAGCCACAGTACTCAAGACAATTTGGTACTGGCACAAGAACAGACCCATGGACCAATGGAACAGACCAGAGAGCCCTGATATAAACCCAACCATATATGGGCAATTAATATATGATAAAGGAGCCATGGACATACAATGGGGAAACGACAGCCTCTTCAACAGCTGGTGTTGGCAAAACTGGACAGTTACATGCAAGAGAATGAAACTGGACTATTGTTTAACCCCATACACAAAAGTAAACTCGAAATGGATCAAGGATGTGAATGTAAGTCATGAAACCATAAAACTCTTAGAAGACAACATAGGCAAAAATCTCCTGAATATAAGCATGAGCAATTTCTTCCTGAACACATCTCCTCGAGCAAGGGAAACAAAAGCAAAAATGAACTCATGGGACTACATCAAACTAAAACGTTTCTGTACGGCAAAGGACACCATCACCAGAACAAAAAGCCATCCTACAGTATGGGAGAATATATTCATAAATGACATATCCAATAAGGGGTTATCATCCAAAATATATATAGAACTTACACACCTCTACACCCAAAAAGCAAATAACCCGATTAAAAAATGGGCACAGGATATGAAGAGACAGTTCTCCAAAGAAGAAATTCAGATGGCCAACAGACACATGAAAAGATGCTCCACATCACTAATCATCAGGGAAATGCAAATTAAAACCACAATGAGATATCACCTCTCACACCAGTAAGGATGGCCAGCATCCAAAAGACTAAGAACAACAAATGCTGGCGAGGATGCAGAGAAAGGGGAACCCTCCTACACTGCTGGTGGGAATGTAAGCTAGTTCAACCATTGTGGAAAGCAATATGGAGGTTCCTCAAAAAACCAAAAATAGAAATACCATTTGACCCTGGAATTTACCCAAAGAATACAACTTCTCAGATTCAAAAAGGCATATGTACCCCTATGTTTATCGCAGCACTTTTTACAATAGCCAAGATATGGAAGCAACCTAAGTGTCCATCAGTAGATGAATGGATAAAGAAGAAGTGGTACAGATACACAATGGAATACTATTCAGCCCTAGGAAGGAAACAAATCCTGCCATTTGCAACAACATGGATGGAGCTGGAGGATATTATGCTCAGTGAAATAAGCCAGGCAGAGAAAGACAAGTGCCAAATGATTTCCCTCATTTTTGGAGAATAACAACAAAGCAAGACTGAAGGAACAAAATAGCAGCAGACTCAGAGACTCCAAGAAGGAACTAGTGGTTACCAAAGGGGAGGGGTGTGGGAGGGCAGGTGGGGAGGGTGGGATAAGAGGATTGTGGGGTATTATGCTTAGTACACATGGTGTGGGGGATCATGGGGAAAACAGTGTAGCACAGAGAAGGCAAACAGTGAATCTGTGGCATCTTATTACACTGATGGACAGTGACTGCATTGGGGTATGAGTGGGGTCTTGAAAATACGGGGAAAAGTAGTAACCACACTGTTTTGTCATGTGGAACCTTCATGAGAGTGTATATCAATAATATCTTAATAAAAATTTTTTTTAAATTATTGTTTGCTTCAAATATTCTGAAAATGAACATGATATTGAGCGTTTATGCTTTCCTTTCCAAAGTCTTTGTTGTCTTTCTCCATTGACCCATCTACCTCTCTCTCACCTGGGCAGTCTTTTCCTTCAGGGCGAGAATGCTTCCCTCTCTGATTTATGTACGGGGCTTTCCACCACGCCTGGGGGGTGCTAAACACAGTGTAGAACTGACCAGTTCCATGAAGCCAAATGCCAGCCTGGAGCCCGATGCTGCTGTTCTTAAGAAGGAAAAATGGTTTGCTTTTCACTGGAAGACCCTGTCATACAATTTCCCCTAATTATAATGCCTTGCCACAAATATATTTTGCTGAAGTGGGAAATTTTTTGTAAACCCTGGAAGACTTGTAAATATTTGTACCCTAACCTGGGAGCCAAGGCACCTCTTACACTCCTGATGGGGCTGCTGACTCCTTGGCCTCCTATGTGCAGAAGATCAAAGTGGAAAATTACAGGATATTTTTGGCATTAGTGAAAATTATGTCCATCTTCATTCTGGATGTTAAATGGGTGGATTTGTTTCCTCAGCCTCTGGAGGTTACCCATGGGGTCTTCCCTTTCAGCCCAGCTATGAAGTCTTAAGGTATAATCAGGGTAACAAAACTGTCACAAACCACAGGATTTGGAACTTATCTTAAATATTATGTTTTAAATTTGGAAAATATTTTAAATGTCAGGTTAGGGCCCTGGCTCCTACCATCCTGGGGCCTTAGAGCGAAACCCAGAGGACAGTCCTCAAGGCCGCAGGGGGGACTTTGGGCATCTCCTTGGCTTTGGGAAATGTTCTTACTTCTCTTCTTCATATCACTATGCATGAAAGACACGTTCATTTCCTTGTGCTCATGTCCACATGACCTGGTGGGTGGCCTGAGCTTCCTCACAACATGGCGTCAGGTTCCCATGGGAAGGTGCTGAAAGACAGGGTCCAGCAGGCATGTCTCTTCTATAACCTGGCCTCAGCAGCAAGAAGCGGGATTGACACAGCGTTTCCTATGCTGAGCATGCCTGCAAGTTCCAGTGGGAGAGGAAATAGATTCCAGTTCTTGATGGGGCACCAGAAGGTTCTGGAAGAATCTGGCACCGCAAATTCCTCCTTAGCCCTTTTGGGAAAACGGTCTATCCCACACCTGCTGTCTGAGGCAACTTACCCACCACACAGCCTATGCTCTCTGCTCCCTCCAGAATTGGACACAACTCAAACACTTTCTGTTGTGATTTTGCAGCACCTTTTCCTCAGCACAAAGAGATGCTTCTTTTTTACATTTAATCAACCTTTGATGTCCCACTGCAACCTTCCCTTTTACCTTCTGCAAATACAAGTGCATTCATCAGAACATGTGGCTCCTGTTTTCCTCCAATTTCCTTCTCAAGTATTCCAGAAATCACCAGAGAACTTTAGGGCAGGAAAGTCTAGTGGCTGTCTACATAATCCACCGTTGTCACTTATATGTGGAAAACCTATCCATCTATCGCCTCATGATCTATCTCTCCCAGGGACTACACATGGCAGCTTTTAGGACACCTCGCACATATGTATATTGGGAAGCAGTGTTCCTTTGCTGATCCAGGAGGCACGTTTTAAATACAGTTCTTTAAAAACCTACCACTGGTGTGTACACACATCTGCATGCATGCACGGGCACGCATTCACACACACTCTACATTGCCAGGCAGGAAGTGAGAGTTATTTCCCAAGATACCTCATCCTGTAACATTCTGAACACTCTGAAATGCCATGTTCAGGTGAGGCTGCCATAGTTTTGGTGCTGCGGTTGGTCATATTATACTCCATTTCCTGCAGGGATTGGCCCCCTGCGCGCTCCATGCGGGGATCTGCGGGTGGGGGAAGCACGGGGAGTGCAGGCCGGGAGGGTCCCCAGCAGCTGCCTTTCATCTCTGGGGAAGCAGGAACAAATGGCCTTCGCATCTGCTCGCTCCCTCCCTCCCTCTCAGCCTCACAGCAAGCTCACAGCGACTTGGACGGCAAGTTGCAAGGTTTTATTTCCCACGAGTTGTCGCGGACGCTTGTCTGGCCAGTGAAGTAACCTGCAGTGTGTTGGAATAAGGCGATTTAAAAGTCATTTTCTGGCATAGGGAAACGGGGCGGCAAAGCAACTCTGCAGAACCTCACCCCGTGCCTCCCTCAAGGTCGGATTTCACACTCGCAAATTAAAATGTCAGTTTGATAGCCAGGGCTGCTCAGAGGCAAATTGCTTCCGCGGCTAGTGAGGTCTAGTTCGGGCCGTCTGGGGAGGCCGGGTCGCAGGCACGATCCTTTTCAACACGACATGTGCTTGGACTTCATCGGGGTGTTTACAGATTTCCTCACACAGGCCTTTCCTCACATGTGTGCATCCCCGTGGGACGGCTAAGACGCAGCGTCTACTGGGTACCCAGCAGGGGCCTAAGCCGCTTGCGTTTCTACAGGCTGGAGCCACGTGGGGTCCATCCATACTTGTGCAGTCTGCATTTTCTGGAAGCGTGAATATCACTGTTATTTTAGAATCTACGCCTATCATGTCAGCACAGCTGCTCCCATGACCTGAGAGAAGAAAAGAGTAGACATCGCGAGGCCTTGACAAGGAGACTGCGGGCTGGGGGGCTGAGAGGACTTGGTCACACCCTCTCTCTCCCCAGACACACATCCTGGAGTGGCGCGGTGCACATCCTTGTAGACCTTTCCCAGATGGTGTCCTTCGAACTGAGACCAGGTGGCCTTTTCCTCAGGGAGCTGAAGCCAAAGGTCAAGGGCAACATCTCCATAAGGCTGAGTAGCAGAAGGTCTGTGATGCTGGGGACAAGGACATCTCAGAGAGGAAGAGTGTGAGAGAGGGGGAGAATAGGTAAAATTGGGCCCACAAGCCTTATAATGATGTGCCCCCGGACATAGAGAAAGTCCCCTTGCTGCCCTGCAGGGACAAAGTTTTTCTTAATGAGACCGCAACTTCAGAATTGTCTAAAAATGTGAAGTCAAACGTATGTGTTTCAAACTGGTCTGACCAGAGTCTTTAGAAAGACTCACTGTGTTTGCCCTTGTCTGGATCGGCACTGTGTCACCTGCAGGGCTGTGTGCAGTTCGGGTGACTCTTTGATGCCTCCCAGCCTCCAGGACGGTGTGTAAGTCTCCACTGTATTTTCGTGGTCCTCTGTCTCCAAAACATAATCTAGATCAGCTGGTGAAGCTCTGAAGTCCTGCAAGGACTGGATCAGTGTGAAAAGTGGGTCCTGCTTGTTCTGTGATGTTCCTGCACTTGTCCTGCCACCTGGACTGGCTTTCTGGGGACAGACTGTGTTTAGGAACAGGGGTCCCCGCAGACCCTTGGACGGTGGCGCTGACTGTAGAGGTGGCAGAACGACAGCCTCGAGTCAGAGACCAGCCCCAGAGGCCCTGCAGGAAGCCAGCAGAGGAGCGCCCTGGGAGGGACATCCGAAGGGCCAGCGATGCTCTTGCTCCCCCTGAGGGCCAGCACGGAGGCCCCCAGCCCCAGCTCAGCTCTCCTGCTGCCCGGAAGGCCGAGTGTGCTCGTCGTCACATGACCGGCGTCACCAGCTGACGTGTGAGCACAAAGGGAACGGTTGGCCAGCGGCCCAGGCTCGCCCCGCCTGAGTGTGTGCACGTGCCGGGGAGGTGCTGCTGGCTGCCAGAAGCAGCCGCTGCTGGCGTTAGACCCTCGGATACCCCAAAGATCTCGGGAAGCTGGGACTGAGTGCGTTTTAACACAGATTTGTCATCGATTTCAGGAGCACTCAAGTTCATTAAAGCCCCAGTGCAGATCAAGGCCTGGCTTCCCCTGCTTCGTGGGCAATTAACTAGTGGCAGTGGGTGCTGACTTCAAATTGCACGCAGGAAGGGCAGTTTGCACGTGGTATCTGGCATGGGGGTCAGCTAACCAGTTTCTCTAGAAAGCACAGGGACCTATGGTTTATTTTTTCTGTGCCTGATAATTCTGATTTTATTGCATTTTAAATATTACTGCCTGAAACAGTTGATGTAACAGAAAAAGGAGACCTTGAGTCAGAGAGGATTTGGCATCCTGGGCCCGGACCTAGTCCGGCCCCATCCTTTCTAACGCGGCTGGTGCGCTCGGAAGTCCCGCAGCACCGGCCCAACCACAGCGTCCTCGTCCCTGTCTGGGGAGCTACAGCCCAGTGCTTTCTATCATTTTCAGCACAAAATGTCTCGAATAAGTACTTAAAAGCTGCTTTTCTACCAAAAACACACACACACACATCTAAATGTGTATTTACAATACTTAAATACACTTTATTTATATACTAAGTATATAAACATACTAAATATATGAACATACAATTGGAATTAATAGGCAGAGAAAAAATAAATAGGTCATTTTATTCTAACTGTATGCTATACGATGTACATGCATATATAAGTGTGCATATACATATAGACATATATGTGATTTTTTTTGTATTTCATGAGCAATTAACCTTTCCTTCTCTGAGGACTTCTGATGCAGAGATATTGAAGGAAAATATACTGCAAGCTGTGTATTTTGACAAACACTTAGATAAAGTATTGGTATGCTTTAAGATCCAATATGCATTTTCCTCACGTAGGGTTTATATACACTTTGATTTACTTTGGAAAACACAGCAGTTACAACAAGGAGTAGTAGCTCCTGGTGCTTCAATTTCCAGGGAGAAAATGATACTCTAAAAGCAAAACATTTACTGATTTTCCAAATCCTAATCCCTGATGCGATGGAAGTCTGTCTCCTAGGAAATATGCATACGAGAGCAGGGAAAGCTGCACAAAGCCCACTCGGCCTAAGAAATCACACATGATCTAGTTTCACTTAAGTGGTGAAGGGAATCCTGCAAACCAACTTGCAGCAGAACATCTCCCCTCTTCTTTCCTTATTTATTAACCTGCTGTACTGACTGAAATCCACCTGCGCTGCACCCCAGGCTCATCTAATCTGGATTTGATCAACATCTCCAGACAATTGTGGCTGCAACTTTACACCTCCCCCAAAGCCGGGATATAAAATTGAGCCCACACCAATGACACACCACTAATTAAGCCAAGCCTGCTTGTGTGGAGAGAACAATGATGTCGACATCCAGCCCTCCCGGGAGGGAGTTTCAAATCACAGTCAACAACGTCCCCCAAGTCAGATCTTAAAGGGAAATGTGCCCACAAGCTTCTGCAAGTGGCACCCTCATGGGCTGACCTGGCTCCTTCCCACGCCTTATCCACGGGTTATTGGGTAAGGTCTGACTACGGGACTTAAGAAACATGCTAAGAAGTCCGGAAAAATACATTTGCCGACTGAGGAGGCATGTAGAGAGAAGCCAGGAGATTGTCAAGAGGATTTCCATGCCCTCTGTCCTGAGGAAACTGAATCACTAAGCATGTTGCCCCCATAAGAACAACATGCACCCAGCCCTTCTTCCAGGATTTCATCCAAGAGCAACTGAAAAGACTCCAAAGGTCTACACAAAAAGGTGTCCAACCTCTGGCTCTACAAAATCTTCCGTTTGCAGGAGGAGGTGGTCACACGTAAATTTGCCAGTTCATTTTTTTTTTAATTGAAGTGCCAGTTTCTTAAAAACAAAACAAAACATGGAATGAATGCTGATTACTATCCTGGATTAGTCTATGCCCCATTGGGAGAGTTTCTTATGCAGATTGAGAGCAGCATATGGCTGCAAGATATTAAAAAAAATAGATTAAGTAGTAATGTAAAAACACATGAATAATAGTGTATGTATTACAAAGGCCTAGGGCTGTAAAATATATCCTACATTTATTAAAAATGTTGATATGAGGACAGTATCCAAAACAAGCACTTTCATGGGATAAACTGAGAATTTAAATGGTAGGGTACATGCATGTGTATACAATTAGCACAAAGATACAATTTTACACATATGTAATGTTAAAAAATATGTGCATGAATACATGTGCATTTTATTTAGCAATGTACATAAGTTTGTAAAGTAAAAGGATTGCTCCAAGTCATTGCCCCTGTCCAATCCGATATTATGTTGAAATTCTTCTCTTCCTTCCTTCCTTACTGCTTTCCTCCCTCCTTCCCTCAGACACTAATTATGTAATAGATGCCAGGCTTGAGGCCAGGTACCTTAAGAGATCCAGAATAACTGTTCTCATGGGGTCCATAGTATAAACAACTAACACAGGACGAAGAACATGACATGCATGCTGACATAGATGTGCAAGGATTTTTTGTCATCACACAAAACAGGTAGCATTGTATGGGATTCGAAATCAGAAGTTCTGGGTTCAAATCCTATCTCTGCTGCCAGCTACCTCAATGATCTTGGTGAATTGAATTTTCTTCCAGGAAATAAAAGGAATGATATTTGTGCTATGATATAAAGATCAAATAATTAAAGGCTGTCAAAACATGGTATAAAAATGCACAATGTTATGTCATGTATGTACACACACCATATGCTTAGAGAAAGTTGATCTTTGGTGTGGCATTGAAGGAGAAGAGGGGCTGCTAGAAGACCAGGGAGATAGACAGTCTGGGGTGAGCAAGCAGTCTTTTCAGCTAAGGCTTGGATGGGGGTGGGGACCTCAGCCGGGCCTGCCAGACAGCGAGCAAATGCAGCAATATCTTGTTTTATTGCACTTTGCACAATTTTTGTTTTTTTTTACAAATTGACAGTTTGCAGCAACCTTGCATCGAGCAAGACTACAGGCGCCTTTTCCCCAACAGCTCTTGCTCCGTTAATGTCTCTGCCACACTTTGTGATTCTCACACTATTTCTAACTTTTTCATTGTTATATGTGTTATGGTGATCTGTGATCAGTGGTTACAACCCCCTGAAAGCTCAGATGATAGTTAACATTTTTTACCAATGAAGTATTTTGAAAAGTGTATCACTTTTTAGACATAATGCTTCCCACACTTAATAGACTACAGTATAGTGTAAATGTAACTTTTATATGCACTGGGAAACCAAAAATGTATCTGACTCCTTATTGTGGTGTTTGCTTTTTTGCAGCCTCTGGAAGCAAACCTGCAAATCCCTGTGGGAAACCTACATTTGAATGGCAGGTCCAAGGCTGAGGGCGCACACATGAGCACACACACACGAACGTACACACACACACGCACGTGCACACACACACGCACACATACACGCACACACACGCACGCACATGTGCAAAACAGGGCTATGTCACAGAGATCCTTGGATGCTTTGCCTTTACCTCATTTTGATCAAGGAGTCAGCATTTTCGACCTGTATTTCAGTGGTTACTGCCGGCAGTAGTGCGCAGAGCCCAGAAAAGTGTGAGGGAGGAGGAGGCCCCTGAGAGACCGTCGCCGCAGCCGAGGTCAGTGGGTCCCCGAGAGGGGCTGGGGTTGGCAGGAGCCCAGCTAGTGGGTTAGTGCCTAGAGCTGCTGTAAAGGCCCACAGCCTGGTAGCCTTGGACATCAGAGTTTCACTCCCGTATAGCTGAGGGCTAGGGCCAAATCAGGGGTCTCGTGGTTGGGTCCTTCTGAGGCTGGGAGAATCTGCTCCCAGCCTCTGCCTGGCCCCTGGGGGGTTGCCGGCCACCTGTGCCATTTCCTGGCTGGTGGCCACTGCTATCTCAGCCCTTATCAGCAGGGGGCGCTCCCCTGATGTCTCCGTGATCAAATGCCACTCGGTCAGGGGCCCGAATGACCTCCTCTGAACTTGACCACATCTGCCAAGACCCTGTTTCCAATAGGATCACCTTCACAGGTTCCAGGGTTTAGGATGTCCGCATATGCTTTGGGGATGATTCAAGCCCTGGGATTCAACACCTGAGATCTTTTTAAAAGTAGTTCTGCTCTGCCCCAGACCTGGTGAATCAGAAGCTGGGAGGATGTGGCCAACTGATCCCCCAGGCCCTCCTAGGGCTCTATGTTCATTCAATCTAAGCATCACTGGCCTGGTGGGGAGGAAAGAGAAAGGGGAAGGGATATAACTTCCAGGAGGAAGAAAGGGGTATGGACTGGCAGGGGACGTGACGGAGGGCGGTAACGGGAATGGGGGTTTTCCTCAGCATTATTCAGTTTACTCAACATGGCTAAGCAATTCAGAGACGGATTTTATTATCAGGTGTATTGGGGAATCCCAGAGTAGCTGGTGCAGGTCAGGAAAACTGTAATGGAACTGCGGTGGGAACCGCTGCTCGCCTCGACTCTCAACCTCTCTGCCTCCGCTTCCTCTTCCCTGGCCTCCATCTCTGCTTGTCTCTCCATGTCCTTCCCTCTCCCCACCTTTATCATCCCCCATCTCCTACCCTGGCCCCCTTCTGCTCCCCTTCTCTCCTTCCAGGCCCCTCCCCTGCTATCCCTCTCTCAGAGCATGCACTACCCCCTTTATTTACACATTCTAAATCAAACAGACAGCAGACACCGGCCGGCTTTACCGAATCCCCCTGGCGAGTGCCCAGGAGATATTCTTCCTGGCAAGACTTGGGTAGAGAGCCTAACTCCAAGGACCTCATCTGTGGCTGAGGAATGGGACCACATGCATCAGTGTGACGCCAACACCTACCCGCATGCATATGGGCACAAATATACCAAAAAGGACCTGTCGCAGACCAGCAGCCACTCCAACCCGCCCCAGGTTGGCCAGACTCCTGAGCTGTGCTCCTCCTCTGGCCTCCAGTGGCCTCTCAAGAAAACAAATTCTCCTTGCAGTCTAGTGAGTTCAAGCGGGAGATGTTAGAAACTGGATGACTTAGTGGAAATCGTAAATTAAATTTGAAGTAAGACAGAAGACTGTAGATTGGAATTGAGTGGAGCTGGTATTAGAGATAAAGGGCGGAGATGGGACCAGCAGGCATCAGAGAAATTTCAGGAGCCAACATTAAAATAAACAAGCTGTGAAGCACATCAGCTTAGGGAGGTGGCTGGTCTCCCGTGTGCGGGTGTGGAGACAGGTGTGGCCTGCAGTCCCAAGAGCTCATACTCGGGGCTGAGCTGGAACCAGCGTGGTAAAGAAAAACCAAGCTGGGACTTGAACTGGCCGTCTGATACTGATTCTCTTCTAAGACAAAACACAGGGAGAAATCCAACATGTATTTCTGTCTGTGGAACCAGAGCAACATCTGAAATGCCCGTGCAATGTTCCCAAGGACTTGGGGCTGGGTGGGCCCCAGAAGAACTGGCCAGGAGTACCTGCTGGCTTTGGGAGCTGAGCAAGGACTGCACCTTCCAGCTCAGCCCTTTATCTGGGCAACATGGAGGGTGGATCAAGAACTTCCAGGGTCCCATATGCCACTTAGGTCTTACTATTTAATAAGGCTGTCTGGTTGATTATAGCTCTGAGGAGAAATAAAATTTAGAAAGAAAAAAACGAATTCACATAAACCCAATGGGGGAAGCTGCAGTGAGTGGTGAGTTTAGTGCCGGGAAGCTCTCAATCCATACTCTATGTAGGGTCAGGGGAGAGGAATTCTTTGCCTGTTCACAAATCCAAGTAATCCCTGGATTTACAGTGAATCAGGTCCTTAGTCACTCAGCTCTTGACACACACTGTGAGGAAATGATTTGATTTATTTACTTGATATATTTAAAGCATTGCATGGTCTGGGAGCAATTGGATGCAGGAAGAAAATACAAATCCAGCACTTAGACAAAATGCTACCCATAATCGTCCTTGCAAAGGAGAGAGACACATCCATGTGATTGGACACAGAAAAGTGAGGAAGCCATTACTATGAACCATGGGAGTTTCTTGGATGAGTAAACCAAAAGTCAGTTATGATCAACCATCTCTGACTTGTAATTTTATTAATTCAAAAGCTGACAATTCTACTTGAAATAATATGCAATGTGACACGCTTCAACTCTTCTCAGTGAGTAGAGGATGCCATGCTCACACCAGAATCAGAAAAGAAGCTGACATTTGTGAGTTTTCACTCTGGGTTTCATGGAATTGCATGCTTTTAAATATGGGGTAGAAGTAATTATCCCCACTGTACATGCAAAACCTGAGTTTAGAGGCCAAATGTGACTTGTTCAAGATAACACAGTTCGTAAGGTGGTAAGTATTGCACCAAAGGTGGAATTTCCACACTAGAAGCCTGCTTTGATCATGTGGTCTGGGACGAGGATAACAGATTTCTCTTTTTAAAAAAACTAAATGAGAGTGAGTTTCACTTTACAATCACACACAAAAATCCTCTATGTGAACAGTTCTTATAACCCGTCTCATTTAATTATGACAACATTTTATTGATGATGTGAACACATCTTGCAGGTGTCGACAATAGCTGAGAGAGCCTTAGCGACTTGTGTAAGATCAAAGAGCTAACAGTGGGGTCAGAACTTGAACCATGCAGTGATTTTTCCTAGCACCTAACACTATCTACCATCTCAGCCGGAAATGAGATTTCAGTATGACATAGTCATCACTGTATCTATGGTGAAATTTAAATATCTTTTATTTTGAGAAACACAGAGTAATAATGATTAAAATTGAAAAGCTGTACAGCCTCATTCAGGGTGGAAGAAATAATACATTTTTGGAGATGCATATTTAGGTGTATGGCACATATTACTTACCTACTATGTAAGTTGACTTTTCTGGTGTTGCTTGGTGAAATCACTCTCCCCAAACCAATCAATGAGTCCATCAGTCGGCATCAGCTACCAGCCCCCAGAAGCACTCCTCAAAGAGTCTGCCTGTTGCACACGTAAGAAGCCACCTGCAAATGAGACTCTCTGTCCTCCTGATTTGTTCCGGCCTCACGTCTTGAGCGGCCATCCTCCTTCTCCGTCTAGTGTTTGGATGCACATGGCTTATTTTCCTTGACAGGCAGTTACAGGCCTGTGCTGGACCCTGCAAAAAACTGCTAAGCCAGGTGATAGTCTGAACTGGCCTCCACCCACCCCCAGGTGCTCTCCAGGTGAAGTCCATTTTCATGTGGCTTGATATCAAACAGAAGTTCAATTGCATTAAGGTACCTTGTTTTTATGGAGAGCTGGTGGGTAAGAACCTCTCCTAGGCATTTCTCTAATCCCTACATCAATGGGTATGATTAATTACAAATGAGGAAACTGAGTCAAACCCACAGGTGGAACTGAGCTCTGCTTGATTTCACAGTCTGTATTTCCCCCAATAAATGAAGCTGACTATCTTAATGGATACACTGGGAGTTTCTTTTTATGAAAACTGCTTATTCTCTTTTTTCATGAGACTGTTACATAGTTTCTGTATTTTTGTTTCCCAAGGGGCCCTTGCAAACTATTTGGTCACAGAAGAAGCTGAATCCAGGTCTATGGAGCCCGTGACAGTCTAGATCTTTCTCACCTATATCCAAACAAACACTGATTCCCATGCCAATCCTCCCTTGGATTTGTACTTTGCATTTGCATTACAGACAACACACAAGCCCACATACACACACACCACATACACACAACGTGTACAGATGTACTTCGTTCCAAAACGCCAACTGAAGCTTTGTCCTTACAGGCACTTTCCCCTCCAGGCCCGAAAGAACATGCGCTCCTTATATGGCTGGGCCGCTGGTGTTCCAGGAGCCCCTCTCCCTGTCCTCTCCTGGCAGCTCTGTTTTGAGGAGCCACTCCAGGGCAGTCCCTCATTCTGATACGGCCGTGAATCAAGCAGATCTATTTCAGGCTCCTTGTCAGGCACCACTGCTCTCCTGGGCCGCATGTGCATTACTTGGATTCATGCCCAAGCCCTTCCTCATGAGATTCTGCTCCTCGATGCTTTCCTCCTGTACAGTTTTTGGACCATTCTTGAGATCCAGCACACTTCTGGGAGGAAAAGAAATCAAGTATTAATGAATACTCCCTCCTCCTGGTCATCTAAAAGAGCCAGTCCAGGAACATGCAGAAGACAGGTAAGACCTTTCTCAAATGCTGTTTTGAGTACAAGCTACCTGTCTCTCTTTCCTGAGAATATTTTTGAATGGCTAAAAACATTGTCAGTTTAGATTCCCAATTAATTACTCTCAGGTTCTGAAGATGCAAAAATGAATGAGATGGTTTTAAGAAGTTTAGAAAGTAGCATCATATGTGTGAGACCTCACAACAGATGACTGACAGAGTGCTTATATTATTACTTAAAACTCCCTCCAACTAAGTCCTTGTCGAAACCCTCATTCACCATGTATAAGAGAAACATTTGTATGGGATCCTGTTCAGACGATTTTCCTTTAGCATCTGGTCTTACGTCTGATTCTCCATGGCAGCAGTTGGCCAACTGTGTATGCAAACGGTCAGGTGGCAAACGGTTTAGGCTCCTTGGGTGACCCGCTCTCTGTGGTGACCACTCGGCTCTGCTGGAGCTTGAAAGCCCCCATAAACAATTCACGAGCGGGTGAGTGTGGGTTCTGTCCAAGAAGACTTTATTTACAAAACAAGGTGGCAGGGCAGATGTGACTCTGCTCTGCCAGCTCCCATGCCATTTGGGGACCACACTGGCCCGAGGTGGGACGATGGTGTCTGTGTGCTGGAACTTTGGTATCAATTACAGGCACTTACCTCTGCCATGTCCTGAGTCTTGGGAGTCAGGTAAAGGACCTTCTTTAGCCTTTATGACTCAGACCCTCCCTGGGTCTTTTTGTTTCAGAGCACATCTGCATGATTCTGGAATGATTCCAAGGCCTCAGAATTGAGGAAAAAGAAAGTGAGAAAGGAAAAGAGAAAGTAAAATGCAAGGTGCATTGCTGAGCCGGCAGCTATTGTGCATTAAGAAACAGATCTAGTTTCACAGGTGAAGCTTCAGACCTACCACACAGACCCTGACTTCTCAGGGGCTCCATGTGAGAAGGGGTCTGGGAGAATGTTTTCACCAGGTCCTGTGACCCGCTGACCAAAGCTCTCGGCACGGGGCATCCAGCCCTGTGCTTCCAGACTGCACACATGTGGCCCTGCACGGGTCCTGCGGGCTCCATGCTCAGCTACATCTGGGAATCTCTCCTCTTAGGAAACATGCACATATGGGCACAGAGCAGGGGCCTGTGGGGTTGTGCCCCTGACACTGGATGCCACTGTATTGGGGGAGCAAATCGCCGAGGGCTGGAAGGTGCCTGGGAGGGAGACCGTGCACCCCACACCCTCCCCTTGGGCTTGTGGCCTCCCTTCATAGCCGATCCCATGGGACTCTGTCGTCATAATGTCCTGGTTTCTTCCCTGGTGGAGGAGGCAAAAGTCCGACAGGTAATGGAATCCCCTTCAAGGTGGTGGCTGGCCATGTTTCTGAAAGACTAACTGAAGAGGAGGGAGAGAGCCCTCCACGGCTGAAGTGGGTCTGAAACTGTGCTCAGTATTGCCTGCTTTTCCTCTTTACCGCTTATGAGATGTTAGGTCTAATGCGAATTCCCTTGCCTTTCTGGCTTGCCTGTCTCTTGGCCAGCCGCTGGAGTGGTTTGGTTTATTCTGGTGGGATGATCCCAATCTTCATCCTGGAAGGACAAGAGCCCTTAGTTGTCTTGGCCTCAACAGCTCCCATTTGTCACTAGCAGGGAGCTGCTAGATGTCACCTGAGCCCCTCATTCCAGCTCAGTTATGCTAGTAATGCCCTCTAGTCTCTTGGTCTACAGGCCCAAGGAGAACAAAGTAGGGACAAGAGAGATAGGAACTCCAGTGTGATCTCTGCCGGTCCCCAATAAAAAGCTCCCCGTTTGGATGTCAGGATGGCTGACCAAGCCAGTCCAAGGGTGACAGGAAAGGGAAGCAAGCGTGCATTCCAGGGTGGACCAGTTCTGCCTCCACCTTTGCACACCATGCTCGAATATTCTAGCTGTTGAGGCCCCATGACCTCTGCATCAGTTACTGGTTCAGGACATATACTGAATCCCCAGTACTATCTAAGTCTGCCACCAGACTCAGTCTGTAACCAGCCGCTCTCTGCACTGCACTCCCAGGCTAGAGGCCTATGTGTGGTGGGGTTTATGGTAAACCTGTGGTCACATGCCTTCTGATTCACATCCTTTGCCCATAAAATTGCTTCTGCTGGTCTGGGGCAAAGTTGTGTGCAATCCATCTGCCACCATGTGACTCTCCGGCCTCAATGACTGGTGTCACAAGAGACAGCATCACTTTCAGCTATTGGCCAAGCAAGCATGCAGCTATGGCAGGAGGGAGCCCATGGAAAGAAACTGGGCTCATGATGATATTATGGGACCACTGAGTCAACCATTCCCTGAACCCTACTTGTAAGACAAAATCTTAGGCATTACATAATTATTTCCATATTTGTAAAGTGAGTTTGAGTAAGGGATTGAGTTGGGGTAGGAAAGATAGTCATGGGTAGCCATGGGCAGTCTATCTGATTAACCATATTATTGTCATAAATGGTACCCAAAACCGGCTGTCCCAGAAAATCCAGTGTAAAAGAAGGGATGCCTCAGACAGGCATGTGTAGGAAAGGCCGTTGGATCTGCCACATCACCTCCGTGGCACTGTGGTGTGGGGCGCCTCTGTGGTTTTCTGGGGCTGGGCCTTTTCTCACTCCTATTGACATATTTTAAGTGGCAGCCGCTGGATGAAAGGATGAACTTTATCCTGATGTTTCCAGGCAAGTTCATAGATATGCCACCGATTTCGAAGTATATAAAGCAACAGCTTAAAGAGTGATCCCCAAAATCTGCACCTGGGTACCAGCCCAGCAGAATCACCAGAGTACCTATTGACAAGACAGATTCCCTTGCCCTGCTTGAGATCAAATAATTAGTCATCTCAGAATAAAGCTTGGGGATCGTATTTTCAACAGCTCTCTGGATAATTTTCATTCACTGCCAAGGTTGAGAACAAATGTCTGGAGAAAATGGACTCAGATCAAAGCCACAGTGAGAGGCTGCCAATTTAGCTACTTGGGATGAAAAAGTCCTCCTCATTAATCCAGGCTCAACATTTCCCATGTGTTTGAACTTTTAGGGCTGAACAAGAAAGGGAAATAACTTCCTGGCCAGGGGACTGGCTACGCTCTTGCTGCACCAGTCCTCAGCCTGTATAACCTTGAAGAAATCACTTCTGGGGGCCTCAATTTTCTCATCCAGCAAGTAGGAGGTAGAGGATTACAGAAGATTATATATAAAGACCTTCTTACAAGAGAGTCTAAAAACTCGGTGACATCAACCTGGGCAAATGGCTACACAACTTACACATCTCGGGCAGATCTATGTAATTTTATTTTAATTCATTGAGTTTGACTTTTCTTTTCCCACCATGATATTTTTATGTATAGGCGAGAAGGCAATGGGGAGAATGTGTTTAGCAGTAAATGGTCCCCAGAGCTACTAATCAGTCGGAAACCATCTTTGAGTTAAGAGTCTTCTCTCTGAAATTGAAGTTTCACATCTTGAAAAGAAAGTACATGATCTTATGGTATACAGCTACACGACAGAGCTGAAAAGCTGCTCCCCAGGTGAAAGTCTGTCTGACTTAGATTTTCCTCTTTTAGAAGTCATGTGGTTTCGAAGTAGATTACACAGAAAGCCATTAAAAAGCACACTTGTGTACTCAAATCATATTACTTATATAGCTCGATGTTATTCTAGCTAATAAGAAGTTATTACCATATGAGCTGTATTCTCCTTCTCTGTGGTCCTGTAGGAATCTCCCACCTCCTCTACAATACGTGATTTGGAAGGATTCTGCTTTAGACTTTAGTAAGCATTGGCTTCCAACCCTGTAAATCTGTGAAAATTCATCACATTTTCCTGTTTCAGTCAAATCCCTGGTGTAAAAACCCTACAACCTCAGCGTCTGTAAAAACAGCCTTCGCCTCCTGGAGCTCATCTTACTCCCCTTCAGGCCTCGCAGCAGGTAATGAAGTCTTAAAAATCCTAAAATGAAACGCTGCAGTGAGGTACATGACAGCAGCGCACACTCTGCGATGGGTGGAAAGTCCTGCGGTCCCTGGGCCCCCTCCACCCAGCACCAAATCAGCGTGGGGTGGTTTATGTCCCCCATCTTCTCGTGTCTTCCTTTGGGTGTTTCCATTAACAAATCAAGTTACAGAATCAGTTCCCCTGCTATCCCGCGGAGCTTTTCACATCCAACTCGGTTTGGTGGCCCTCGGGACAGGTGCAGGTGCCGAGCCCTGTTGAGGACAAGCGCGGCTGGGCCTGCAGGCGGCAGCTCTAGGCCGGGGCTGCGCTCGGGCTTTGCAGGCAGAGCTCACGATGCCCACTACAGCCCCAAGAACCGCGCATCCACGTCCTGTTCTTTCCGCTGGAAATGTGCTCCCTAATCTTCAGTGCCCCAAATGCACTCCACTCAGATGCGGTCTCGTCTCCCTTCCCGAGGCCTTTGAATGGCCGCCCACCTGCTGTCCACCCCCTAAGGAGTTGTGCGTGTAGGACGGCAGCGTGCGTCCTGTGCACACGGTGGTGGGGTTAACGGAGCGCTGTCTGACCTGTGCAAGGTGCGAATTCATAACAAGCACGGCTGTGCACAGACTTTAACAGCTTGTCAGACGTGTGAGTTGAAGATAATGAATTCAAGTCCAGTTGCGGGGTGTTTCTCTGGCTTCCCGGTTTATTAACGAGGATGAGATAGACACAGGAGCCGCCTGGAAAAACCCAGCGTGTACTGTGAGGGCCTGGGACAGAACGGCCTTTTGTTAACACCAAATTGGCTGCTAAGAAAGGCTGGGTCTGTCTGCCCTCTCCTCTCTCCTACAAGATCAATCAGCCTTCATTTTCACCCACTCCACACTTAGCAGAGAATGACTGCAAACGAGCCATTTTGAGATACAGACACGATTTTATAGGCAACCTTATCTGTACCACCCAATAAAGGGGCCACTGGTCACACGTGGCTTTTGAGCATTTGAAACATGTCTAGTCCAAATTAAAAGGTGCTGTGAGGATAAGATGTGCACTCGATTTTAAATATTTATTACAAAAAAAGTAAAATACATTACTGCTATCTTTATGTGAATTAGAAATGATAATATTTTAGATATATTTGGATTAGAGATTATTATACCTAATTAATTTTGTATTTGATAATTTACATATAATACATACTATAACTCATAATTGTATCTACTAAATGTTAGATATAATTTTATTTTATCTCTTCTTATTTTCTTCAAAGTGGTTAGTAGAAAACTTAAAATTATAAGCTCACATTATGTCTGTTGGAGATATAGCTGCCTTAGATGGTTCTGATCTAACATAAACACTGAATAAGTAAATTTCTTTCTCAGATGATCAAATAATCACTTGATTTTAATTTATTGTATTTTCTTGGAATTATATCTGCTTGGGAGTTTTTTAGAAGGTAGTTTATAAATTGTTTTCTTTTATAAGCCTTTCGTCCTAATATCTATATATCAGATTTTATATTTAAATTCATAGACACATATTACTTTTTTAAATCACCCTGGATAAGCATCAGGAAGCACAAATTTGGAAAAGATAAATTATTTTGTAATCTATCCCAAGTAGATTTCAACTTTCAGTTCACCTGGACAAACGTCAAAAGAAGAAAAATATTTTTATCTTTAATTCATTAATGAGTGACTATACCAATTGTTTGAAAAACAAGTGTTTCAATAACAAAAAATGATTCTCAGTTGGAAAAACCATGCTCAGTCTCTCTGTGTCTTTCCTGTCCATCTTGTTTCCCTCATCTCCAGAAAGCTAGCCAAACGATCCCTTTCCCTCTGTTTAATACTGAATTTGTACTGCATTCATATATAGAAGAGTAGTTTGTGGTTACTGAGTTGAAATTCACATAACACAAAATTACCTATTTAAAAGTGCCCGATTCAGGGGCTTCTAGTACATTTCCAATGTTGTGCAATCATCTATCTACCCAGTTCCAAAATATTTTCATCCCCTCAAAAAAAACCCCACACTATTAAATAGTCCTTGTCTATCTCCCTCTTTCCCTTGGCAACTGCCAGTCTGCTTTTGGACTCTATGGATTTTCCTCTTTTGAAAATAGAATACACCTTTCAGGATCACATAATTATATACGTTTATATATAATAAATAAAATTATACATGTGTATATATAAAAATAATTATATATGAATATATGCTCTAAATATATAATCATATAATCACATTTATGGACTAGAATATATAATCCCATATAATGATTATATATTATATAAATATATAATTATATGTATGGATATAATTCACACATATAGATGAATCCTGACAGTCGAGGAATGTGTCTACTCTGGTTACGCATCGTGCAGCTGTGGAAATTCCCACAGGGTGGGTTTGGGGACACATTGGACCCCTGGTGAGACACTGGCTTAGACGCCATTGAGCGCCTCACCCCCTTAGTCCCTACTCACTTGGTGGGCCCCATGAGTGTTCTGGGTTTACTGCAATTAGTTGAATACTAGTGGCCAATAATCTCTTCCAAATCTGACATTTCCTTCTCTCCAGTGCATCCCCGACCTGGCAGAGGCTGTAATTCCTTTCCAGGGAGGCTGGGAGAATGGTCACTAGGCACAAGTTTGATCTGTGAGGAAGTGCCCTTCCTCGCAGGGACACGGTCTCTTCATCCAGAGGGTCTGGGTCTGTGACCGGGCTCCCGCCGAGGGGGCATCCCAAGTAACTGATCAAAGCACTGAAAGTTGGTGAACCAATTGAACAAGTGTTCACAAGAAAATAGGATTCTCAATTTAAGCATACACTAAAATATAGATTAAAAATTAGGTTCAAATAACAGAATTAATAAATTCATAGAAAAAGTGGGCAAATATTTATGAAATCTTTGTATGGGGAAGAGTTTCCTAATCATGACACAAAATCCAAAAATTATCAAAAAAAAAATAGTTGGGGGCATTGAAAGTGCAAATCCAAACATTTTTGAGCCCAAATGATTTTCAGCTTTCATGACTTCCCACTGTGGAGAATAAAAAGCAAACTCTTCAGTGTAGCCTTAAAAGTGGCCCTGAATTTGGCACCAATCTTTCTAATTTCATGTCCTACCAATTAACCACTCACTCTCCTACCTCCTGCTATGATGTCTAACCTCAATGAGTTGCTCACCATTTTTTAAAACATATCGAGTTTATATATACTATTTTTTCTTGCTCATACTGATGTGTGTTTCCTTCCTTAATGTAGGGAAGTCCTATTCATTTATTAAGGACTATTTTAAAGGTCATTACCTTAAATTTGTCTCCTTTTACACCCTGGCCTGGGCCATATAATTTGCTTTGGCTGGTGGGATGGAAGAAGTGATAGGTAACCAGTGGTTCCTGCACCCCTGCCACCTTCAGGGGACATGACTGCTGGAGGCAGAGGGAGGTGGAGTGTGCTCACCCCCATTGCCTTAGCAGACAGCTGCCCCAGCACTGGACAGAGGGCATGGGACTCTCCCAGTCCAGCCCCCACTGGTCACGACGCATAGCCGAATGCACTAAATGATTGCTTACTTTTTCAAGTCGCTGAGGTTGGGATGACGTGCTAACTGCATGATTGTGGCAATGGATAATTGCAAGAGAGCCGCTGGACGAACCTATCTGGTCTCCTTGGAGGTGCTGGTCCAGGTGGACACGGGGACAGGTAGACGCCTTCCTCCAGGGAAGGCTAAGGAAGCTCTGGTGGGCCCTGAGCATGCCTCCCCCTTCCCGGCATCTCCATCCAGTTCCACCGGCGACACTCCTGGCTGCCCCCAACTCCCTATGCGCACCCTCCTAGAGCCAGCAGGTGACTCCGTGGACAAGTTGGTGTAAGGAGAGCGACTGGCGCCCCATCCTCAAGGAGGCAGCGGGACAGGCTGCGGACTGCGCCCCCAGGGCTGCTGGCCGCCCCGCAGGAGGCCTGCCTGCGATCCGTGTGGCGTGCCTGGGTGGCAGCCAGCTTGTCGGGATTCCGCACTGGCGTTGTCCCTCATCTTGGCCTCTTTAGTAGTAAAGGTGACATGGTGCCTGCCCCTCTCCTTGGCTGCCCTTTCCGTCTTTCCGGACCTTGGCTGGGAAGACGGCGTCACTGATCGCCACCCCCTTGTAGGCCCACAGGCAGGTTGAGGCACCTGTCAGCCACCGTGGCAGTGGGCGAAGGTGTTAGAAGTAAGCCAGGCCGGGCACCCGGAGGCAGCTTGCAGCCAGGGGAAGCAAGTCCTGGGGCAGCCGGCCAAGGGAAACCCCATTTGCACTTTTCAAAATGAGCCCCTTTACCAAGCCCTGCTCTGAGAGAGCCAGGACAGGCAGGGGCTGGAGAGGAAGTGAGTGGGGGCACGGTGCCCACCCCCAGGAAGGACGGGGACTGAGACCTGAGGCTGAGAGGACTCCCTCTGAGCAGACCCTTTGAGAGCTGAAGTTAAGTCTTAGTTCCTCAGTGAGGCTGTACTTAGTTTGGAAAATGACTGGGAAAAAATGGGACCTTCCAAGATGTTGTCAGGTACAGGAAAAAGGAGACACGGTGGAGAGAATTTGACGGCAGGAGCTCAGAAAAATAAAGCCATTTCCTTTTCATCTCAGACCAAACTGACTGGGGCTTCTCCCGGTTTGGCCAGGCAGCCTCCATGCTCAAAGGCTCCCTTCATTTCCCCACACAGGTCTTGCAGACATGAACCTCCCTGGGGTTGGCATGCTCTTTTTTTTAACCTTTCCCATCCACACTCCACAAATGCCCTGGTGGCCCCAACGTCACCCCTTGACTGGCCCAGGGTGGCCGCACCAAACCTGTTGCAACCATGCAGAATGGTGTCCTCATTCCTTGGCTCATTGAAGTGTTTTAAAAACATAACAAGGCACCTCCCTTCCTGAGTACGATGCTCTGACCTCACAGAGTGAGGGGCCCGGCAGCAGCTACCCCTGTAAATAATGTTTCTTTTCTTCCCCATGCATGAGGTTGTCAGGACCCCACATCTCAGATTACCTGGTACTGAGGATGTGGGAGGGCCCTGGGGCATGTTTTAGGGGGAAATGAAGGCACACAGTGGGACGTGAAGGAGAGCTCTCACTTTGAGAAGAGAAGGTTTCAGGGACTTGAGAACTGCTCACCTCAACACAGGGTGACAGAACTGAAGGATTTTTTTCACAGTCCCCAGAAAAGTCCTCACCAGCCAGCAGGCAAGGAAGGAGTGGCTTCCCTGACAGCAGCCAGGCCCTTGATGTCCCCACCTCACGGTCCCCACCTGGATGTCCCATGAAAGAGTCAATTGGGAAATAGTGAGAGTTGAAACAAACCACCACTTGCCCAGATAATTTCCTATTTGGGCTTTTCTCAGTTCCTTAAATACAGCTAATGGGAATTCTTTTTAAAGTCCTGCCATGTTCCACCCTTAGAGAAGAAGACTGGCTTCCAGGGAGAAGTCAGCATTTCATCAGTAAGACTGAGCATGATGTCATTACTTACTTTACTTTGTCACAGAAGCAAGCCAGCTCCTCTCTTTCAGCATTTTTTGCACTTTAGGATAAGTAAGGACATATTCATTTGCAAAGAATAAGACTTGCAAATATAAAGATGCACAGATTGAGAACATTTCAAGATATTATTTCACAAATAGCAGCCTGCAAATATGCAAAGGATAATGAAAATGCAAACTGCCTTCACTATACCAAATACAGTGTAACAAGAGGACCAAGCTGTGGTGTCAGCAAAGTCCTAGCTCACAAGAAAGAGAGAATCCGTGGTATTCGCTTAGGCGAGCGCGCGGCTCCCTTGAAGAGCATGATCAGAGGGGGCCGTGACAAGTGACGTGACAGCACGGCACGATGTGTGCTTTGAATCAGTTTGCTTGTTACCCCCTTGCTCATGGGCCACCTTGATGAGTTCGGTTGGAGGAAAAGTTAAGGAAAGCTCTCCATCCCATAATAACCTTTTGTATCATCTCTTTATAATTGCAGACGCCCATTTGTGGATGCCATCCGGACCCGTGTTTCTGGCCCAGCTGAGCTCCTGTATACCCTCAAAATCCTAAATGTTCTAGCTTCTGCGAGGGGCACTGAAGCCCTGAGAAGAGCCATGTGTGAGGATGCAGGGAAACTCTAAAGAGATTTGTCAAACCCTTCAGCCACAGAGGACAGGGTAAATGGAATCGTACGCTTGGTGCCAACTCTCTGTGATGCCAGGAAGTCCTGTCTCCTTTACCCTGGATGGGCCAGTAAATGCCCTTTCTTCCTCTGCTGCTGGTACCAGGCCCTTGCCCCACAGGCCAAGATGACTGCACAGCATCCAGATTCTCTCCCTTCCTCTGGACTCACCTGTATCTGGAACGTTTCACACACTGAGGACAGAGGAATTACCTGGACCCACAATTTTTATGTCTACCCCTGAGCTCTGAGAACCTAAGAACTCAGTACTGCCAGAAGATGTGAGGTCCTCACTCACGTCTGTTTCTAGTATTATTTGCAAGGATCAGCCACAAGGAATCCTGTGGCCTGTATTCCCCGAACACATCTGGTCCTTCTGGTCCCTCTGACACGCCCTGTCTTCCGCCTCTTTCAGAAGAAGCATCTCTTTAACTTGATTATTTGATTGTTTATACCTATCTGATTATTTTGATAGGAATTGAGACTTAAAACACGTTCTCACAATCACAATTTCACTTGGAAGAATATATCTGATTCAGAAGTTAATATAAACAATTATACATAATTGCCTAGACAATTATTTCAAAAACTAAAAATTGCAGGTATAGAGGGAAAATATAAAATGCTTCTTAAAGGTCACATTTAAAATATTTGCATGAGCAAATGAGGCTTTCATTGCTAAAACCACCAGCCTGCAGGTTTGTCATGGCGTCAGGCCTCCTTGTGAGCAGATGACTGCACAGGGTATTTTAGGGAGCAAAGACAGAAGCAGAAAGCTAAAAATACCTCCCCCATGATCACCCCTCCGGCACACTCTCTCAGAGCTCACGTTTCCTACCGGAGTCTCTTTTTCTGTTAAATTGCAGATGTGTTCCCAGGAAGAGGTAGCTAGTGGATCCCATAAGCACAAACTGTTTCTCAGGGCGTATCCCGGAATCAAACCAGTAAAAGATGTGAAGCTGTTGAGATGGGATTGAAGTTTCGTAGCCCAGGAAGGGGAACCAAGGTAAAACAGTACCAGAGAAGGGAATTCTGGGTGTGGTGGTGGCAGAGGGAAACACATCCCCAGCCTGGGGTGACGAGCAGTGCACAGCGGAAGTACAAGGGCCCAGGGTGGGTCCCCAGGGAAAGACCAAAGCCTTTAGCTGAGACTGCATTCTCAGTGTCTAGAGGACAGCTTTATTTCAGACTTATTGGTCAGTAAGTGTTTGTTGAATGAATGTAAGGGCTTCATCTGCTCAGGTCACTTACTGCCAAACTCTTCCATGAGTGGCCCTGGTCCTCTGATTGCTGTTGCAGAATGACAGACATCATCCTGTAAGACTCCAGTCAAGATCCCCCTTCTGCATCTACGCATCCAGGGTGCTCACAGCCCCAGCTTCCCATGTGCCCAGTCACAACAGGCCCCTCCCCCAGGACCGCCTGCCTCCCCCTGCTTCTGTCTGTCCCTGCCTCTGCCTCTACCTTGATCATAGAACTCATATCTCCTTTTGATTTTTCCCCTTCACATGCATCTCCTCAAAGCCCTAGACTAAAGGGCCATCAGGGCCTGTTCATGTGGGTTCCCGCCGCACCCCCTGTACAGGCCGGAGAGGGAGGGCGCCACGCCCCGGTTAAGCTGTCAGGATCTCTGTGGTTGGGGCTGGTCACTGAGCTCTGGTGGGATGCTCGGTGCCATCCCCGCCCTCACTCTGTTCTCCTGGACAGTAGGCACCTAGGCAGGTGTCCTGTTCACATGATGTCCCATGGGGCAGTCAGCTGTCCTCTCCAGGCCACATACATCATGAATTTACTTCTTTGGTGACTGGTGTTGTGCAAGCACTTCCTAGGTTTCCCCAGGAAACTAGCAAATGTGGAGCACGTTTGCGTCCCATCCCCTCCACCTCCGTGTGCTTGGCTCCGTCCCTGGGCGCTCCTGCCTTCTGAGCCAACTGCAGCCACAGAGTCCTTCTTGCCACGGTGTTCAGACAGCTGCCTATCATCAGTAGAAGCTGGCATCCTGGATCAAATGCATTTGCTGCCTCTTCCCAAGCTGTTCCCATGAAGGGACTGCGTTGTCTCTCCTCCCAAAGTCAGACAACAATCGCTGTCTCCCAGGATCCTGCATGTGCCCCTAGTTCTCTAAGCCTTTTCCATAACAGGCATATGTTTGCTTTGTTCTCACTGAGTTGTTCGCCCACCTCCCTCTCCCACTGCATCTCTCTCATCCAGTTATCTTTGTACTCAAACTTATTTTTTAAATGACTATACTGTATTTTACGCCACGGGTGAAAAGGATTCCTAATCAATGGAAAGACATTTTCAGAGGCTGCACTCTTTTGATATTTTACTGTTTGGGGGATACTATTGGAAAGGACTTTGATTTCAGAAATGCTGTGTTAAAGACAAATGACCATTATGAAAATTAAGTAATTGTTATTCCTAATAAAAAGAAGTTCTGGCTTTCATAAAGTACAAACCTATTATTAGCAGGCTGTTTATGTTGTCTATTTTTAAAAAGAAAACCACTCCACCCCACACAGAGAGTCCCATACAGGGAACCCCTGGTGCTGGGAGAGGGTGTAAATCACTCCACGGTCATCTGGTCTACCAGGGAGTCGCGGGGGGCAGTGGGGGGGCTACCCCAGCCTCCTGTGTTCTCTGAGCACCGGCTTCTGTGCGGCTGGCCTCTGCTCTCTCTGGTTTTGAACCAGGCCCACTGTCGTTTCCTGGGCTTCAGGCTGCAAGGCTGGCGGTGCCTGCAGACCGCCTCCCTTCGCGGTGGGTCATGTGCAGTGCGTGCGAGTGTTGTGCGTTCCGTTGCTTGGCACCCACTGAGCTCTTTGGACTTCGGTGGGGGTTTCCCATGGGGATGCAGGCTCTGCTGGGGGAGGGGGAGAAATGCAGGCCTCCTGAGGGGTCAGAGTGAGCTTGCTCAGGGGGGCCTCCCTGGGACCGAAGCCCAGAGGGAGTGTACTCTGGAGCGTGCCCCTCTGATGCGGGCCGACCTGGAGAGGGAGGCTGAGCTACGTCCCAGGAGAGAACTGATTGCAATGGAAAGAGGTTAGGATTTGAGGCTGGATGCCTGTGTGGCATGTCAGCTCTTTTGATCATCAACTGCATAATCTTAGGAAACTCTTCATGGAAATATCCTGATTTGTGAAATGGAGATTGCAGTGATAAATGAATAGAGCTGTTGGGAAGTTTAGCTGGAAGGAGCAGGCAGCATGACTCGGAGACTATATCATGCTCCGTATTATTTTGTTCCTTCCCTATTTTTCAAAAATTTTGGAAATCCTATGGGGTCCCTTGGGGTCTTGGAATTTGAAGCAGGAGGCCTGACTGTGACAGGCACCCCGGGAGCCCTGGGAAAGGGCAAATGGGTTTCCCCTCCTCCTGCAGCTAATTTGTGTAGCACGCTGTTTTTCATGGCTCGTGACACCTTGCCACTCTCAGAGACTGAGACACCAAGAGGCTGAGCTGGAGTGTGATTCAGTGAGAGCGTTAGAGGTGTGCTCCTTGGTGGCATAACCAGTGTGGCTCTTTCTGTCATCCCCCAGGGGAATGTCTAGCCAGAGCATGGCCATGACGTGGATTGAATTCAGCAACTGTCAACTGTTTATAATGTGCGACCTTGCTTAATTTCTGCCCAGATCCCTTGTTTCGAACACTCTGCAGACTTTCAATAACATTTATCAGTTTTCCTTTGTTCTATTGAGATGTTACAAAATTGAGACAGTATAAAGAAATATAAAATCACTCAATATCCCCTCACTCACAGATAACCAAAGTTAATATTTTTGTGTATTACTTTTCCAGTCTTTCTTTGAATACATTTAGCTTCATATTTCCTCAGCCCTGAGATTCTGTAGATTATAAAATGCTTCATCATTATAAGCAGGCTATTTGGCAAGAAAGAAAGAAGAAAAGGAAAAGACATCGGCATACAGTGTTTACATGATTTGTAAGAGGCAGGTTATTTTGAAAATGATAAGGGGTGGATATCAGAATCAGAGAAATGTGAATATAGATCCTGTATGACCCAAATGTGTGCAGCTTCAGGGACACCACTCTGTTACACACCCACAGGGCAGTAAACTGAGCTCCACCCTCCATGGCTGTGAGGTGCCAGGTACCTTCCCACTTCCCGGGTCTCTCTGGGACTCTCCCATGTACATGTCACGTCTTCTGTTCCCTAGGTCCCATGGAGTGGGAGGGGCACTTCCTTCCTTAGCGACCTTCTGGCTGCAGACCACCTGTAGCACTTTTGGAGAAAATCCTCTGTTCTCTAAGCTGTACAGAAACCAAACACAAAACAGCATTAAAGTTTGTCCAGTGTCCCCTAACACCCTCAGATGGCTGGAAGGAAAGAAAATTCTAAAATAAAGAAAGTTCAGCAAATCTTTTTACCAAAGGTGATAAATTTATTTCAGACATGCACACACACACACACACACACACACACACACACACACACACACACACACTTTTGGAGGACGTGTGTCATCAGTCTTGTGGGTATTCCAGTCCTCCCTTCTCCCTTCACTGTTTGAGGACCCCCCACGGAGCCCCACACATTGGTTGTTTTCTGGTCTCCTGGCTAATTCTTTCAGATTTTTACCCCAATCTGATAGAAGCTTATGTCTTCATTTCCTATTGCGCTGTTAAATTCAGGTACCATATTTCATAAGATTGAGACTCATAACAGTTTCTTTATATTTGAATTGCTTTTAAATTAAAATTTATTTGGCTGCCACCTGCCTTGCTTGGTTGAAAGTCAAATTTCAGTTTGGGGTTTTCTGCCTGCTCCCTTGAGCTCCTACGAAAATCCTGGGCTTATGCAATCTAATACCTCTGGCAGTGTGCTTCTGGAAATCCTCTGAAACCTAGAGAAACAGTTGATTCCCTTGGCGTGTGGGAGCCTGGAGCACACAGGTAGGGCAATATCTGCAGGAGACTGCCGGAGGGAGACACTGTCCCTTTCTTCTTCCTCGTCTCATCGAGTAGCCAAACACGGAAGAAACTGACATCTTGTGCCAGAAAACCTGGATACACAGCGAGACCAGAGTTCCCAGCCGACCCTCGCAGGTGTGAGCCTGTGAGAGAGCCCCCAGAGTGTGGCCTAGCCCGCGGGCAAGTCGCCCTATGCACCCTTCCACTGGCTGGAAGCCAGGGCTCTGAGACCCTTCAGGACACAGACCCACAGGTGGGAGGGGCCTCCTCCATTAACAGCTGGAGGCAAACGCCCTGCCTACAGAGACACCTGCTACCCTGGAGGGTCACGCGAGGCAAGACGACCTCCATACATAGAACTGCTGAAATGATCAGGTTCACTTGTTACGAAGCTGGCATTGCCTTAAAGCGTATCTCTCCCAACTGTCTGTACATTATATAGGCAGCTATGTATCATGACTTATTTAAACCGTTTTTCTATTTTAGGCATTTGATTAATTGACATTTACTTTTTAGAAATAATACTATAATAAGCAGTTTTGAAGAAATAACTGCATACTTGGAGCAATAGTTATGAGAATGTACTTTTTTATGTATGGATGTTTGTGAAGTAAATTGAGGATTTTAGACATCAGATCAATTTGATAGACATTAACAAATTGCCCTTAGAAACTGTGTGCCAAATAAGACTTCCAAAGTTAATGTACGAAAGCACACTTTTCATGCATTTCCTGATCATATATATGTTAGCTATCATTTTATTGTGTGACAGAAAAAAACAACATAACTTAAAAAAATCTTTAATCATTTACTACAAATGACACTGAGCTTCTTACCCTTTCTAATAAACTTAGAAGCTGTTTCTATTTTTTATGTGTATTACTTCTCACATGTTCTTGCAAGATTTGTTTTTATTGGGTTGTTTACATTTTTCTTATTGAAGTGTAGAAAAAGTTTACATATTAGGCATATTGTGCTTTTTGTCCCTTAATTATCTTGGAAATATTGCATTGAGATAATTTTGTGTAATATTGAAATTAAAGTGTACTACAGTTTAACTTTATTCATGATATCTTTTGACAAACAAGGCAATTATATATATATGTGTAGTTTGACTATATATGTGTATAATATATATTTTAACTTTACGTGGACAAATTATTGATCTATTAATTTATGACAGGTGTTACTGTAGTCACCCTCATCATATTATAAGCAATTTTGTATTTTCTTCTAATTGGTGAAAAGGTATATATGTATATACACACATACAATTTATATACATAAATATATTAATTTTTATAAATGTATTTGAGATGTATTTATATACATAAATTGATATGTATGCATTTACAATTAAATTTATGTGCACATAATACAATTAAATATATGTACATATATATGTGTATGTGTATGTATATATAATCCACCTGGAAAAAGAATGGTGTAAGGGAACGTGATGATTTCCATGTATATAACAAATTACATCAACCACGTTCATCTTTATTTCTGATATAAAATGCACATTTTTCGTATTCCATTTCCATATATATCTATCAGTCTTTGATATTTTCATTTATCTACTTGCACTTATGAAATGCACCACTTTCAGTCCTTTTAATGATTGCCTGCTATTTCATCATGTGTATGTACAATAACACATTTAGTTTATTCACTGCTGGTAATTGTTTGATTTCCACTGTTTTCTATATGAACATCTTTATGCATAAAACTGTGATCTGTAACTTTCACTTTATCTCTTCAAGATCAGCTCCTTGAATTAATACAATATCAATATTTTTCAGGCTCTGGAAACATACCCTCAACATGATTTCCAAAAGCAGTTTGTAACAGTTTGCCCTTCTGCCAAGAGTTGATGAGCGTTTTTCCCCTTGTGTTCTCACCATTTACACTTTTAAGATGTTGGCTATCCAGAAAGGCTGAAATGACACCTTGACTTAATTATAAGTCTGGATTATGAATTGATCATTTAAAAAATATAATATTAACACTGAGCACCACTATTCAAATTTAGCTCAGCCAGAAGGCCATGACCTAGCATCTGTGAATCCACAGCCTTAAAGGTTCCAAACGGTTTTCATGAATGAGCTTGGGAAGCAGAACCAGCACGCCTAGGTCCGCAGCCGATAATGTTATATTAGCGTCACGTGACACGAAGACCTTTGTCCTTCTAGTGTGAGTCCTCAAGTAGCCCCGCCGTTTTCCGGCTGTGCAGGCCTCTGGCTTAGAACACAGCTGCTTTCGGGAGGCGATCCCAGCAACCATGCGCGAACGTGAAAGCCAGGCTGCATGCATGCCGAGGCTGCAGCGGGTCCCTGGACCCTGCAGCTCAGCGGCTGCCCGCAGCGGCCCGTGCCCACGGTCGGAGGGCTGAGGGCCCACCTGTGCAAGTCAAGGTCAAGCCTGCCTCTCCCTGAACTCGGGCAGCCTTCTGCTCAAAGCCTGTCAGGTGCAGGTGCTTCCCTTCTGGTGCAGGTCAAGCCTACCTCCCACCCTCTCATGCCGGGCAAGGAGCCTTTGTGGGCAGCCTGTGGCCTTGCCCGCGCGTTGAGGTGTCCCTGGTCCACACTAGCCCCGCGTGCCTGTGGCAGGTAGAGATTTATGGACAGGAAACTGGATTTCAGAAGCTGCTTCAGATCAATGCTAGGCCACTTTGCCATTGGACACAAGCAGTAGCCTGTCGAGAGGGGAGAGGTCTGACTTATGTGCACGGGAAAACGTCACAAGGGGTAGAGGGGCAATTCCTACTCCTGCTGCATTACTGAGCAGAGCCTTTCCTGGAGAGCCTACGGTGGTTTCAGAAAATCGAGTGACCCCAGAGGCTGATGGATGCCTTTCTAATTCACTGCCAGCAGCCAGAGGCTGGTTCCCCAAGGACAGGATGCAGCTAATAATTGCCAGGTCTGAGGAAAGGCAGGAAAAGAAAATCACTGTGACTCTTAAATATGGCTATGAATAGTTGAACTCCCAGCAAGAAGAGATAGAGCCAGAGACAAAGAGCAGCTTGAATTAGCGGTGGGGAGCTGCAGTCTTGGGAAGGACTCGTGTTTGCAGAGGCCCGAAGGAGAGTGAGGTGGGCCCCGTATGGGAGAAGCGAAGAGCGGCAAAGCCTAAGGCTCTGGGCCGGTCAGGCTGACTGGACAGCCACGTAGAAACACCACCCAATGCCTCCGGGTGGGTCATGGGAGGAAAAAGGGCAGGCCCTCCTCCCCTCCAAGCCCCAAAGCCTCCACACATAACCAAGCCCCTTGTTCTGGGCGCATTTCTGTCTCAAACACTGTGATAACTAACTGCTCGCCGGGAAAGAGTGTAAAAAGACATTTAAGATACCAACTTAAGAAAGTGTTATATTGAATCAATCGATCAATCACTTTTGTGGGTGCAAAAAGGCTTATATAGATTCCTTAAAGAGCCACAGAAAGGCTGAAGGGTGAATGTTTTAGCAGTCAATATAAATATTTGCCCACTGTCACAGATGCATACATCTGAAGGCCAGAGGAGAGAGATCTTTGAAGAGTAAGTAACAGGATGCATGCTGCTCTACACCAAATGGAATTTTCTAAAAATAGGTCTGCCACTGCTCCCTACAATACTCTCCAGGGTTGAGAGGAAAGGCTGGGGCAGGCGTGGTGAGGAAGGGCTACTGCTGGGTCATATCTCGAATTACATCTTTGCTGCTGTTTATAACTGAGATACTTACAACTGAAATACAATTGAACCATAATTGAAATAACCTATTTTCAACTCAACCTGACTTGACATGGTAAGCGCTCTACATTTTCACTCAAAGATATCAATACCATCAGAAACGTTAAGTGAAAGTAATGAAGAATTTCCAATTTTTGGGGTTTAATGAGTCCCAAGATTTAAGTTTCATAGAGTTGATATAAATATATGTTTTTTATTCACATAGTATTGAAGGCCTGCTCTGTGCCGCACTCCCCACTCTCCTGGCCCAGACGTTCCTACCGGTGGGCTGTTTAGCGTGGGAGAGAGGCGGAGAGGAGCAGACACGGAAAGCTCTTACTCAGCGTGGGACGTGGAAACAACACCGTCAGCCGGAGAAAGGCAGCTTTTCTGATCCTGTCTTTCCTGATGGCAAGGCCGGCATTGCCCCTGAGGGCTTGGGAAGAGAACACGCTGTAGCTAATGGACCACAGCGCTAGTCACTGAAGTCGGCGCACTCTTTGCTCGCTCACCCAGTGTTTATGCCAGAGTGTTTTCCAAAAGTGCAAACGAGCACATTACAGTTTGTAAAACTTTTATCTGTATTTTGTTTTCAGACTCAGTAATCTAGATACTTTGGCTTCAGTCCTGGAAAGCAGGCTGTGGGCTGTCCTTAGAGTTCTTCAAAGGTGAGCATCATGGCGCTAGGAATCGCTGCCCGTGGTGGAGGTGTGGCCATGAATTGGAACTTGTGCTCTTTTTTGGCTCTGCTGTAGGCTTCTAGGGCATAGAAAAATGGAGTCTAGAATTAATACTCCAGTTCCTGCTCCAGGTCAGCCTGATACGAGCTTCTTCATGTGCTATGGCTTCTGCTGAAGGAACCCTCATTCAGCCTTCTCAGCTTGCTCTTACTAGAGTGTGAACTGTGACTGTCATGCTGGGGCATTTCATGCAACGTGATACACAACCCTGATTACAGTACTTGCTGTGCGACCCCCTCAAGCATCAGTTACTTGGTATTTATATGTTGCCAACTTTCAGACAGGATTTGAAATGCAAAACTCATTGGCTGTCCAAGGGTATTTTGAATTAATCAGTCTCTCTTCTCACCTGCCTCTTCAGAATGCATCATTACTCCTTCTGTAAATATGATCTAACAAAACCTTTCTTGACTTCATCAATCCACTTCAAAGTGCTGCCTCCTCTTTCTTCTCTTCCTTCTGCTTTGTGAGTCACTGAGGCTTCATGCTTTCATCTCCTACTTACTTTCCTTGAAATCTTGCTTCTATTTCAGCCACTCTCTTGACCTATGGATTCCTCATCGTAAACATAGTAATTCTGAGCTATGATTGCCCTCAGTGTCCTGGATCGTGTTTTTAGTTTTCTTCCAATTTTGGAGAATCAGGAAAGGGGCCCACACAGGGGACGGCACCGAAGAATGAGTCAGACTGCAAATTGCAGAGAAAGAGTAAGAGGTGGAAAGACACTTCAAGATGGGGCACTTGAATAAAGAAAATACTTACTTACTTAGTATCTGCTATGTGCCAAGGGGTCGTGTGCTGAATGTATGACAAAGACCAAATTATAATCTATGATTTTAATATTTGTAATTTATTGGTAAAACAAAATATTTATATAAATAACTATCGTATAAATCCCTGGGATTCAGGATGTCAAGAGATAGTTATAAAGGGCATATTGCATGATTTTAGACAAGGCAAACATTTTTCCTAGTTAGGCTGGGCAGGGAAGACTTTGACAGATTCAAGAGTTAAAATGCATCTGGATATATGAGTAGGAATCAGTAATCAGGGAGGATGTGTCAATCACAGCTCCACCTACATTTGTGGGGGTCTCTGCAACATAATCAGAAGACAGTCTGAGGGGCAGGGTCTGTAAAGGGATTTAGGAGAATCGTGTAGGAGAGGTTGGCTGCAAAGAGCTTCAGAGAGCGGTAATGGTAGGCTGAGAAAATTGGAATATATCCTACAGATGAAATTAAATCTCTGATGGTTTAGAACAAAATGATTCTTAGTACAGAGATGATAATAACCTGGCGCACCCAATTGAATCCTGCTATTTCACCAACTGCACCGGTTTATGGAGTTCTTTAAACGTTCCTGTTTGATGCAGCCCATTACATCACCTAGGTCTACCTTGCCCTCCAGCTGAGGGGGCCGCCCTGGGCCTTCTAAGCTCATGTGGTCCGTCTCTCGCAGGCACACACCTCTCAACTGAAACTTATCAAATCTTCTCTCATTTTAAGCAGCAATAGTTAAGAAAAGAAAAATGCATCTTTAAATTTTAAAAAAGAGGAAAGACTTGTCTTCATTAAGAACTAGAAAAATATTTGTCTAGAGGCTCTGAAACTGGTTATGAAGATACTATTTTGAACAGGTTGAAGAAAATTAGTATCAATGAAGTGTCTCAAAGATATTTGAGAAATAGTTCATCTTGGGCAAAGCACTTTGTAAACAACTATATTTCTCTCGGCCTAAAAGCCTTTAAGGAGTTTCTATAAATTAGTGTGTCTGCCTAAGCAACTCTCTCTTAAAACGCCCCTTTACACTAATGTCCCTATCTGCTCTGACAGATTTCTCATTACATCATTCTTATTTTAAAAATAAGAGAAGCTTGACTGGTCTCCAATATGGCTGAAAATATATGAGTTTGAAATTAAAGAATTCCTGTTTAAAATAAAGCTGGAAGATACGTTAGGTTGCCATTAAAAAAAAACATCATCAAATATATAGAAACCAGATTCTAAAATGATGATTTGACTTTGCATTAAGTCCACACAATCCATCGCTAGGGCCCTTTTGTTCCAGCAAGAGAAAGTGGCTGAGCTCTGAGAAGGCATGCTATGGGTGCAGTCACTGATACACATTTTAATGGATTTATAATTGGATTCAGGATTCCAGCTGGAAAGGAGGAGTAGGAAGTGGGAGAAATGTGTCCCTGGGTATTTCCTTTATAGGGGTCATTGAGAAACAAGCCTCATACTGGAACAGGAGAGAGGCGGGAACTGGTATCCCTAAAAATGGAAGAATACATGCAACCAGATATCTTGCAGAAGTTGTACTTAAAAAGCTAGCCATCTGTGATCGAGCTGGAGAGGCTGACAATTTTGACATCCTGAGTCTGATCATTAATGCGATTATTCATTTCAGCCAGGACTAAGTCATTTTATTTGCATTAACTAAATATATTATGAAGAGAAGTCAAGCTGGCCATGGCAATAAATGGAATATGGAGATTCCATTTACTCCTCTGGCAGAAACCCATATCTTTTCATTTTCCCTTTTCTCCTTTTACAATGAACACAGCTGGGAACCTGCATATATAAACAGGAAGGGCTGGGTGGTTGTTTCTTCGTCCTTTTACACTTGACAGTTTTAGTGATTATAACATTTGTTAATTTCAAAGTGATTCCAGCATATTTCCTCATGTTGCTGAAACAAAAACCTCTATTTAGTCCAGTAAGATGCATAGAAATGTTATATCTTCACCTACCTGTTTTTTTTTTATAGATATCTGCAAATTTGATAATAAAACAGACCTTGAAGTATTAAACAATCACCATGGTTGGGTAAACTCTTAGCCAGTCATTAAACAAAAATTGAATTATTAAAGCTCTTTGTAAACCAGTAATAACAGATCAGGTTATTAGGAGCTGCCTAAATGCTGGGCTTTTTGGGTGTTTTGCTTTGCAAGAAGCATAGATGATTTCTAAGGTGTCCTTTTTATTCTTGATAAAATCTATTCTAATCATCCTCATTCACGGTCCCAGTCGGTATAAAGAGGCAATTTATATTACTTTTCTTTTGTTTTTGATTCCCATTACTGCTCATCATTATTCAGTGTGTCTGGATGGCCGTAGCCAGGCCCTCGCTGACCCTGGACTTTCTCTTGGAATTAAATGCTCAGTGCTGTTGCCAAGCCCCTGTCTCGCCCTATCATCCTGAATTCGTGGCCTCGAGAATTCTCCCTCAGCCGCATTTTATCGCAGCACTCTCATCCTGAAATGCAGACTATTCCCCAAACCAGTATGGAATCTCATTCCATCCTTCATCTAAATCAGCGCCTGTCTCTTCCTTCAAAACACACACCACAAGCACAGCCCCAAAGACAACACACACACACACATTGTTCCCAAAGTCCAGGAGGAATGGTACTCCACGCCAACCTTTCCTTTGCTCTGCCCCTTCAATAGTTGCATTTCTTTATTTTGACATTATTTTGTTTCTGCTACCAGGGACCTGTGATTTTATAAATTACTCTCCTGGGTGAATGTCTTCCTGCAAATAAACTATAACCTCCTTCAGGAGCTTCTCTAATCCTTCTGCTTGCTTTACACCCTCTAGTAATTTAGTTGGTGTACAATGGATGCCCAATAAAGACTTTTAATTAGCTATTCCCTCCCAGAGCCACATTTTGTTGTGTTTTTATTGCCTGGTTACCTAATTACAAAGGTCTTTACAGCCCTGAGGTCATTCCCAGTGACCTCCTGGTTCTCGGTCAGGCTGCCATTGTTACCGCATTAGGCTCCCCCTTTCCTGGGGATGTCACTGGCATCTGCCTGCCAGAGGAGCCAGTGTGAGTGGACTCTGTGCGTGTGCACTGCCATGCTGTGTCTTGGAGTAAACAAGAAAGCAGCCAGACAGCAAAATCCTGCCTGACATGCGCTCCGGGTGTTCTCATGAAGCACCTTTGCTCCCTCTGCTATTTGGGATTTTTCTCGTAATGCTTTCAACAGAAATTATTGTGTGTTAAATGTAACGCAAACACAGAAATGTACATACAATAAACATATAGTGACGTCATGAATTATGTAAGGCCAAAGCCCTCGCGATGACCACCTGTGCTGGGAGATGGAAGCACAGCCCCTGATTAGATGAACATACTCTCTCCACTTTTTATGTAGTCGTTTTCTGACTGTTCTTACAGTTACTTCCCAAATGTGCTCTACTACAGACTATAATTTAGTTTGCCCATTTATTTTTATTACCTTGTAATAATTAAAAAAGAGCAAGACCAATTGCTTTCTATGCATTGATTCCACGTGAATGGGTCAGTAAGTTCTCTCTCTTGTGTTTGGGTGCTAACTCACAGATAGTATAATAAGATCCCTGTTATTTTCAGGTCTTTAAATTTTGGAATAAATTAACAACTCTGACACTGAAGTTAAAGAGAATGTCAGTTAAAATATACTCAGATATGTTAATAATTATGGATACCAATAGGACATGAGGGGATAAAACCTCTCTTATTAAAATAAAGGTCTGTTACAAAATCTACAAAGATTATTTCCAGAAAGATTACTTTTCATGCCAGGAAGTACTCTTAAAGATAATGTTAAGTACAATCCAGACAGTAATTTTCTTCAAAGGTGTTCAGCTGATTTGCAAACATTATCTTCTTGTTCTTAAAATAGACTTTTGAGGGGTTGAATAGTCGTAAGTTCGTGATGATCTTATTTTGAACCAAGCAGAGATGGCAGGAAGGCGGTGGTGATGAGTGAGCATTTTAAAGAAGCTGCACCAAAACAGAGGGTCTTGAAATTTTTGCAGAAGCCACTGCCTCGGACATAAGCACTGTTCGGTGCCCAGCACTGACCATAAACATGAGACAAGCCAGAACCAAGTCCCTGCGAGCTGACAGAGGCCATCTCTCTAAGTCTGAAGTCAAGACAAGACAAAAAGCAGGGAAATCAGCCAAGAAACTCAGTGTGAGGTTTTACGTGGAGCTGTGGTTGGACATACATTCCCCCTGACAGGATGAGAGAGGCATTATGGGACCCTTAGTAGCATAGGAACAATGTTGCACAATATCAGAGAACAGATATTTCCAAGCAGGACCTTTAGGCTTGAATTTGTGTTTTGCAGCCCAGAACCCATGGGCAGGATGCAAATCATGATGAATGGGACCCTGCTAAGGCCCATTTAGACGACACTCATGTCCGCCCTGTGGCACCCCTCCCTCTCACTGACCTGCTCTGGCAGCCCAGAGAAGTGCTCCAGTGATGCCAAGTTTAAAGGGCTGTGTTTGGGTTTCAGGTAAAAGGCTGTCGCAGTGTGATACGTGAATCTGAAGAACAGTCTCTCTGTCATCAGCCCTGAGATTGTGCTTTATGCATGTGACATACGTGAAGGATCAGTAATGCATTTAATTGTTGAAACACAGTGAACATGATGCTTTATTTAACTTTCTTTCAGTGTTAATCTCTGCATCTCTTTCTGCTCCTCAGAACTATGAGTGGGATACAGGGTCCCCTCTTCCTTTGAATTAAAAAGGCACTGTGACAAGTCCCTGGGAGCTGCCATGCAATGCTACAACCATGAAGTTGACTCCAGTCCCACCTAAATGGGTATGAAGCACCGATAAGACTTATCCAGGTTCCAATATACAATATACAAAAAATGTGATCAATGAAAAAAATCTGCAAATACACACCTACCTCTATGGCTTCTAATGGGGCTTATTAAGCAGAATAATGGTGAGTTATGAATAAATATGAATTTGTTCTATGATACAGAGAACATAAAAACTCTTGAAGTTGTTTCTGCTTATGAAAAAGGTCTTCTTTTCCACTTGGAAAAAAGAAGTTCTGACAGTTAAGCTTACTTGGCATTCACTTGATAATTCGTTCAGTTATGGGTTTGTTGATGGCGCTTACTTACACTTCAAGTGCTGTTCAGTCCATTTAGGCCACCTCAAAGCAATGAAAAAGTAATTGTTTAAGGACTTTGAACTCACAGAGATATCTACACTGCAGTTTTTTAATGTGCATAGCATGGTGGGTTATTTTTGAAAATGGAGAGGTAAAAAGTTCATGCATATTTTGCCTCTGTGTTGGTGGATGGAGGGAAAATAGAAAAACCTAGAGTCTAGGTTCATATTTCTAGGGATTTACTTAAATTTTCTTATGTCTACAGTGATTTCACACCAGTTTTTAGAAGATTATTGTCACATGTAGATCTAAACTTACTTTTAAAAAAAGAGTTAGAGGATTCAGCAAGATGGCAGCATGAGTAGGGCAGCGGAAATCTCCTCCCAAAACCATATAGATTCTTGAAAATACAACAGATACAACTACTCCTAAAAGAGAGACCAGGAGATACAGTACACCAGCCAGGCTACAGATACATCTGCGAGAACTCAGCATCTCATGAAGCGGGTAAGACACAAAGCCACGACCTGGCGGGACCCGAGCACTCCCCCACCCCAGCGCACTGGCAGAAGGAAAAGATTCAGAGCGGGGAGGGAGTGGAGGCACAGGATTGCTAAATAACCAGCCCTGGTGATCTGCACTGGGAGCACAGACACACATTACATGGTGTACTGGGTATTAGAGAAACATAAAAGTAAAACCCGAGATGGAGACCGCGAGCGGGTCCCCACAGCCATCTCCCCTGGGACAAAAGAAAAGCGGGCACTTTTTCAAAGTCTTAAAGGGACAAGGGCCCAACAGCTGAACAAAATCTTCCCAGCACATGCAGCCCAGCAGGCTGGGAATTTTGAGGAATTTCGGGCCTCCTAACCTGCTGCCAGGTAAAGCAGCCCTGAAGCGCCTCGGTAATAAGCGCGCAGCTAACACGGAAGGACAGCAGAAGCTGGAGCAAGATCCGGAAGGTGCGAAAGGGCCCATCCTTGCAGTAGAATGCACCCGGCATGGCTGCAAACCCCCTCAGTGCTCCAGGATAGCCTGAGGGTGGCCCTGTCCACGGCACCTCAGGGGACTATCCCAGACACTGCCTCCTGGTGTGCAGTAACCATCATAGGCCCCGGAGAAGGGCAAGGAGAGCAGCAAGCAGGAAGGGACTTTGTTCTTCCAGTTGACACACGTGTCACCTGCCTGCGACCACTTCTATTGCCATGAAAAGACAGAAGAATATGGTCCAGTCAAACATCACCCAGACAACCCCAGAGAGAGGGCCTGATGGGATAGATTTAAACAATGTTCCTGAAAAAGAATTCAGAATAGAAATCATAACCATGCTGATGGACCTACAGAGAAATATGCAAGAACTAAGGGATGAAGTCAGGAGGAACATTACAGAAATGAAACAAACGACTGATGGGCTTAAGAGCAGACTGGACAAGGTGCAAGAGACTGTTAATGGAATACAAAACAGAGAACAGGAGTACAGAGAAGCTGAGGCAGAGAGAGATAAAAGGATCTCTAGAAATGAAAGAATATTAAGAGAACTGTGTGACCAATCCAAACGGAACAATATTTGCATTATAGGGGTACCAGAAGAAGAAGAGAGGGAAAAGGGATAGAAAGTGTTTTTGAAGAAATAATTGATAAAAACTTCCCCAAGCTGGGGAAGGAAATAGTTTCTCAGACCATGGAAGCCCACAGATGTCCCAACACAAGGGACCCAAGGACGACAGCACCAAGACATTTAATAATTAAAATGTCAAAGATAAAAGACAAGGACAGAGTATTAAAGGCAGCCAGAGAGAGAAAAACAATCACCTACAAAAGAAAACCCATCAGGCTATCATCAGACTTCTCAACAGAAACCTTCCAGGCCAGAAGAGAATGGCATGATATATGTAACATAATGAAAGAGAAGGGGCTTGAACCAAGAATACTGTATCCAGCACGATTATCATTTAAATTTGAGGGAGGGATTAAACAATTCCCAGACAAGCAAAAGTTGAGTGAATTTGCCTCCCACAAACCACCTCTACAGGATATCTTAAAGGGACTGCTCTAGATGGAAGAACTCCTAAGGCTAAATAGATGTCACCTGAGAAAATAAAATCTCAGCAAAGAGAGCAGATCATCCAAATATCAGCTAAAGGCAAAGAATAAAATCAACTATCCACAAAAACAGTCAAAGGAAACACAAAAGAGTACAGAGTAAACCACCTAACATATAAAGAATGGAGGAAGAAGAATAAGAAAGGAGAGAAATAAACAATCATCAGACTGTGTTTATAATAGCTTAATAAGAGAGTTCAGTTAGATGGTTAGATAGTAAAGAAGCTACCCTTGAACATTTGGTAAACATGAATCTAAAGACGGCAATGGCAATAAGTACATATCTATCAATAATCACCCTAAATGTAAATGGACTGAATGCACCAATCAAAAGACACAGAGTAATAGAATGGATAAAAAAGCAAGACCCATCTATATCCTGCCTACAAGAGACTCACCTCAAACCCAAAGATATACACAGACTAAAAGTGAAGGGATGGAAAAAGATATTTCATGGAAGTAAAAGGGAGAAAAAAGTAGGAGTTGCAGTACTTGTATCAGACAAAATAGACTTCAAAACGAAGAAAGAAGTAAGAGATAAAGAAGGACATTACATAATGATAAAGAGGTCAGTCCAACAAGAAGATATAACCATTATAAATATCTATGCACCCAACACAGGAGTGCCGACATATGTGAAACAAATACTAACAGAATTAAAGGAGGAAATAGAAAGCAATGCATTCATTTTAGGAGACTTCAACACACCACTCACTCCAAAGGACAGATCAACTAGACAGAAAATAAGTAAAGACACAAAGCCTCTGAACAACACACTAGAACAGATGGACCTAACAGACATCTACAGAACTCTACACCCAAAAGCAACAGGGTACACATTCTTACCAAGTGCACATGGAACATTTTCCAGAATAGATCACATACTAGGCCACAAAAAAGAACCTCAATAAATTAAAAAAGGTTGAAATTCTACCAACCAACTTCTCAGATCACAAAGGTATAAAACTAGAAATAAATTGTGCAAAGAACACAAAAAGGCTCACAAACACATGGAGGTTTAACAACATGCTACTAAATAATCAATGGATCAGTGATCAAATTAAAACAGAGATCAAGCAATATATAGGGACAAATAACAACAACAGCACAAAGCCCCAACTTTGTGGGACGCAGCAAAGGCAGTTCTAAGAAGAAAGTATATTGCAATCCAGGCCTATTTAAAGAAGGAAGAACATTCCCAAATGAACAGTTTAAAGTCACAATTATTGAAATTGGAGAAAGAAGAACAAATGAGGCCCAAAGTCACCAGAAGGAGGGACACAATAAAGATCAGAGAAGAAATAAATAAAATTGAGAAGAATAAAACAATAGAAAAAAATCAATGAAACCAAGAGCTGGTTCTTTGAAAAAATAAACAAAATAGATAAACCCCTAGTCAGACTCATTAAGAGAAAAAGAGAATCTACACACATAAACAGAATCAGAAATGAGAATAACGACAGACCCCACAGAATACAAAGAATTATTAGAGAATACTGTGAAAATCTATATGCTAACAAGCTGGAAAACCTAGAAGAAATGGACAACTTCTTAGAAAAATATAACCTTCCAAGACTGACCAAGCAAGAAACAGAAAAACTAAACAGACCAATCACCAGCAATGAAATTGAATCACTAATCAAAAAACTACCCAAGAACAAAACCCCCGGGCCAGATGGATTCATCGCTGAATTTTATCAGACATACAGAGAAGACATAATACCCATTCTCATTAAAGTTTTAAAAGAAATAGAAGAGGAGGGAATACTTCCAAACTCATTCTATGAAGCTAGCATCACTCTAATACCAAAACCGGGCAAAGACCTCACCAAAAAAGAAAATTACAGACCAATATCCCTGATGAACGTAGATGCAAAAGTACTCAACAAAATATTAGCAAACCGAATTCAAAAATACATCAAGAGGGTCAGACACCATGATCAAGTGGGATTCATCCCAGGGATGCAAGGATGGTACAACATTCGAAAGTCCATCAACATCATCCACCACATCAACAAAAAGAAGAACAAAAAACACATGATCATCTCCATAGATGCTGAAAAAAACATTTGACAAAATTCAACATCCATTCATGATAAAAACTCTCAACAAAATGGGTGTAGAGGGCAAGTACCTCAACATCATAAAGGCTATATATGACAAACCCACAGCTAACATCATACTGAACAGTGAGAAGCTTAAAGCTTTTTACCTAAGATAGGGAACAAAACAGGGATGCCCACTCTCCCCACTGTTATTCAGCATAGTACTGGAGGTCCGAACCATGGCAATCAGACAAAACAAAGAAATACAAGGCATCCAGATTGGTAAAGACGTCAAACTGTCACTATTTGCAGATGATATGATAGTGTACATAAAAAAACCCTAAAGACTCCACTCCAAAACTACTAGAACTAATATCTGAATTCAGCAATGTTGCAGGATACAAAATTAATACACAGAAATATGTTGCTTTCCTATACACTAATGATGAGCTAACAGAAAGAGAAATCAGGAAAACAATTCCATTCAAAATTGCATCAAAAAGAATAAAATACCTAGGAATAAACCTAATCAAGGAAGTGAAAGATGTATACCCTGAAAACTACAAGACACTCCTAAGAGAAATTAAAGGGGACACTAACAAATGGAAATTCATCCCATGCTCTTGGCTAGGAAGAATTAATATTGTCAAAATTGCTGTACTACCTAAAGCAATCTACAGATTCAATGCAATCCCTATCAAAATACCTACAGCATTCTTCAATGAACTCGAACAAATAGTCCTAAAACTCATATGGAACCACAAAAGACCCCGAATAACCAAAGCAATCTTGAGAAGGAGGAATAAAACAGGAGGAATTATACTCCCTGACTTCAAGCTCTACTACAAACCCACATTAATCAAGACAATTTGGTACTGGCACAAGAACAGACCCACAGACCAGTGGAACAGAATAGAGAGTCCAAAGATTAACCCAAACATATATAGTCAATTAATATACAATAAAGCAGCCATGGATATACAATGGGGTGATGACAACCTCTTCAGCAGCTGGTATTGGCAAAACTGGACAGCTACATGTAAGAGAGTGAAACTGTATTACTGTTTAACCCCATACACAAAAGGAAACTCAAGATAGATCAAAGACCTGAATGTACGTAATGAAACCATAAAACTCTTAGAAAAAAACAGGCAAAAATCTCGTGGACATAAACATGAGTGACTTCTTCATGAACATATCTCCAAGGGCAAGGGAAACAAAATAAAAAATGAACAAGTGGGACTATATCAAGCTGAAAATCTTCTGTACAGCAAAGTACACCATCAGTAGAACAAAAAGACATCCTACAGTATGGGAGAATATATTCATAAATGACATATCTGATAAGGGGTTGACATCCAAAATATATAAAGAGCTCATGCACCTCAACAAACAAAAAGCAAATAATGCAATTAAAAAATGGGCAGAAGATCTGAACAGACACTTCTCCAAAGAAGAAATTCAGAAAAATTTCATGTGCCAACAGGCACATGAAAAGATGCTCCACATCGCTAATCATCAGAGAAATGCAAATTAAAACCACAATGAGATATCACCTCACACCAGTAAGGATGGCCACCATCCAAAAGGCAAATAACAACAAATGTTGGCGAGTATGTGGAGAAAAGGGAACCCTCCTACACTGCTGGTGGGAATGCAAATTAGATTAACCATTGTAGAAAGCAGTATGGAGGTTCCTCAATAAATTCAAAATAGAAATACCATTTGACCCAGGAATTCCACTCCTAGGAATTTACCCTAAGAATGCAGCAGCCCAGTTTGAAAAAGATATATGCACCCCTATGTTTATCGCAGCACTATTTACAATAGCCAAGAAATGGAAGCTATCTAAGTGTCCATCAGTAGATGAATGGATTAAGAAGATGTGGTACATATACACAATGGAATATTATTCAGCCATAAGAAGAAAACAAATCCTACCATTTGCAACAACATGGATGGAGCTAGAGGGTATTATGCTCAGTGAAATAAGCCAACCTGAAAAAGACAAGTATCAAATGATTTCACTCATCTGTGGAGTATAAGAACAAAGAAAAAACTGAAGGAACAAAACAGCAGCAGACTCACAGAACCCAAGAACGGACTAACAGTTACCAAAGGGAAAGGGACTGGGGAGGATGGATGGGAAGGAAGGGACAAGGGGAAAAAAGGGGCATTACCATTAGCAGACGTAAGGTAGGGGGGCACAGGGAGGGCTGTACAACTCAGAGAAGACAAGTAGTGATCCTATAGCATCTCACTACGCTGATGGACAGTGACTGTAATGGGGTTGGTGGGGGGAACTTGATGTGGCGAGTCTAGTAACCATAATGTTGCACATGTCATTGTAGATTAATGATGCCAAAATTAAAAAAAAATGAAATAAAGGGGTGTTAGTAAATGTTCCGATAAACTGTTGATGTCTGGTCTAGGACATTAAAGTTTCTCTCAGTCACAAGTGTGATATTATTTCTGTCAGATCATTAACTCCATGAAAAAGAAACGATGCCTTCTCATCTCACTATTTCTCTCTCTGTTTAGCATGAAGGTCAAATTGAACAGAACAGAATCGAACTGAACAAGTGTGCAGTGTTTCTACACACAGATCTATGTAAGTTGAGTCCACAAAACTGCTATCCGAAACTCTACCATATCCAAACCATCCATAAAAATGGGGATATTTCCAACCATACGAGATTGGTGAGAGGATTCAATGAGATCATGAAACATGCTCTCCCAATGCTCACCGCCGTGCACCCAAGCTTCCAGCTCTCCCAATAGATGAAGCAACACTGGCCCCTGCTCAGTCTGTGTGGAACGGTCCTTCCTACCTGCCCACTTCCGTTCTGCATGGAAACGTCTCTATGTACAGCCACCTTCATCTGCAGTATGGAAACCAGCCTCAGCCTCAGCCCTGCTCCTTTCTGGTAAACCCTCCCCTTCTCAGCCAGGCTGACCTTCTCAAAACAAATGTGAGTGTGACTATGTCCTACTTAAAACCCTTCAGTGGCCCCAAAGTCCTGAAGATGAAGTCTAATTCCTTAACGCGGCTGCAGGGTCATCCTGGTTGCCAGGCTCCTGGTTCCCGAGTGCAGTCCTGGAGCTCTTTCTTCAGGCCTCAGGGCTTAAAAAAAAAAAAAAAAAAAAAAAATCATGGGAGAATACGTGCAAATAATGAGTTTCATAAATACAGAGCTAACATTTTTATAACTTGTAGACTGTAATTTCCACAAGCCTAAGGCCAGAACAAGCAGGAAGTAGGCAGGTGAAATTAGAATATACAAACACCACTTAGTAACAGGGCGAGAGCAAATCACTTTAGCTCCATGTCTTGGGTCCTCATGTGCAGTGCGAGGGGCTGGGACAAGGCGATCTGTCACCTTGGAAGACAGGGTGCTCAGCAGTTCCCGTATGCTCGTGTTGTGCACATGTGTGCCTTCAAGCTGAGCAATGTGCCAGTAGAGGCCAAGTCTGTACTTAAGCAGTAGCTCCTTTTTTGGGTGCTGAGATCTATAATTTGGTCCATATGTCTGAATTGTCAGTGAGCATTTTGTTGAAGGATCTGATAAATAGTTGTTATTTATTGTGTTAACTTATCTGGTACAACAGATGACCTGCAGAGCACCTTACATATATCTTTCAATTTAGTCCTTACAATGCCTGTTTAATAGGTGCTTTAGCCTAACATTACAGAAGAGCAGATTGACTCTAACAGATGAGAAACCTTGTTTTGCAGATGTAGAATGACAACAACAGCTCCGATTTTTACCCCGACCATCAAAAGCTCAGTATCTTAACCATTGCTGCAGTCTTCTTCCTAAAATCCTGCCTACCTCCAAACTGAAAAGTATTCTGCTTTATTGGTATGGCAAACTCACTTCCAAGTTTTGTATCATCTCTCACTCTCAGGGAAAAATATTGAGATTGAAATGTTTTAAGGGCAAAAGCTCTTGGCTTCCATATGACTCAAAATCTGAGGGTGGTTCCTGTGGCCAAGTTCTGAACAGGGCCGTGCAGGGGTACCGGGGGGCTCACTCATTTCACCTGAGGCCTGGAGCCCAGCTCTCCATGGCCATTGTGAATGGAATCCCATCACCATTACAGACAGACTGTAGGTATGTCCTCTGTAGTAATCATAAAGATGATAAGGCCAGACACCATATGCCAGGTGTTAGGCCTGGGTTACTCAGATCACAAGTATCAACATCGATCAGATTTCAGCATTTCACACAGGACTGCGATAAAGGTGTTCGCTTTCTGTACTACTGTATGATAGACTCACTTTTTCATTTAATTAGATGAATTGAAAAGGAAATTTTAAATCCAAAAAAGAATGGAAAAATCTTTTGTCACAAATGCAAGGCAAAGAAATACATTCATAACTAAATGCATGTATATAAGTTTGAAAAAGTTCATTTGTGTGCTGCCTAATATCATCAGTTCTACCAAGATATCCCAAAAATCAAACTGCTCTTTAGGAAGCCTAGATAGTTTTGTCACTGACTTTTACAACCCTGCAAGATTGGACATATTATCTCCATTTTATGGATCCAGAGGCTAAGAGAGCCTAAGTGACTTGCAGTTTTCTGATCCCAAAGCCTCCAAAGTTCCCCAGCTAATGTAGACACAAGCCAATTAGACTGGTGTCCGGCAGTGTTTGCCCTCGTCGGTGCATGCCGTGGCCTGTGCTCGCATGCCTCCTGTCCTGAACAGCCATGGCAAGCAAAGGGGAAAATGGGTTTGTATGCTTTTTGTACCACAGTTCAGGTCATGGTGCACCGCAAAACGTTCCTCCTTAAAACAGGGACTATATCTTTTAAGGTGCCAAACTTAGAAACACGGATGTTTAAGATGTGAGTCATCTTCCTTATTTTCCAGGCAAACTCCAGAATTCTGGGTTAGAAAAATCACAGGCAAGATTCAACCATTGCATCCTGTGTGCTATGGGGACAGACTCAGAGCAGCCCATTTCTGTGTAGTATGAGAACAGAACCCCATTGTCAGGAGGCCTGGCAGCTTGGCCAACTCACCCAGAGACACTGTGTGCACACAGGGATGAGACCACAGAAGCGTCACAACCCACTCCCACTGAGGTACCACTTGTCATGCCTGGCATCGGGTTTCATAGCACAGGGCAATGACATGCCACACTGTGACATTTTAAAGGGAATGTGTAAGACTTTACATCTGTTACCTTTACACCTTGTGGTGGTGGGATGAGGGGAGAGGGGTAGTAGAAGGAAGTTATTGAAGATACTATTAAAAAAAAACAATGAAAGAGACAAGGAGGGAGAGAAAGAGGGAGCTGTCACTACCCAAGTCGCTTGTCCCTGCCCACACAGTTCCTGAATGTCCCTAACTGTACTGAAAGGGACAAATGGACGTGAACCTTGTGCATCTGAGAGAGGCCGCCCAGGGGGTGCTCCCACCATGGACACCCCGAGTCCTCCTCAGGTACAGCACCTGCATCAGTCTTCTCACCACTTCATGTTTAAAAAAAAGTCCACCTGCTCAGAGTGGCTACCTTAATTTAACTTGGGAAATTATAGTACCACAGGGATTTAGAAACTGATTTTAAGAACAGGGATTTAGAAATTAATGGCAGGTGTGACAAATAAAAATACTCTGCTGTGAGCAAAGAGCGAGGCTCCGCAAAGCACTTTTGCCCCAGAAGATGCAGCACAGGGGCTCAACAGTGTTCCTTAAAACGTGTGGCCACGTCAGGATTCCCAGCAGCTTTTTAAGCAGAGAGAGGAAGAAAGATGTATTTTTCACCAGCACTGTGCCTATTGAAAGAAAGGGGTCAGAGTGTTTCTTTGACCCGTTGTGACATCATGCTGTGTTGTGACAGACTGTAACACAATCAGTAAACAAATGACATGTAATCCCTCATGGGACGGTGACGTCACAGAGACATGGGAACAGGGCCCTGGGGAGTCGTAGGAGGCGGGGCAAGATGGTGCCATCTGTTTGGAGAGGAAGGAATAATAGATTTGTGATTGTCTGCCTAGTGTCATGTTTGTATTTCTGTTTGTATTTGCTTTTAAATTCTTTAGAAAACCAGGAGACTAATCTCTTGATGTTTTCACACATGGATTGCTATATTCATACCATATAGCGACATTCAATTTTTTCTTGGCATTATGTGATATAACTTAAATTGTTCTGAACTTTTCTAGCTCTCCTCCTTCCCCAGTCAATATTAAGCTTTGAATTGGGCATGGATCATTTTGCATTCAGATTACATCCTCAGGAAAGTTCTCCATAAACATTCCTAATTCCTTGGATTCTCTACTGCCACCACCATGACGAACTGCTCTTAATGCTGCTACTGTAATCCGTAATCATCCTGAACACCTACCAAATACCAAGCCCAGGACTGGCACATTACGGACCTAATCTGTTACTATGAGGATCCGGAAAGGTGCTCATTATTATTATATTATTTTATAGGTTTGGAAACAAAGACTAGGATAAGATCAATAACTCGCCTGCTGCCGCAGTTACCCGGTGGTGGGACCAGAGTGCTGCATGATATTCTGCCTGGAATGGAAAGGCTCAGAAGCACAGGGTCTCCTGGGGACTAGCACAAGTGGGGGGTGCCGGGAGCCTTGCACTGGCCCTGCCAGTTAAATAGTTAGGCACAGTTTGAGTGTGTCATGCCGGAAGCTCACAATGTATACGGTCTAGTCTGCGGGTTTCTTGAAAGGCTTCCATGCATTAAACTCTGCCCACAGCTGTAGATGGAGATGTTAAACTCAGCATTGCACAAATTGCTTCTTGGGGTCCTTTCCACGATAGCCAGACTCAGTAGAACAAAGGATACAAAAGGCACTTTTTGTATGCAATACATTTGAGCAATTGGAGAAAAATTGTTTCGAAGGCCCAGACTTTCCCCTCTCAAAGGTTGTAATTTAAAATTACCAACTTCTGCTGACTTTAACTCTCTCCCCAGTGGATCCATACTCCACATACTATCATAAAAAAAATAGCTGAAATAAAAATCTCACCACACTTTTTCACTTGCTTGTAATCTTTCAAAGTTCCCCATTGTCTCTGTGTTGCCCAGTATGGTGGCCTCCAACCACATGCAACCACAGAGCTTTTGAAATGGTTTGGTCCAAACTGAGATGATGTAATTGCAAAATACACAGCAGATTTCAAAGAGTTGATAGAAAAATAAGAATGTAGAATAGCTCATAAGTAGCTTTTATATTGTTTACATATTGAAATGACAATAATTTAGATATACTAGGGAAGATAAAATGTTATTAAAGTTTACTCCATCTAACAACAAAAACTAAAATGAACAAATGGGACTATATTAAACTAAAAAGCTTCTGCATTGCAAAGGAAACAATTAACAGTCTGTGAAATGGAAGAAAACACTTACAAAATATCTATCTGCCTAAAGGTTAATTTCCAAATGTTACAACATTTGCAACTCAAGGAACTTTGCAACTCATTATTAAAATACCTAATATTTCAATTTAAAACAATAGGCTAAGGATGTGAATAGATATTTCTCCAAAGAAGACATACAAATGGCTTACAAATATATGAAAAATGCTTAAAGTCATTAATCATCATGGAAATGAAAATCAAAATCACCACAAAATATCACCTCACACCTGTCAAGTTGACTACTACCATATAAACAAATAATAGCAAATGTTAGCGAGGATGTGGAAAATTTGGAATCCTTGCACATTGTTAGCAAGAAGGCAAAATGTTGCAGCCACTGTGGAAAAATAGTAGGGAGCTTCCTCAAAATTAGAAAGAGAACTACCATAAGTTCCAGCAATTCCACTTCTTGGCATTATCAAAAAGAATTTAAATCAGGATCTTGAAGAGACAGCTGCATTCCAGTGTTCATTGTGGCACTATTCACAACAGCCAAGATGTGGAAACAACCTAGGTGTCCATCAATAGATGAAAGGAGAAAGAATATGTGGTGTATACATACGGTGGAATATCACTCAACCTCAAAAATGAAGGAAATTCTGCTGCATACAATGTGGGTGAGAATTGAGAACATGGTGCTAAGTGAGCTAAGCCAGCCAGTCACAGACAAGCACCCAGCATGATTCCACTTAAATGAAGTATTTAAAATGATCAAACTCATAGACTCAGATGTAATGATGGTTGCCAGGAGAAGGGAGAAATGGGGAGCTGCTGATCAAAGGGGCATGAAGTCGGCAAGGAGGATGGATGTGTTCCCAAGATCAGCTGTGCAGCATTATACCTACAGGCAACAGTAGCATACATTTAAAAGTTTGTTAGCAGGCTCATCTACCACATGTTAAGTGGTCTTTCCACAATTAAATAAAATAAAATTCAAAAGAATTGATCCCACCCATTTCTTTTTGAGTCTCTTGATGTGACTACTAGGGAATTTAAAATAGCTTAGATGGCTCTCCTCCATGTCTCACTTTATATTTCCTTCCAGTATGCTGATCTACAAGATAAAATCCACTATCCTCCAAATTGCACTCAAGATTTTCATACTGTGCGTCCTCCCTGTGCCCCAGGCTGTGACCCTCCAGTGTTTCATTCTCATTTCCTGCCTCAGACCGTATGTTTCGGCAGCAGAAAGCCCAGGGCAGCCCAGCCGGACTGGAAAACCATGGTCAGCACCCAGGCTATTCTCTCTCAGTGTGATCCCTGCCTTGGCACAAGCTGTGGGATTTAGTGAACGGAAATAAACAAAATTGCTGCAATTTCTTTTTAACTGGGTAAAAGGAGTAAAACAAAATCACTATAGGTTTTCTTAAAGAATTTGGTAAAGGGAGTAATTCCTAGGATGGCTACACAGAGTCTGGGGTCGCTCAACCCTAAGACAATCCATGCACCTCTGATGCTATGTAAAAATATAACATGCTGTTAAAAAAAGAACAACCCCAGAGAGGCTGTCTCCAGTGTAGCCCTACAGGACAGCAGGCAGAGGTGATTGTCCCAGAGAACAGATCCAGGGCAGCCAGACTAGCTGAACACAAAGCTGCACAACCCAGCCACTGCCCCTCCGTCCAGCAGGATGTGACTGCAGAACGGAGCATTTGCCTCTGAGGACTGCTTTCCCTTCTCTCGGGGCAGTGGTCCTCTCCCCGGACCCAGTAAGCCTGACTCTCAGTCTTTGCAAATTGGGTGCACTGGGGATGGTTTAATGCATCATCAACTACAGGCCACCAAACCTCCAGGAGCTAGATTAAAACTGACCCACGGAACTAACTGCATGTGCGTCAGAGACCCTTCATCTTGACCCACAGCTGAGTGGATGGACTGGATGCAACTTTATTATGACTTCAGAAGTGGAATGTTTCACAGGAGCAGGGACATTTTTGGAGATGATGCGTATAGGGGAGAAGCAACAGCAGAAAGGGGGTGGTGGTGAATGGCTGTAATTTTTGCCTCATTGCCCTTCAGGAGCTGTGTCCCAAAGACTTGAGGAAACTACCCTTCTCTTACGTTCAATCAAGGGAAATGTGAAGTTGCGAAGATGGAGCTTTCTCTCGTGACTGCCTAATAACCCATTTCAGCTCCCCAAGCAAGTGTAGAGTTCGCACGGAAATATGTGACCCAAATCAAGTCAATCTGGGCCAGTAAGAATCAATTCCAGAATTTAATTTGTGCTCCCCGCAAAATGGACTCTGGTTCTCTTTGGCCGAGGTGAAAAGCGAACACACTAGAAGCACACTGGGTGCCTCGGGGGGAAAGGAACCCTGCGTAGGTCAGCCCGGAGGCAGAAGGCTGAGCTCTGAGGCGACCTTGCTCTGTTAACACTGCTGAGATGGGGTCAGGTCTCTCTCCAGGACTATCTTTGTTTGTTTTTAAACCCATTTGAGTTGGGTTTCCTATTAACTGAAACAGAAGCCATGTAATCCAACTGATGGCAACTTTCTTGGCAAAATGAGAGATGTATGGTAACGAATGAGAACTTGGCAAAGCACTTTGGGTACTTTTCCTCATGTCTGGCCCGTAGGACAGGTAAGTGGTTAATGCTTCTAGAATAAGAATTTGGAAGACTAGCCCAGATTACATTACATAAGGATAAGAAGCAGGGAGTACCATTTATTCTCAGTATTTACGTGATAGAAAATTAAACAAATCTGGCTTCAATTCTTCTTGGAGCTTTTATTTATTATCTTTAAATTCAACGTATATTTTCAGTCATGGATCTGGCATTTGTATTATTGTGAATGTTTCCAGTGTCTTGGTGGGGTGGGGGTGGGGTGAGAGAATTGAAACACATGACCATGTATGGACACACACAAACACACACACACACAAGCTTGCCAAGAAGTATAATTTTATTTGAAAGTGGCCTCGCAGGAAATGTTCTCAGTGGGAACATGCCTATAGAAGTTCTCTTCTTACAGATACTGACCACAATCAAAATGCACATAGATAATACCTGAGAAAATTCAGCCAAAGACAGCATGAAATCTGTCCCACGCTTGTTGACGTGGCCTGGTTTGTATGATTGTACCATTCTCTTCGAAGGCACACTATGATTATTTGGTTAAAAACATAAATAATTTTGTAATCATATTATTATAATTTTTTATCATAAGCTTGGGATGTCATCACTTCTTGTCTGAAAAGATATTTATGCTTTAAGCCTTAAAAGATTCAACTGTATGTCTGCTGCTTAGACAAAAGTGCACTATTTATCTTTTTAGCCATTAGGAAATACAGTGAAGTATATATATTCAGAATGTGCTAAAAAATAAATTTAAAACTGAATGTTAAAACTGAGACTCTGTTCACATTTTTCAAAAAAGGTGCAACTTGGGCTTTTCAAAGAAATCCTTTCTTCTTTCGTGGTTTGGATCATCTTCAGGTTGAAGAAAGCATTTAAATAGATCCTGAAATACTGGTCTGCAAAAATCATGAAAGAAGGCTGTGTGTTGACTTATCAGGGGTAGTATCAAATGGACCGCCCATTTAGCAGCCCCTGTGCAATAATGAAACTGTTTATAAGACTTCCTGCGGCAATATCAGCGCAGGAAGGTAATTATGTGAGCAAAGGCCAACTGCCTCTGAGGGGGACCATCAAAACCCCTCTGAAAAGGAAGGGGACAACCTTGCCTTTCTCTTCCCTGCTTGTATTCTCAGGGTGCTGTAGCCACTTTTTTCTAGGCTTGAGCTATGTTTATAAAAATTCTAGTGAGTGCTGCATATTTTAGATCATTATTGTGTCCTAAAATATTTTCAGTGTTAAAACTAATCACACATTGGCTGAAACTCCTCAGTCTCTATCGGCTTCTATCATTTACTTCACAAGACACAAAAGACCTTATTTTCATTTTTATTTTTTGCAGCTGGAGTGGAAATTAATGTAAGTATGCTAAGGATTCTAAATGCCCATTCAACAGCTTGGAAGCTCTTAGCCCAATAGTCAATTGTGCACTTGTGAAATTGCCAAGGGGATATGGAATCCGTGCTAAATTATTTTCCATTCTCAAAACTCTTCCACTTGGCTATCCAGCAATGAAATGTTTATTAGGAATGGCTGAAAATGTGTGTTATATTTATTTTTGTGTTTTATTGTCATAGATCACTAGAAACTGCTACTCTTCCCCCCTTTATAATTACGTTATTAATTGTTGATGTTTTGATTAAAATATTTATTGTTTCCAACGCAATTTACTTTCTAAATTCCACGATGCATAGATTCAGCTGCATTCCTCTATTATCTCATAAATGTAAAAGCCCGAGGAGGTTGAAGGCTGATACTTTCTGTAACATTGAGATGGTTTCTGGAAAAAGCTACACTTACCTGATCGACTAATATTAACAATGGTTGTCCCTAGAGACTCCACTTTGTCCACTACCTCAATTTGTTTTTCTAAGTTCTCCAAATAGAAAGTCAATAGGGAATGAATATTGTGAAAATCCCATACAGAATGAATTATTTTTATGCTGAACTCAGGATTTCTCAGTCCCTGAGTCATTCCATGAGATAAGCCATATCAAATGACATATACAGTGACTAACTAAAGGTTCCAGTTAAAAGAAAGACCTAAGAAGTTGAGCCTTCAAAAGAGCAGTTAAGAGCCAAATGGACTGTTATAAAGAAATTCCAAGTGTATGTAATTTATGAGAAACATATCTGAAATAAAAGACATATCTAAAACATAAGCTTAGAATGAAAGGACAGAAAAAAGATGTACCAAGGAAATATTAATCAAAAGAAACCCATATAACTATGTTATCAGACAAAATTGACTTTGAGACAAAGCATTATTAGAGATAAAGGAGTGATCATTACGGGCTCAAATGACAGAGGTTTGGTTTACTCCGGAGCCATAACAATTTATAGATTTCATGCAATTTTGTTGCTCAAAACATGAAAAGAAAAGAATGACACGATTGTAGAAGAAAATAGAATAACTCACAATTGCTATAGGAAATTTTGCAAAACCACCCTCAATAATAAACAGAACAAACAGATAAAAACTAATGAAGGATATAGAGATTTAAACAAAGAGATTATCAGATCTACCCCAGCGGGGAAAGAGAAAGAGAAAGAGGAACGAAAAAAAATCAAACTCAGCTGAAGAATGCAGTCTTTGCAAGCATGCTCCGCATCTTCTTACAAAATTGAACATAATTCTAGTCCATAAAGCAACTCTCAACACATTTCAAAAGGTTTAAAGTCACATAGACTATGTTTTTTGACAACCATGCCATTTAGTTGGAAATACACAACAAAACAGATACACCATAATACCCTGATGTTTGGAAATTAAGAAATATGCTTCTAAGCAACCCATCAATCGAAACAGAAATTATACCAAAAACAAAATATTTTAAACTGGACGATAGTAAAAATACTATACATCAGAATTTGTGGGATATCTCTCAAGCAATACCTTGAGAAAATGTATATTTTTAAACATATGTATATATATATATATGTATATTTGTGTGTGTGTGTGTGTGTGTGTGTACAGGTATGAGTGAAATGTCTATCTCATGAACCCAAGAGAAAAAGAAGCTGACAAAATAAGCCCAGAGAAATAAGAAGATAAGGAGGAAGAAACATAATTAAAACTAGAATAAGAGTTATTGAAATTGAAAACAATGCAGAGAAGAGCCACAAATCCAAACTGTGGTCCTTCAAGATGCCTGGGTCTAGTCGAGAAAAGAGGAGAGGACGTTTACATAACTAATTTCATGGATGAAAAGGACCCATCTTTGTAGACCAGACAGATATTAAAAAGATAATAAAGTCATATTATGAATAATTTTAAGCCAATAGAATAGATCATTTCTTTGACATAGACAGAGTAGCCTACAAATACACAACTCAGCCAATCTGCCCTCTCCTCAGCATAGAAAATGCCGGTAGTCCTTGAATAAGGAATTGCATTTCCAAAACAAACAAAGACCCTTCCACTAAGGAAACCCTTGATCCAGATGGTTCCACCTCCAAGTTTTTCCCAAATATTTAACAAAGAAATAATTCCAATTGTACATGACTTCTTCCAGCATTTATTTTATTAACTAATTAATCTGTTGAAGAAGAAAATGAAGAGAATATTAGAGTTCATCTTTCTAGGGAATAGAGATAAAAAAGTATGAAACAAAATATTACCTGACTAAATCTAAACTACATAAGTCAGGACCTCACTGAGTTTATATCAAAATGCAAGATTAATTTATTAAGAAGTCAATTGGTTTATTTCAACTCAAAAATGATTATTAAATAATAATAATAATTGTTTCTATAGATGCCTGACAGCATTCAATGAAATAAAAATCCATTCCAAATCATTAGCAAATTAAGAATAGAAAGAACTTCCTATAGTGATAAAAGGCATTTCCCAAAACAACAGCAAATACCTTACTTAGTAGTGAAATGTGGGGTGGTCCCCTAGGTTCTAACAGAGGGAAAACATGCCCTCCATATCCATTTCTTTTCAGGAGAGTATGGGGTTCCAGTCCAATGTATTAAGCATCATAAATTAATACTATCCAGTGTATCCAAGTAAAGAAAAAAATTAAAGGTAGAAGAATTAGAAAATAAGAAATAATTCAAAAAGAAGAAACAAACTATTATTTACAGATGCTATGAAGGAAAGTGTCCAAAAGGTTCTACAGGAGATTCTAAAAGAATCCATGAGACTTTGCCAAAGTTGATGAAAATAAAATCAAATTTGAAAAAATTGTATGTCTCTACTCCAGTAACAAATAAAATTGAGAAAAAATACTACTTAACAGTAAGATCTGAAAATTTATAAGATGAGACATAATTCTAACAAAAAAATTTCAGGATCTCTGTGTAAAAAAATGTAGGCCTTTCTTAATGACATAAAGAACATGAATGGAGAGATGCATCATGTCCCTGTACTGGGAAGCACAGTAGTACAATATTATGAAGAAGCCAGTTCTTCCCACACTGAAATGCATATATCCAGTGCGGTCCTAAACAGAAATTAATTAGCATTTTTAAATAAAATTGTGGGGTAGCTTGATTCAATTTTTTTAAAACAATAATTTTGAAACTTGAAGAAGAAGCCGGGAGGTCTTGATGTATCAGCTACCAAAACTTTTTGTAAGGGTGCAGTGATGGATGCAGTGTGGTGACCAGCCTAGAGGTAAAGAAATAGACCAGTTGGCAAAGGTCTATCAAAACAGACCCAGAAATAGACCCAGCATGTCTGCCCAGGACCTATGAGAGCAGCAGCTTTAGAAGTCAAGCTGGAGGGATAGCCTTCAACTTGGTTAATAGGGGATCCATACATAGAGCAAAATGACTTCGACCCCCTATTGCCATCCAAATTTACTCTAGATGGATTGTTAATCTAAATGTGAAGGGCAGGATAAAAATTAAAATAAATAAAATAATAAAAATAATAACACAAAAATTTGAGATGTATATATAGGAAAATTTCATTCCCTTAAAGATATATTTTTTAAGAGACACAAAAGCACAAAGGTTAAAGGAAAAGACTGAAAACTTGGACAAAGTGAAAAGCAAGTGGTTCTGTTTACTGGGGAAACTAAAAAGGGGAGTGAAACAGAAGAAGCCACAGAATGGAAAATGACATGCAAACAATTCATCTCAAAAAAACTGACATCTAACAAACTTCCCTGGGTTGCTGTTATTATTATAAGACAAACAACTGCCCCCCCCCCCACACGAAATGGGCAAAAGCCATCATCAGGCATTCACAGAGGAGCATACAAGTGTCCAAAGAACATAGGAGAAGGTGTTCAAGGTTATTAAAAATGGAGAAACTGCCACAACAAAAAATAAAATCCAGCAAATGCCAGCCCTGCTGAGCATGGAGCGGTGGGCATGTGTGCTCCACTCTTAGCCTAGAAAACAGCCTATCTCCAGGAGAGTTACCTATATATTATGTAGGTATGACCTATATATTATGACCTTAGCAGTTCTGCTTCTGAAAATAGATGTGCTCCATAGAAAGCTAACTATCTGTACAACCAAATAAATGTACAAAACTGTTTATAGCAGCAGTGATCATAAATAGCTAAGGAAATAATCCAAGTAGCCCTGACCAGTCTAACGGGCAAATACCCTGTGAACTATTCAGACAGTGGGATAGTACACAGAAATGCAAAGACTGTATCACTTGGGACGTGGACTGATTAAGAACATATATTGTTGAGTAAAAGAGGTGAGAAGCAAAAGAATATTGCTGTACAAGTCTATTCCCATAAAGCTCACAAGTGAGAAGAATGAATATAATATGTAGAGACACACAAATGGGTGAGAAGAATATAAACAAATAAGGGAAGTGATCACAGAGGAGTCAGGACAGTGGCTATATCCCTAGAAAGAGAACAAGAAGGCAGGTGGGAGTCCAGAGACTTTGGGTACTGGCAATGTTCTCATTTTGCTGTGGGTAATGTTTGCATAGGTGTTTAAAATGATTTCTTAAGCTGTCCATTTATGTCTTACAAATTTTTCTGAATGTGTATTATTTTAGGAAATTAAGTTTAAAAAGCACATGATACTAACTTTTTAAAAAGCCTGCATTCTGTACAAAGGAATTCTTACTGACCCTGGTACTAATGGATGAAAGTGCAAAAAATTAGCTATGTTTCTCGACCTCAAATGCAGGTTTTACTTGTCACTTAGAAGGAACATGGTATCTCTTTTAGGTCTATATGTAGATATGGATGTAGGTATAGATGGAGACAGCAGTGTAAGGGGATTGGTAGCGTCAAGCTGCTGAATTCATATTCCTTGTGAATCTAAAGTGATTTTACTTGTGTTTTTCTGACAACAGATAAAACGGATAAACTTCAGTTTTCACAATGCTCAAATGGATATCTCCGTATTAGTTGTCATTGCCTTTCAGGTAGAAATAAAACACTTAAACTCATTCAAATGTTTGAACACTTCCTTGTTTTAAGCTCTGCTAAGGTCCTCTGAGCATATTTGCATTCTGAGCATGGCTATGAGGGAGGTATGAAGTCCATCAGCATAGGACACTCAGACTTTCTAGAAGTTTATTCCTAAACATTCAGTTTCTTGGCAACATTTCACTGCTGACTAAGAGGTAGCATTTCTGAAACACTTGATGTCAGTTCTATTTTGAAAGAAAGGTTTATTTTGGGTGGAAACACCAGAATGTGTTCCGCTAGATTATGAAGGGATGAATATGAGAGTTGAGGACTCAGCCTTTACAGCATCTTCAGTTTAGATGCCTATGGGCTTTAGGGCTTGACACACCTCACTGACACATAAAGGTTGCCAATTTGTCTTGACTTCTGGGGAACGTGGCCCCCTGCAAAGTGAAGCTAGATTGGCTGGTTAGTGGTTTTCCACACATAGAAGTAAATGCTATTCAATTAATGGCAGAGATGTTTGTAATTTTAATATAGAATGCGTGAGACTTTGATTTCTTTTGAAATTACCACTCATTTCATTTTGGGGGAGGGTGTCATTTAAAAAAATAAGAAGTCTTTTAATGTAGAGCTACTGTTCTTATTGATTGCCGTCTTATCTTGGGACGAGATGGCAAAGTATTTAAATTCGGAAAGCTTGCAGAAGCTGCAGTTTTGCTCTGCACTCAGAATGCAAGTGAAGGTATTCATAAGCTTTCTCAATAGTGATCATCTGATTTGATTAAAGAGCTCTGTATTTTGGTAGAAACATCATAATTTGGTTATAGAGGAGGGAAGGTTCATCACTGCCAGTAATAAGATGTTCTTGGACTGCATCTACCACTTGGGTCTAAGCTACTTCTTGTATTTAGGAACAAGTGTTGCCTCCAGGGTTTTTACCTTGAAAAGTCAGTCTATGGCACAATGGAAAATACCAATAATGCTAACATATATTCCTGTTTCAATTTCACTTTGGTGATTTTCTCAAAATGTACTGGAGTCACTCCCTCCTAAATCTGCCCAAATCTCCACATTTTCCTGTTACTCCCGAGGCTTGCCCTCACAGTGAAGGGGAGAGATGCACTCATTTCCCTATGCGTAAGGGTTTGGCCAACTGCACTTGAAAATATTTTGAAATCATACACATTCTGAAATCATCTCATGCCTCAGGCAGGACTCCTGACCTGGTGGACAGTTGAGGAAGAGTAACAATGAGACCCTCTGTTTGGCTTTTAGGCTCAATGGCATATGCTCTGGATTCAATGTCAGAATGTGGATTTGAACCCCCATTGGCTGCTGGACCTTGAGGAACCATCGGTCTTCTCAAAATTCAAGAGAATAAGGATGGAGTTGTTGTCAGAGGCAGGTGAGAAGTGTATTTGGGTGTGCGATGGGAGGGGATGAGTCTGTACTTATCAGGTGGGCAGGTGACCTTCAGCCACCACGTTCCATCAGGGGGAGCAGGACTTCCATCATACTTTGGTATTAACCGTTGGATAAAAGCTGTTGTCTCAGTTTTAGGTGTGCCTCCTAAGCAGTGTGTAATTAGATAGCGGGGATGAAGATTGGCTTAATTGTGGAGATTTTGCCTGTTAAATGCATGTCAAGCTCCATTCTTTTCTATGAGGGTTGTTACTGTAAGGTTTATGTCATCCTTGATTTATCTACTCTGATGTTTGCATCTAATGAATAAGGATGCTGATATCCTTTGATTCTTATAAAGACATTTCCCCAGGGCCAGCAACATAATTTGCGGGGCCCAGTAACAAATGAATCGTGGGGTCCTATGTTAAAAAAAACAGGGGGGAGAGACATCAAAGATACTGTAATATAAAGTTTCTTCCTTTTAAAATATACCACTACTTTATACTTATAAAACATAATGGGATAATGGTGATACCTGAGTAACAACATTTATAAATTTCAGAAATGAATACTTTTAGTATCATAAATATATACATATAACACTGTAACTAATGCTTCATTAATAGGACAACATGATCTTAAGATTTTTCTGGTTCGTTTTCTTGCAAATGTATGATTGGACCATCAAAATCTATACTTTCAGCAACTTCACTTTCAACTGTTATAATTGAAGGTGATGTCAGACCTGCAGACCACTTAAGTAACTATTGATAATATTTAATTTTGAGAAACTTTATTTAATTTCTGCTGAAGCAGTTATTACTGGAGCTGGTAATAGTATTTTATAGGACATGACGGTATTGGAATACATTGCTGATAAATTATTTTGAAATATAAATTTTGGCACATATAGGCTGATGATACTTTTCATCTTCAACTGAGTTGTCTTCTGTTATTTTTTTATTAATCTTTCCAATTAATTTATTCATATTTTTTCTTTACAAATGCCAATTTTCTAGATGTTAACAGTTCTATTTTTCATATGCATGTTTTTCTGTTTCATTCTCTGTGGATGTCTGTCTATCTGTATTCTAAGACAGCTAGTCAAATTTAGCTTTTGTAACACTGATTGGCTTTTCCTTAGTATCGATATGTCTATGCTGATTTAGCTGTGGATTCGCGGGATGTGGAAGTCGGCTGCTGCATTTTCCGGTTCATTGCATCCCTCCTTTAGAACACTAATTTTTTTGTCTTTATCATTTTGTTGTCATTTAATTCTTAAGGCTTTATACTCCTTTTAAACATCTACCTCTAACTTCTTGCACTCCACCAAAGAAGACAAGATTTTTAGGACTATTTATTATGGGTAGTTCTTTTTTTGTCCCCTCTGAGGTGGGTTCTTCTCTTCTCTGAGGTTTATGGTCGATCCGTTTTCTTTTGTTGAGAGTTTTTAATCCATGTCCATTCTCTTCTATTTATTTATTTATGAAAAAGTGGACCTACTCAAATACAACAGTTGTCAGGAGATTGTTTGAAGAGACTGGACGTGGCCCATGCTCCGGGTCCAAAGTAGGTGTTTGATGCTTCCTAAAACATTTTGGAAGCTGTTAACGGCACTTTAGGTCCCAGAAGCTCACCCGTGCAGGCTGGAGGTTTTGTTGCCCCTGCCTCATTTTGTGAATATTCTGAACCACTGGGTCAAAAAAAAAAACCTAAAAGCATAGTCACCAACAGAAAATGCTATCCTTTGTCTTCTAGCTATAAAATAACACAATCAGTGCAGAAGAATATAGACTAAAAAATGGTAACCTTCCTTCAAGCCCTCTGACCTTCCCACCAGTGTTCCCAGAGCCTCCATCCCACCTGCTTCCCCAGAATGTTCAGCTTTAACAAGTGTGTGTGTGTGTGTGTGTGTGTGTGTGTGTGTGTGTGTATTTCGTCAGCCTGTGCTTTCATACATACATGGATATAGTTATACGCTTTATTATTCCTGTCTCCTTTCCTGGGATAAAATACCAAGTACATAATAGTCTATAAAATATTCTGCACTGAATTTCTATTTCCTTAAAGATCTATCTGTCCGAAAAACATTCTTTTCAGTATGTGTAAAAGCCTTAAACTGTTCCTTGGTATTTCATAATAGGAATAGTCCATGTTTTGAGTACGTTCTCTTTCAAAGACTTTAGTTGTTTCAACCTTTTGCCTTTACAATAAGTGTTGTGTTAAATATCCTTCAAAATGTGCTCCTTTGTACATAATTGCAAATATCGCTGTAGGGTGGATGCTAAAAAAAATAGTTTTGGGTTAAAAGCGAGAACATTTATGTTTTTAATCAATGATCCCAATCTACCCTTTAAAAAGACTGCAGGAGATCAGCTTCTCGAGGGCACTTACTTTTCTACACTTAGCCCAACACTGGTCATTTTTTTCAATTCTGATGGGCATTTTTGAATTGTCTTTTCCCTGACACAGTCCTCTTAAAATCACTGGCTATTAAGTGCCATCTGTTCTATATGTTATGAATATTATCTCCCAATCTGTCTTCTTTTTCTCTTTATTGTTTCTTCATTGTTTGTTCCCAGATTTTGTTTCTTGTTTAAGAAGTTTCTCCCATCTCAATAATTACAGCCCACCCTTTTGCAGGATAACATTCAACCCTTTATCTGATTTACTTCCTAGATTTTGAGAGACAAATCTACTTGGAATTTGTTCTCCTATTTCCCCAAAGAGTATATAAAATATGTGACCGTACTTTGTAAGGTGGGAGAATCCCTGAGACATCAGTGGTCGCTATGATTAGTAAATCTACTGAATGGCACAGGGGAGAATGAAATCCTTGGCCCTCTAGATCAGCCCACACCTATGGAATGACACATACATAAACTTGTCAAGACATATTTCATAAAGGCTTGGCACTTCAAAATCCATCCACGAAACCATTGCTTACAGAGATCAAATTTTTTTTTTTGCAATTTGTGCTTGCTTTCACACAAGGCAATTGTCAGTGAATAGGAACCAGGTTATTATGCAGAAAATCACTTGACTACTCAGAATTCTTTGATAGGAAACTAGGAAGGCTCGGACACGGACAGGCTGGAATGTTTATTTTAGGCCCCACCTTTGGAAGCAACACCAACACCATAGTTCATACTAACGCCAGAACCCCACCCACGGGCCTGCTATGTATTTTCCACTAGAGTGTTTGCGTGTTTATGCTTTAGTTATTTAGGACATTGTGAAATTTCAATTTTCAGGTAAGTCTTTTCATGCTCATTATAAACCTAGCGAGCAACGGAATCACTTCAGGTTTTATTCTTCTCCGGCTATGAAGAAGAGTAAAACCTAGCTGACCATTGTGGTCAAGATCTGACGCCCCAGCACCCACACCAGAAGAGCAGCTTTCCACAACAGCACCAACCCCAGACCTTCCCAAGCTCCTCCACGGCCTCCATAGGTTCTCAGCAACAACTGACTAAGTAATTCATCTCTAATTCACAGTATTTAAACCTTGCATATTCCACAAAACATGGCAGCACTCTTACAGGAGGCGTGACAGGCACATTGCCTGAGTGGGACGTGGCCATGTAGGCACTGTGATCTTTCTGGAAGCAGCTCATGTGGGGTCCTACATGGGACATCCTCTCAAAATGAGTCACCTTGGAACTATAAAATCACTCCTGGAGGCCAAACTGTGTCAGGAAATGTGTGTATGGAGGCAGAGAACGCAGCGCGTCCTCCAGGGACGAGAATGCTTTGACAGGGCCGGGCTTCAGCTCACAGCCTCATCTTGGTAAGGAGGCCCTCCCTGCCCTCAGTTTCCTTGTCAGAATAGCCATTTATCACAGGGATGCTGGGAGAGCAAGGAGATAACAAGGCTAAGATAATATGCTTCGAGGGGTGCCAGATTAGTGCAGGTATGGTTGTTAATTTTGTAGGCTATTAGTAGTAACCCACAGAAAAAACCTAAAATATTTAACTCCATACCCACCCACTTTACCGTGAACTGAGAACAAATGTGTGTTTAAGAATAAAAGGAATATTATTTTCATAATCCTCCATAGCAAAATTGTTTGCAGGACACCACATGCCTTCAAGTGTTTCACTGATTAGAAAACCATTAATACCAGATATTTGATAGACCAACCCTACATAATTAGTCAGGTAAACTGGAGCACCCGAGATTTTTAAGTCTAGGAGTATACATATTTTATGTTACTACGAAAGGTTAGCTGTACATATTTTCTGAAGCAAAACCAAAGGAGGAAAATAATCTACTTAAGATCCATGTCCTTGATCACAAGTGCTCGCTGAGGATGCAGACATTTGTAGTCGTGAGAGTCAAGCTTTCAGACTTAAATTTACAGCAGAATGGAACAAATGCATAGACAGCCCAACGTGGAGGCTAGGCCTCCGGGCAGCATGCCTGGGGCGACAAGCTGCCCCGTTGTTCGGGTGGGTCGCTAAGATGTGGAGATTGTTGAAAGTGGATGGGAATTTACAGATCACTTTGTTTAACACCATCTTTTTCCAAATTTTGAAAGTTGGGACTTACTTGGCAAAAAACATTTGCGTAAGTGTTTCCGAGGTGAGACAGTCTCAGAGCCTGGCCGCTCCACCTCCAGGCAAACCTTCCTTGCACTTCCGATGTTCACATGGCTGCTGAGGGCTGCTCTGCAGCCGCAGGGAAGGGTGACAGACAGATGACCATCGGATCTTGTCTGAAATGACTAACGGCCACCGTCTTACTCCTTCCTGCTGGCTCAGTGTATTTTTCCTCTTGCTTCCCTGCTCATTCTGTTCTCCAGTCATAATGAACTCATTGTTGATGACTCCCCAGGTCAGGGGTTCTGTGCACCTCCGTCGTCGGCTGCCAGCTTCTCCCCTCTTCATGTGGTCCTGGCCCGTCGCTCCCTCGGCACCCTTCCTTCCTCCCACACCCAGGGACACTCCCACCTCTGCTTTCCCCCTGTGGCTGCAGGGCGTGCACTCACTTGCTGAAGCCCTCACTCGTTCCATCTTCTAATTACATGTCTGTGCTTTATGTCCCTAAAGTCACTGTGGATTCCTAGAGGGTCTGTGCTCTTCCATCACCTGGTGTGGGATCTGAAGCCTGGCCCCAGAAGCTGCAGGTCAGGGGAGGACCTGAAAGGAACATCCCTATTCTTTATGTGAATGTGGCCCAACAGAAAGGCTCTGTTTCCAATAAAGCACACGAGCTCTGATGCCTATTCTCTTCCTTGGGGTTTGGTCTGCAGAGGAATTATTCATACTCAATTCGCTGAAAGGAAACGTCCCAAGAATTGTGGACTCCTTAGTAAGCAAGTCACCTCATCTCTCGCTGCAACCCTTCTCTCCTGTTCTCTACCTGATTTGGGGAAATGCTGAGCCTTCTACTGTTCCGCTGAGACCATTGCAGATTCGAGCTTCATTTTTATATCAGAGTGCTGGTAGGAGGTGTTGCAATAGTATCATTGTAGGAGTGTCCTGGGATCAACTTATTCATAGCAGTGCTGTGGGAAGACCTGAGGGGGAGAGAGAGCCAGACACAGAGGGAGAAGCACAAGAATACAGGAAGGGCCATATTTGGAAACATGTCAGTTTTGGAACTGTGGCGCTGTAAGAACTCACATATCACAGCCGCATTTCATTCATGTACTAATATTTACTGGATGTTGGTACATGCCAGGCACTGTGATAGCAGCTAAGAATTCCATGGTGATCTGAATATCATCTCCATCCTCACTGAATGAGGACGGCAGGGAAGTGGAACAGAATTCCAGTGAGGAATTCTGGAACCTTGATGGGAGGATTTGGTCTAAACTAGTATAAGTGACCGTGTGCCTGCAAACTGATGTGCAGGTCTTTCCTCCTTAGGAGTCATAGATATTTTATTTGTAGATAGACTCAAAATTTAGATGTAGGCTCTATAGCGTCTGCATGTGACATGATCTATGCTTCCATTAAGGATACAATACGAAGACTTTTGGGAATGTCCTATATCTCATCAAATATTTAATAGTTTGATGACTAGAAGGATCCACACCATTCTGGATGCTGCCTTCAACTTCTGCTTCCACCATTGCCTAAAAAGTTCAGCTGCTGACAGGTAATTCTGTAACAGGGACGTAGCAGGGTACATTGATGAAGAAACTTGTAGTGTAGTGCATTGATGGAAATTTCCTTCTTTTCATTCAAGAGACTGTGGTGAGGGAGAATGGCTATAAGCAGGCCCCTGGGAAGGCTAGGGAGGAGATGGAGCTGTGGACGGCAGGGCAGGCGGCTGAGCTTCAAGGGTCTGAAGAGTAGAAAAACATGTACGTGATGTAGTCGGTGTTACACTAATCAGAGATCATCTCTACTCACTGGCTACAACTCATATTCCTATGTAATTAAGGAGTAAACAAGCTAATATTAAGTATCTGTTTTATAGTAGAAACAATTCTGAGACCATCTCCATATACAGTTCTGTTTCTCATTTGCTGATCTAAAAATATCCTCATGTGACTTTTAAGTCAGATGAGGAATATTTGAAGAGACTGAATTCTGTAATTTCAAGAAGAGAAGATGGCAGTTTCCTCAAATACAAAGATGATAGTAAAGAACACATATATTGGTTTATTTTGTACAGTGCCTAGAGATGGGAGATGAAAGGTTAGGGAAACAGATGCCAGCCTACATGGAAAGACTTGTGGCTTTTCCTAAGAAATGCTAAGTTATTCATCACTAGAAATGTTTATATCTGGAGGGTTTCAGCCAATTTTGGAGTGTTTTAAATGATATAGATTCAAATACTTGATGTGTGACTAGTGCAAGGGAACTTTCAGAGTCCATTCCAGACCAAAAGTTCTAGGAGTTAAATATTCTCAGGGACACTGCCTTTTAACATCAAAGATAAAACTATATTCAGAATGAGTTGAAGTGTTAGTTCTGTTGTACGGTAACTGTTTGAAAGTATGGAATAAATCATTCTCCTTATTGTCCACTTCCTTTTCACCACATTTCCTTTCACAAATCTAAGTGGCTCTTGTAGGATATATATTGATTAGCAATTTTAATACATTTCCATATTGTGGTCTAGCAAGGTTAGCACATGTATTTGTAGTGTTTTGGTGATTTTTGAAAACTGAATAAAAATCCAAATTTTTGTCTAATGCTTGTCTGCATGAATATCCATCAGAGTGTTTTCCGATGGTGGGTAAAATGCCCTTTGTGAGCTATGAGGGGCATTATCATAGGGTTTATCACAGCGGATGCTCCGTAGACTGTAGCAAGATTTTCACCCAGTGCAGCCTAACTACCATACCATAGAGGTCATACTTAAGGTCACACAAACCAGAATCAGGGGATGCTCACAGTGTGCTCAGTCATAACATGAAAGAAATGGAGAAAGGTATGAATCAAACGACACCAGTCATCAGATTGCTACACTTAACTTTGCATCACATTACCATAGAATTAATAAAAGACAGATGCATTTATAAATGTATATCATAGGAAGAAAAAGTAACAATGTTACTAGATTTGCATACAGATTATACATATATGCAAATATAAGTTACATGCATACTCGTATATGCATATAGACTGGGATATATATTTTAGGTTAACTTGAATATAACACATCTTCTCGAATTGCTATCTACAGTGCCCTCAAAAAAATTTTTTAAAGATCATATTACTAAACTATATCTCCTAGAAAGCAGCAAGGTACAAGTGTTTATAGTATAAAATAATATACAACACACATTTTATAGGTTTTCAGAAGGAAATTTGTCCAACCATGTTGGGTGTTATTTTTTCTGAAGTTTGCCAGCCTAAGCAATGACAGAACAGGCATCAGTTATTAAAACTACAATCAGGGCACAGAGGGAAAATGATGGGAGAACGGGCGCTGGACCAGTTGCAGGTCCAGGTGACTACGGGAGCGGGGCATCCATTCTCTTGCTCTTTTCAGCTCATGTAATCTTTTGCATAATCAATACTGAGATCATTGGAATCCCTTTCTAACTTCAACACATGAAGAATTTTTGTTTCACTGTCCCACAGTTTATTTAGAGGTTTGATACATGTTTATTCATAGATATTTATCATGCATTCATTTCAGAATCCTATCAGACTTGGGACTGATTGACTAATTGTAGCTTGTTGAAGATGCAAATTAACCACAGCATACTTTCAATGTGCAAATTTAGATTTTTTTAATGAAAATGTTAAAGCACAATGGACATAATTCATATTGCAATATCTACATTGTCTCTGAGAAAGCATTATGGATTTCTGTTGATTTTGTTAAGAATAGTAGAAAACATTGCAATATTGGTTAAATATATAAATAAAATATATTTAGGTTTGGTCATGTTTTAAGACCGTATTACTGATGCTTTGCTTTTGGTCTAATTAAACGTGGTTAAAATTATTCTTATAAGAAGTGTACAGAGCATAAAGAATGTTTAATGCTTGCCACCAGCATGTTTTCAAACAGTATATGTTAGTGCTCATCAATACAGTTTTCAATTACCTCCGAGGCTTTCAAAATGAAATCAGACTCAAACCCTCCTAGCTGGTAGGGATTTAGTTCTAGGGCAGGTATACAAGCCCAGTATTTGCTGCTCATTAAGGCTGCACTTCACCAAACGCCGAGTCAGAAATGTTATTCTGCCTCGAGAGCCCATGCGCTTCCCCAGTCAGGGCTCCCCATATGCCGGTGCTCTCCACAAAGTCACTTGTATTTAAATCAGAGACACAAACCTCTTTCTTCAGTTCCCCGCCCCTCCCCCTCGGCCGGCTGGCAGGGATATTTTCCTTAGCCTTCCTAACGTTAATTGGAGTTACATGTGTGCAGTCAGATCTGAATATACTTCCAGATGTGACTTTTGTAAGCAAGCTCTTTCAGACTGAAACCCTTTCATATTTCAAATGAAATTGCGCTGCACAAAGTATCTTCAATTAAAAAAAAAAAAAAGGATTCCAAAGGACACAGCCATTAGTATGATTAAACACCACATTAAAAAAAATAGAAAATTACATCTAGATTCAGCATTAGGTCATCTGATTTTGATTCTTGCTTTTCTCTTATTTTCTACTTTAAAATTTGCAACAATGCTGGGGATGTGAACTGAAGGACTAAATCTCTTTTATTCACTTAAAAATAATCATGAAATCCGCTTGGCTTTGTAGAAAATTGCGGATAGTACTGGAAACGCTGTAAGGTAAAAGATGTATTCAAAATGATGCCAGCTGCCTAGAAACAAGTTTTCTTTGTGCCTTCACCTTCACTTGAGCTGTAGTTATTTAATCGCGAGGGCAGAGGAAAATAACTGCTGTTGTGCATATCCCAGAGTGTGGATGGAGAGGAAAGCAGATCGAGATGGTGGGGGGCTGAGAGCCAGAGGGCTGGGGAGCAAAGAAGTGGAGCCAGCCACGGGCTCTACACAAAAGCGCAGCATTGTTTACACGGGCATGTGGCGTGTCGGCTTGTGTTTGGCAGGAATTCTCTCATCATTTAAGTCAATGAATCTTAAGTTTCTTCCACAAAATTAAATAAAAGCTGAATTTCAGAAACAAAGGGCAGACTTGTCTTTTGAAAACATACCCTACTGTGCAATGTGGCTAAATAAAATATATTTAGGTTTGGTCGTGTTTTAAGAAAAATCATAGTGATACTATACCAAGGGCAAAGCATCTCATCCTTAAAATCCAAAGACACAACAACATGGAGAATCATTGGTTATGTTCAGTCAAAGAAGATGGGGGGAAATCTTCAGTGAGCCATGAGGTACCCCCCCCAATAACACTCCAAGTAAAATTCTCAGCCATTAGTACAGGTCTCCTCTACCACCCTGTGCCTAGTGCTGCTTCACTGGCAAAGGCAGACACCAAAACAAGGAATTACCATAATTATTTTGGTCCAAGATGAAATCCTTTTATAGAGGATATATTTTATTTTAGATTTTCTTATTAGCCATAAACATGTAAGTAAAATTTGTATTCCAGATATTTATAAATACCAAATGAACCCATAGCAGGGCAGGCTGATAATTTAGCAAAGCCTTATCTCTTTCTGACTCTTTACTTTTTCATTTTCTTGTCACCACCTTAGTTTTCATGTCTCTACTTTGGGAGATACAGCAAATAACATGCATAATTTGATTCTGAGCATTTTAAAGCAGGGAAGTAGATTTAGGTTTCCCCAGAGCATTTTATTAAAGAAATATTCTTACAGCTAAGAAAAATCCAATATGAAATACAAAAATGAAACAAAGATGTGCACTGGTACATTTTATTATGTGGGACTTATTTTGATCAATCAATCATACCGAGACCAAAAATTCTTTAGGTCCACATTTCAATGCAAATATCGGTGGGGGAGCTTAAATTTAAGTCTCCAATATTTAATGAGGTTGTCTACTGCATTCTTCTGAACTGAATATTTAAAAAAACCAAGTGGTGAAACTTAATAATTTTATTAGACTGTAATAGTTATTTTATTAACATTTTTCTCCAAGGATTTTTCTGTCTGATGATGAGTACTTTGCGATTTCAGACAGTATGATGCATGCTACTTTTCTATGACAAGAATTTTAACAGCCCTTCTTCAGCCCTCAGTGCACGCCCAATTATGCGTCTGAGCTAGTAACCTTGAATTTATGTTGCCATGGTGACAAACTGGTCATGCATTATGGATTATCATTGAAATTCTACACCCCTACCTAGCATAATGAGAGTTGGGGCCTTAATCAAATCAGCCATTCTGTGTGACACAAAGTGAAGAACAGCTCTTATTGTTCGGCGCCGAGAAGGAAGCAGGCCTGATGGGGAGGCAGCTGCAGGGCTGCACCCTGATAGATGGCCCTTATATACATTTGTGAATGTATAGACAGATGGTGCTCAATGCCTGGAATTTCCAGCGCAGGCAGCAGCTGTTCGGATAACCTCTGCCGGCTCACCTTGTTGTCATGGAACAGTGCACAGAGACAGAGAACGCGCACGGCTACACTGACAGTCTGACTGAGTTTACACTGCATGGCGCCCCGTCTCTCAGTCAGTGGCCTGCCGAGAGTGACTGCGGGGAGGGTGGGGGAGCTGGGTGCGGGAATGGCGGGGGAGGGGACGGGGCCAAGAGCGGTGCTTGTGGAGACCGGAGCCGGTATTGGACCATCTCCCGTTTCCATTTTACAGGAAGAAAGACAGAAGCGATAGGGTGCAACCTTTGCTTTGGAGACATTCAGTTGGCTGCCTTTTCAAAGCCCAGAAACCACAGGCAAAGCCTATCCTCGTGTGCAGTTGAGGCTTCTTCCTCCTGTAGGGAATGGGGCCTTTGTTATCTCTGCCTGTTACAGAGACAAAGTACTAGCCACGTAAGGTCAAAGGAGCAGGTTGAATGTCAGGGCAGCATCTGACCAGAGAGAAGATCCCTGCTTTGCGTGGTTCCCACAGAACGTGGTGAGTATCAGCCAGTGAGAAACAATTCCGGCCGCTCTGCTTTGGAGTAATTTTCACAAAGGTGGACTTGCTAAATGATGTTTTTTCTTCTGGAAATTATTGCACTGATACCACGGGTTAGACAGCATGTTTGTGAGCAGGACGTCAAGCTCCCTGCGTTGCAGGGTACATGTGACCTTTCTCCCTCCAGAATGAAGACTTACCGTCAATTTGCACTCCCACCCGCCATGAGCACTGATAGGGCTGCGTCGCTCACCGCCAGTAAAGCCCACGTAGCTGCAAGGTCGCTCCCCATCCAGTGTACCTCTGTCTTCCTTTCACCTGAAATTTTCTCTCACCTTGATGTGGTCATTCCTTTTTATGATTTGTTCTTACCATCTCAGTTGCAGCATGTAAAGCTCCCTCGGCCATTTGATTCGGAAGGCTTGTTCGTGTGTCCATGAGGAAGGCCTTTCTGAGGTATTTCAGGAGGCTCTGGGGGTCTTGCCTGGTCCGGCAGCCCCCCGTGACTGCAGAGTAAGCAAAGGCGTCTTATCAATGAAACATACTTTGACCCAACAGATTATAACGGCTCCAAAACAGCCATGATACCTTCTCACGTTAATGCCTCACAGACTATGAAGTATTTTAGGGAGGTCTAGGAGATAGGACTGGCTCTGAGGCCTTATCTGTGGCCAGCGAGGAGGTAGCTTTTTAGACGTCTTAAAACCAGGTCAATATTACACATTGAAAGGCTTCCTGAGATCTATTATTAGACATTCGGGGAATTGGAAACATAGAAAGATTTTAAAACTTGATAGATTCCTTTTTGTTATTTTATGAGTGCTATTATAGGCTATTTATAAATAAAGACTTAATCTCAATTGATATTTAAGACTCTGAAAACTGTCATTAAAACACTGACATTGTATTAAAACTAAGGTATAAGGCTTTATTATAAAAAGTTAACTAATTGTATGAAACATACAGGCAAGGCAATCTGCAGCCACGTAAATATATTTCTAAGCATCTGTTTTATATGAATATCTTGTGTCAAAGTGGGGAGTGGTTTGTTTCAAATGGAGAAAAAGCAACATTTATTTGAACTCTGTATCTTTCTGTTCATGCTAAGCAAGGGTTTTAGTGTATTACCATCAAAAACATTTTACTTAATTTCTCCTATTTCCTGTGAAAGAGCACTTAATGGGTAATTTTCCTTTTTTCCACAAAGGTGTTATAAATAAGCATAATGAGAACATCCATCCAAGTAGTACTGCAGGCTCTAGAAATATATTTAAAATTTTTGGCAAAATAAAGACGAAAGTGCTGTTTTCTTTGCATTAATTCTTCAAAGCTATTTGTGTATAAATATGCTCTAGACAGATATGCATCATATGTTATACATAATTAAAAGTAACATTGTTTATTTTCTCTAACAATAATCATGAAAGTGTAATCTTAGCCCTCAGACAGCTTTTCTAAAGAAAAATGTTATTCATATTTTGTGACGTTATCTTATTTTCAAAGCAAAGTTTTAAAAATTTTCAAGTATATGTTGAATATTTAGAGAGAAATAAATTAAATATATAGTTAATATAAAAGTGATTTTAAAGGATACATTTCTAGTAGAGCAATGATTCATTGATTAGGTCTCAGGCGTCACTCCAACACTTTAAATCAAAAGGAAATGTCTTTTGCAAGGGCTTCACGTGAGAGTCTGACAGTCATGTACCTTCAGAGAGTCTCTTCACGAAACCAGTAGTACCTTCTCAGGCACATCTTTCAACCAATTCTACTATATGGTCTAAATAAGAATTAACTAACTGAATTTTCTTTCATTTATTTAAAATCATTTTCAAATGGGTTATCACTAGAAAATATTTGTGAAAACAGACTGACAGGTTTTTTTGGAAGTTTTTTACACACTAATTCCTTTTCTATAGTTTTATCATCTCATAGTTATGGGACTTCTTTAACCATATCTGCTAGGAAATAGACAGAACCCAAGTATGTGTAATGGTAAGTTTATATTACATTTATCTATATTCATTTAGACATGCATTAAAAATGCATGCAGGTTGGGAATGGCATGGTAAGAAGAGAATGAGTTCCTAAAAGATAATATGTGAAAATGTGTTTTCTCCACCTTAGGTGACTATCGGGGGACATGAAAGTGGCATTACAAGTTATGCTGGTGTCTTGCTCTGCAACAGTGCAATTTGGGAACAGGAATGCTTTCCAGACTGCCAGCACACACGTGCATTCCAGCACTCCAGAACAACCACGTTTATTCTCTAGTTACCTGCCTTGGGAGAGCCATGCCACATCTAACCACCCTTTCTAAGTGGTCTGTGTGTCAGAGAATTTTCCAGTGCACCACCAATCTACATTTTGGCTGTTGGGCACTGAAGAAACATGGTACTGAGTGCTAAGAGTTAGAGCTATTGCTATAATGGCTTTTGCTTCCTGCATGCCCTCTGCATTGATGGGATTTTCTACCCATGCAGGTTCTAGAGCAGTTACCTATGTACCAAATTAGAGAGAGTCTCTGCCTGCCACTCATAATCATGCTCGTCTTAGGGTTATTTCACACTGGGTCAGTGTGCAAGATTACAGTGAGCTACATCTCGGCTGCGGGTGGGCTGATTATGCTGTGGCTGCCCTCCTGAGACTGAGGGAAAGCCAACCACCCAACTCACCCTGCTCCCGCCACCGTAAGGCTCCCCAGGCTGGCTCCGGCTTGAAGGGAGGTTGGAGCTGCTGCTGAGGCAGGGGGGCTCCTGGAAGAGGAGGTCTACACCCTGCAGAATCAGGACAGGAAGCCAGACTGGCAGCGGGACGAGACGGTCCACGGGTCTACCCGGTCACACTCAGACCAAACTGGCTTTGCTGGCTTCCTTCTCTCGCCTTGCTGTGTCACAGTTGGTGGAGTGTTAACCAAGGCCAAGAAGGCAGGAGACTGATCCCCACTGTTCTTACCTTTCCTCCTGTTCCCCATTTGGCCACGAGCTGGCCTGGGAGAGCCCGACACCTGTGGCCTCAGAGGCTCTAGGAGGCAGAGGTGGCAGGATGTCGTGAAGAGGCAAGTTCTCTAAGATCCCCAAACCGCAAAAACACTGTTCTGGTGTTTTTCATGCCCTATCTTCCTGCTGCCCTTCCTATGCAGTCTGTGCTTGTGGGCATGTGTGCATGCACATATGTGTGACAGCACAATGTCGAGACAGCATGGTTTAAGGCACTTGCTTTCAAATGCTTTTTCAGTAGGAGAGCACTTTTCCGGGTAGAATTCCGAGGAAGTCAGTCTAAAGGAGGGATTTCAGAAAAGCACTGCTGGTTGGGGTAGGGCCATGGCTTCACTTGGCCAGTGTGTCCTCCCACACAGTCCCCAGGGCTCCTGGCAGGGTATGGAGGATCCTTAAAAGGCAGGAGCACAATGTAGAAAATCACCGGTTTAGCAGAAAGTGTATGGGATTTGGAATCTGAGAATGACAAAATGAGAGGAATTCCACAAATCCTGTGGGACCCAGGGTAGTTCTCCAAATCCTCCTCCCCTTATCTGTGACGTGAGGAGAGAACCCTACCTTGGGGAGAGGCTTCCTGAGATGAAGAAATCCAACATTTCTGATTACACGTGTAGGATATGAACCAAAGAATGAAATAGCCTTGTGACCTTGCCTGATTTCTGGGAATCTTCTGAGGAAAATGGGTGTGGAAGTAAACTTTGAAAAAAAAAAAAAAACCGAGATATTCTCTGGGGAATTTTAGAAACATAGAATAAAAAATAATAGTTGTTCAAGAAATATAACCTTCAGTCTATCCATATCATCTCCACTTATACCTCTATACACCAATTGAAATACCAAAAGTCTATGAAAAATATGCTTGGAAATTTTGTAAAGTCACTATTTTGTGTCAAAGTGAAGATTAAACCGTAAGATAAATCTTCGTTCATTTATTTATGAATCTTATTGGTCCACGTCAATCAGCCTGACTGGCAATCATTGTCAAATAAACAAAATATAAACTGGAGAGTGAAATGAAATTAGAAATTGATCTCTTAGGGTTCATTTCTTTCGTGCATCTTAACCTTTCTTAGATTCTGGTCTTCTGACAACATTTGTAGCATGTTTTGATCTCTTATTTTCTGAATTTAGCTCTGGCTGCTTCAGTTTTTCAAACCCATTAAGTATGCCAGGACTTAATAATATATTTTTTCACCCTATAATTTTTAATTCTAGCGGATATGATTCCGATCATTCTAATAGAATGATATTTTAATTTTTGAGAAATAGATAACAGAAAAGTGACAGCCGTATGCTCACAGCTGTAAGAACTACAGAAGGGACAGAGTTGGGTTTTTTAACTATTTCTGCCATGACAGCAGTTTTAGCTATTGCAGTGATGTTGAATCAAGACAAGAGTGAGCTCTTCACAGGAACGCGAATTAGGCATAAAGTGCGAAGCCAAGATGACTTTGTTTTCTAACAAAGAAATGTTCATTTTTAAATCAATATATTACCTTAAACTTCAAAGACAAATGTGTCATGTCTTACAAGGGCACGTGACTTGCATTTAGTGAGCCTGTGCTGCGTGTCAAGGACGCCACATTGGTCATGTCCTTCCAACCCCACTGTGAATAAATTTTATAATCTAATTTAATTTATAAGTGAAGTCATTGTGGTGTAAAGAAGAAAAGTGACTCATTCAAGTTCAAAACCAGCATATAGCCAAAATGAGGGATGTGCGCTTAGTTTTTCATCTGTGATTTCAACTTTCTCTTTGCTGAATAGATTTGGGTTTGCAGAGAACACTGCTCAGCAAGCGTGGAGATGGAGTCCAGCTAACTAGACGTGCAGACTCTGTCATGCTACATCTCTCCTCTAGACTGGGAAAGAAGAAGCCAAACCATCCACAAAGCTGATTCCAGCCCCCCAGTTTGTTCGTCAAGATTGAGAATAGCCCAGGGGCCAGTGTCCTTCTATTCTCTTTGGTGATCTAGGGTCTGAAGAACAGCTCTTAGTTACAAAGTAAGGGAATGTTTCTCAGCCATGGCCAAGTCAGTCTTGGGGCACTTACAATACAATTCACAATTGTGCTTTCTTTAACAATAAAACTCTTTATGAAAAGGGTGGCCATATGCTGCCAATTTCCCAAGATCACCCTGGTTTATTTCTGTTGGCCCCGCCTAACTATTAATAGCATACCCTTTCACTCTCAAAGGATGTTGAGTTGGGTGATAAATATTATACTCAATCTACTCATAAACACTATTACATATGGTACTCAGTTTATATTACTATTATAAGTCAAAATACAAAATAGAGCAAATATTTAAACAACTGTGCCGATAGTTATTATATAAACAGCTTTGTAACTGAATTTAAATTATTATTTATCACTGCTTAAAGAAATTCTAATATTCTTTACCAAGGCTACTTAGAAACAGCCTCTGTCTCCCCACACTTTTCAGCGCAATAGAAACAGTCCTCTGTGTTCCAAAGACTCTTTCAATAATGACAGGTCTTCCGGGACACCTGTGTTCTGAGCGATGGTCCTCAGGGCTAGTGTCCACGCAGCCGGGGCCTGGAATTCTGTCATGTCCTCATGCTCGGCTAACCTGGAACTGTGGCCTGACTGGTGGCTGCCTCCATATTCTCAGGAATCTTGGCACTGGGGATGCTCAGCTTTTTTTCTCTTATAATTCCTGGATCAGAAATATTGATGCTCTGGGCTACAGTCTACAGAAGGAGAGAATTAGTAGGAAGAGAAGCAGATATATTACCATGGCTACAATTTGAAGGTAGCAGCATGGTTTTTAAGCACAGTGGCAGCCTGGCTTCTTCACAGAATGAAACAAATTTATTTTTCTGAAAATACAGCAGTGTCAGGTAATTATTAAGATGGCCCATCTTAGCATGATGATAGCCCAAGGTCATGCACTAGTTCACTGCAAAATGCCAGCCTGAGTTTATAAGAAAGAAAGAAAAGGAGAGGAAGAGGGAGGGAGGGAGGTGAAGGGAAAAGGAAGGAGGGAAGGAAGGGAGGGAGGGAGGGAGGAAGGGAGAGAAGAGAACCCAGTTAACGTTTCTCCTCAGCCAGCCAAGTGTTTGCTTTGGTGATGTTACTGGCTGGAACGCTGTTTATTCCCAGGATCCTGTCTTGGAGGTGACGAAGAATGAAGCCAGCAGACAAGAGTACAGAGCAACCAGCAAAGCTCTTTTAATGAGTGGAAAGAGAAATATCCTGCTAATCAGAGGGGCTCTCAGGGAAGATACCATCAGGGCTGTGGTGTCTGGGGTTTACATCCCCTCCTGAGAGAAGGAGGTCTCCCCACCTCCACCCAATAGAGAACCGAACTAACTCACTCCTGATTGGCTGAAAGTACAATGCTTCATTTGCATATGGCATAACCAATCAGAGTAGCTGCAGTCTATCTAAGTGGCTGAGTTGAACTGAGGATTTTTTGTTTGAAACTTACGAGGGTTCTGAATATGATCTTCCTGCATCCTCCTATCACCTGTCTCAGTGAGACTAAAAAATACAGTTTAAATTTCATAATAAACTAATTAAAAGAATATTTGGGCTCACCAGTATACTTTTTTTTTTGGTTTGCCAAGTTTTTAATGATGTGCTTTCAAGGAATGATTCATTCATCTTTCAGATTATAATTACATCATTCACATAAAATTTAATGCAAATCTGATTTATGAATAAAACTGAGTTAAGTGGTACTTGAAAAAATAAACAATAATTGGATTAATAATGAAAAGTTTGAATAAATGTGCAAAATATATGACTGTGTTCTAACCATCTTTTTATCCACAAGTGATATGTCAGTTTCCCTTCCTGAGAAGTTACTCGAAATGTATGAGGAAGTGACTTTTTATGATATCCACATTTACACATAAATTCAACAGTATCATCCGTTTTAGAATAAATTTTGTTCTGGTTACTCCATCGTAACTGAATGTTATGTTTTTCCATGATTTCTTCTGAAATTATACATGCATCTAAGCATTCTGGTGGTTCTGACCATTCTCCATTCCTACATATTATATTCCTGTTTCCCTGAAGTTCATAAGAAGACTGGCATTCATACTCCCCTGTTGATTCTGGAGCATACACTGGTAATGGGAATGAGGTAATATCTCCATTGTCAATAGGTGGAGGGAGTCCACATTTTCCTTTAGAGTCTTTGCACATAGGTGGTTGTGTCCAGGTTCCATTTAAACACATCACTTCTTCTTCCCCAAACAGGTCAAAAGGTTTTATGCATTCATAATGTACTCTGTCACCAGATAGATACCTATGCAACTCATTTAGTATAACAGCATTTTCCATGCTGGGTGGGTTCATACAGGAAACATCTCGGCATGTTGGTCTTCCTATCCACTTCCTCTTAATACACTGTACAATATCAGACCCATCCACTTGGTAATACGTTGGACATTTATAAGCCACTTGTTCTCCTGACATATGATTCCTTCTTTGGGCCTATGAGTATAGCATCATCAAAGCTTGGTAAGCCAGAGCAATCCATTTTTTTGCATTCTGGTGGCTGTGACCATTTTTCTCCTAAACATTTTATAGATGCAGGTCCATCAATCCCAAAACCGTCAGTACAATTGTATGTAACTTCTTCTCCATATTGGTAATTGTCTAACTTGTGAGATAAAACATTGTGCAGAATCAAAGGTGGTGGTTCACAAGGAAGTCCTACATACTGAGGTGGAGAACTCCATTTTCCCATGTGCCATGTTATCCCATCTTCTTCAGAGGTCCTATAACCATCTGCACAAATGTAACTTAGTTTGGTGCCACGTGCATAAAGCTTGGATTCAAATATTTCTTTCCTTATTTCTGAAGAGTGAGATAATTTAATCATTCCATGTTCTATATGAGGTGGTTGAGAGCATGAGATTTTTTTCTACATAACATGGTATTGACTGCCATATTCCATTTTTGCATACAATTTCTTCTGCTTCCTGAATTAGATAATTTCCTTGACAGAGAACAGATATTTTTTCTCCATCCCAATAATTCACTGTAGTTGTCATATCTTCAGCATTGGGAATCTGAGATGGAGGTGGGCATAATTGTTTTTCTACTTCTGTGCAGATTAGGTCAGGATCCCATCTTCCATTTATGCATATTGAGTACTTGTATTCTGATTTTCCCCTACATTTGTAACTTATATTAAAGTTATGCTCAAATTCAGTCTTAGTGATAGGTTTGCCTCATGTATAATTAATTTTGAAGATTTACACTTCTCAAGTCCATGTGTTGCAATGCACTGAGGAAGTGGCGTCCATGTTCCACTATTACATGTAATTGATCTGTGTCCAATAATTGTAAATGCTTCCCTGCAGTTGAACTCCACTGAGTCTCCATGATGCTAGGGAGGGGTGGGTGGCTCAGCATATTCATGATCAACTTCAGGTATATCTCCACATGTAATCTTGTCCTCGATACACATAGGCAAGGTTGTCCATTCTCCATCAAGACATTGAATTTTATTAAAACCTTTCAGTAGAAATCTAGGATTGCAAACATATTCCACCACATCACCAGGTCTATATTCTTCTTTCTGTGTTTCTTTAACTTCTCCATTGGGGAGCTGAGGAGGGGGAGCACATAATTTTACTTGCCCTTTATATGTTGGAAGATTAGGGGACCATCCAAAGTGGTAGCACTAAATTGAATTTGAGCCAACTCTTGTAAGTTTTTGTCTGCAGGAAAATTTCAGCACATCTCCAACTTTATATCTCTCTTTCTTGGGCTCAGCAATTAAGTACTTTTCTATTTTTGGAATCTTGCTTTCTCTTTCTCACGTATTCAGCCTCTGCCTTCTTCCTTCCCTCTGTACTCCAGTATCCTTTTTAATCCTAGGTTCCCAGCAAGCCAAGTGTTACTATATCAATTCAGCCTTGAAAAAAGCTAAGATCCTCTGATATTGTGGTTGTACAATTAGGGTAGAAAGAAAAGAATACACATCAGCCAAAGGACACATAATGAGTAATTTTGGTGCAAAAGATCAGAAATTCATAGTGAGTTATTAGAGAAACACTCATTAGCAATATACTGGGGGAAGGACATACACAGATGGCAAAGATAACCAGGAATATGTGGGTGACATGGGTCACCATATCTTATTGGTCAGCATACCCTGTGATCTTAGAGTAGGATGGAGCCATCCATGTAAGAAATGGCATGGATGACTTGGCGGGGGTTAAGAAAGGAAAAATTGAGATGAAGTATAGCCTGAAATAGGAACCAGATGGTGTTAAATGTTATTTAGTTTTCATTTATCAGCAAGAAGGTAAGAGGAGGTCTCATAACAGGCTTGATGAGATCAACAGTCTTAGGGAGGGGACGGGCCCACTGAGAAAATGAGAGAAAACAAGAGAAAACGACATAGCATTGCGTGTGGCTGCTTCCAGTTAAACCAGGGAGGGATTTTTCTGCCAGGATAGATTTTAATGAGGGTGTGACTAATGGAATCTGGAGTTTTTTCTGCAAGAGGACTTTATCTTTTGCAGGGTGCTGGGGGTGGGATGAGGGAGCCCCTCCCTGTCACTGTCCTGTGTGATACTTCGGTGCATGGAGGGCGTGTGGCCACAGGCAGCTGCTACCCCCTCTGTCCTCGTCGCATGTTCATCAAGCATCAGTTCCCTTTTGTGGTCATACGTCACTACTTTGGCATACTTAGAAGCTTTTTCCTTTTGATGCTTTTCATGGGACTGTTGTATTTTGTTGTAGTAATGCTATTTTAAAGCATTAAAACTAGACCATCATCTTCTCCAGGTAAGAATGATGTTGAAATGCATCCATCTCCTTTTTGCTAAAGCCCATGAAAACTAAAGGAAGCAAGCTTCATAAAAATCACAAATCCACCAGGACACAGAGCCCAAGAGTTCAACACTCGGGAGCTGAACCCACAGGGAAGTAGAAATGCCGGTGGAAAAGTGAGGTCCTAGGCCAAAGTGAGGAAGGAGGAGTGTCACTGTGCTACAGAGGGACTCCCAGGTTCTCTGGGACCAGGAGGACGTGGGCAGAAGTGCGGAGATGGGCTGGAGGCTGACAGCCACCGCAACCTGGCTTCTGTGCTGCTCACAATGCCCCATCCTCCAGGGTGGACATCTGTCCTCACGTGCATTAGTACCTGGTGGCTTCCACCAGAGACCCATGCAGTGCCGCCTGAAGCCTGTCTGGGTGGCAGGGAGATGCGGGGCCATGTGTCCCTGGATGCCAGTGGTCCAGTTGCCCAGCACTGGGCTCCCAGGGAAGGCAGGACCCTGATCCAGCTGGAGCAGCTGTGCTCCTCCAAGGAATGTGACAGCTCAGAGGAGAACATCAAGATATTGATACTGGAGTTTTGCCAAATCACTAACCTGAAGATTAAAGAATTATTTCCAAGGCTTATATGCTTCAGTTTCTTGTTTTCACATTTCCCTCTTTAACCCATCTGGGATTTGTTTAGGTGTACAGACATGTCTTTATAGTGTTACCGTGTTAGAGACGTACCCTCTGGTAAACATTGTGGCGAACATGGTGGTAAAGGCAGATGAGACGGTGTTTGCAGAGAGTGAGCCTTGATGGGAGACTCGTGCAAATAAAGTCTCGTTACTCAGCTCTTGGGATCACAGAGGTTACCAAAGTGGAGGCAGAAAGTAGCCAGGTTGATTGAGATGTTTATTTTCAGAAAACCTCTTGCTGCCTGTAGACCCTGGTAAGCAGATCCTGGGAAAGCAGGCCATTGGCCATGGAGGCAAGGGGCAAGGACATTTCGTGCAGAACCTCTGAATTCAGCAGGAGCGATCCCAACAAAAGCAGAGCGTCTGTGATTTTCTTTCTTTGAGAAGCATTTCCACCCCCAGTTCTGTGGGGTCAAGGCAGTTGTTTCAAGTTAGTGTTGTTCAGAAGTGGGTCTGTGCCAGTGACTGGAGTCACTTAGTAGGGAGTCAGCCTACCTGCATTTAATGTTGAAAAAGACCTGGAGGGGCCTCAGTTGGAAGGAGGGGGAGGCTTGCCCATTTCTACCACTGAGTAGAGCTCAAACCCTGGACATTCCAAATAAAACAAGCCTGAAACTCTGAAGGGTGTTTCCCTCTGAGGAAGAAAGGCAGATGGGTCTGAAGTCAGGCACAGCCTGAGGGGACCTGGAACTGGAGAAATGACGTGGTAGTGAGTGTCCCGGTAAGGAGCACAGCCTCAGTGCTCCAGCCTTGGAGCTGGAGAGGACGGTGACCCGGAACTGAAAGTGAGGACAGATGAGCTGACGGGAGCCCCTCCCGTCAGCGGACAGGCAAGGGGCAGCCCAGCAAGGCAGGCAGCTCCCAGACACCAGTGCTGCACGGCGCACAAATGGCAGGGCATGTGGCGCACTGTGGTCCCATCCCCGCTTCCAGTGCCACCTGGTGCTCTGGGGTCTAAGCCTCCAGGCCTGGCCCTCACCAGGCTGTGGCAAGCGCTCCAGCTGCTCTGCAGCACAGGGGGCAGAGGACCTCGCCCCAACTTGGGCAGGGGAGGCCATTTGGAAGCCCAGCCAGCACTCCCGACCCAGATATTGGGCTTAATTGTTATAAGGTGTGACCTGGGGATGGGGATTTTTAAATCTTCCTTGGAGATTCTGGTGTGAAGCAAAGGTTGAGAACCTCTGACTCAGAGCATGTGTCAGTAAACTGTGGTCCATGGGCCCGTGCAGACGCAGGCTGGCTCTTGTGAATAGATTGTTGGAAGTGGGCCACACCCATTTATTTACATATTGTCAGTGGCTGCTTGTCACTGTGACAGACTGTTGGCTCACAAAACCTACAGTGATTATCATCTGGGCTTTACAGAGAAAGCTGGCTGACCTTGGATGTACAGAATATCATAGTTATCAAAGTCAGTATTATCCGCAATATGACATGATGACTTCAAGATTTCAATTAATTTTTACTTTAATTAAAGGATAGTTCTAGAAATAGGTTCCTTTTATGTAAAGTAATAGGTTATCCTCAGGAGCATTTTGTTCAGCTCTTGGAAGCTCCGTATTTGAGGAAGTCCCCCAGGCTGGTGGGCGCACAGGAAGGCGGCCAGTACCTTGAAGGGTTCGGCAAATCCTTCCTGGCGTACACGGTGCTGAGGGGTCTGGTGTCCCCTAGAGAAAAGAACAAGGTGAGAGAGGAATGTGGTGATCGCCTTCAAATATTTGCAGGACTCCAGTGTGCCAGAGGGTTTAGATTTATATTACGTAACCTCACAGACAAGATAGATGCCCAGTGGACAGAAGAAGCAGGTAATTAGATATGACACAGCATTAGACAGAATTTCTAACAAGAAAAATTTCCATGAGATTATTAGGTTCTCTTCCTTGAATATTCATGGGAGCCGACCCCTCTTAGCATCTCGGATGTGTGAGCTGCCCCCCCACCCCATCCCTTAGAGGCTGCCTCAGTCAGGGAAGAACTAGTGACAGGACCAGTGTTGGTGTGCCCAGTTTGCCTGAAAGCCCCTCTCAGAAGGGACACGGAACTACACGCGCTCCATCAATCCCACGCCCTCTGGTTCCCCTTTGGTTTCCCCCGTGGGGAGCCTTGTGGGGGTCACAAGGGGGAGTGGGGTAGGGGTACCGTGCTGTTGTCTGACCCCCTCCCTGGGAGGTCATCTTGGGCGGGTGTGTCCATGGCAGAAGACCGCTCCTCCTCCCTAGGGACCTGCCTCTCACTTGGGTCTCCTGTGCCCCTCCTGCTCTCGTTCCTGCAGGCGGCTGGGGGCCTCGGCTGCGGCTGCCTCCCGTATGGGTCCTCCCTTCCTGCTCCAGGCTGGGTCCTTGCTCCCCTTTGCCAATGAACCCTCCACACATCATCCCAGTCCGAGGGGGCCGATTTCTGCTTGAATGCTGACTGCAGAATAGTTCATGGTGGGTGCGGCTGCTATTCCAGAATCCAGGAGGTCATGGCTCAGCTTTTCCACATGAGTGTGCCCCAGACATTGCCATCTTAGTGGGAAGGGAAAATGAGGTGGGAGGAATTGCATGTGAGTGTTTTCTGTGAGCTGAACTTGGAAGAGGCACCCCTCAGGCTGTTGTTGCGTGCCTAGACCTCTGTCACAGGGTCTCTCTCGACTCAAAGAAATGTAGTCGAGTGGGATGGGAAAGGTCTAGCTGCATGCTCAGAGCACAGGGAGTAGATTTGGTGAGTAGCTGGCAACATCTGGCACTGGTACTGGGGCAACTGGTCGCTCTGACTGGCTCCTATCAGTAAATCGATTTCACAGGACCTGTGTCAAGTGGAAGTGAGCCCCTGCTGTGTCAGCCTGTAAATCTACATAAGATCCCTTGTGTGGAGCCCCTGCATCCAGTTTCCACCATGTGACTGACCATTTTGTGCAGGAATAAAAATCATACTGGAAGACAGACCTTTGTACATGTGCAAAGACAATGGAATCTCTGAACACCTTTTAACTACTTCTTTGGAGTTCAGGTTCCCCTTGCTCTAAATCAGTAGAGCTAACACATCCCATGACTTGGGAGGGGGTCATGGGTCTTCTGCGGGGTATACATTGAAACCAATCTGAAAATGATAGTCAAAAAGGCCAAGTCCAATGTGCAGGCAGAGGCATTCAGAATGCTAATGCACAAATATAAAATGAGACTTTGAAAAATAAATCTTCAATGATAGAGATCTTAACAGCCACACTGGAGTGGAAATTGAATGGTGTCTCTGCACAGCCAAGTGAGAACTGTGGGCAAATGTGCCCCTGCGTGCCCCTAGGGGCTCCTGTGGTGGAGGAAAGTTGGTATAGTAGGGTCTGCTGGTGCTCGGCCCGGGTCTCTCCTACCAGTTGGTGTCTCCATCTCTCAGCAGATAAGAGTACTGGATCCTAGCCCAGAGATCCCTGGAGAGTTACCCCAGCCCATGGGCTGCCCTGATTGAAAAGAGAGCACAGAGCCAGGCTCTCTTGCCCAAAGATGGAATGACACTCGAGTCCTTCATGCTACTAAGCTCTCAGTGGAATCATGTGAACCTGAGCTCATCAAAGACCATTCTTAGACAACTTCCTCTGTTGCTTCCTTCACACCTCCTCTCCCAGGAGGCCTTCCTCCATGAATCATTTATGCAAGAATCCCTCTCTCAGGCTCTGCATGCACAGACCTGCCAGAGGACAGCCGGTACGGGGACTATATCACAGGGACTCCAACTGCTTGACGGGCGAACTTCATCCTCAACCCTACCCTGGGCTCCATCGCAGGTGCTTCTAGACTTAGGTAAGTTGTAACAGCAGCACTGATTCAGGAAGCTTTAGTGTCATCTTATATGTCACCCAAAGCTGAGATCTCTAGTACTGGTGTCCTAAATGCAGGGACCAGGGACCTGGTGGGGTAAAGACACATGGAGATGGTGCTTTGGGTGTGGTAGGCAGAATAGTAACCTAGGCTGCCAGTTTGGGTGAAATGGACCACACACTGCACCAAAGAAAACATAGGCTGAGATCCATACCCAGGACCAGAAGGTGGCAGGAGAGCGAGCAACAGCTTAAACAGCATTGTGTGTCCATGGCCATCATGAGCTCTGGGATGCCAGAAACCAGCAGCTGGGCGCAGGGCTGCGGTCCTGCCATTGGGCAGGGAAAGGCTCTCTTTCCAGGGCAGGTAGGTGTAAACCAGCAGAGCACCTTTGCTCGGGATCCATGAACTGGTGAGGCTTGGGGCAGGCTGGGGCCCATGACAGCCATGAGGTGGGCGGATGGAGAGCAGCATGTGGACCCCACCTCTTGATGCTTCAGGAACCGAGGGCCATGCTTCTCTGGTGGGGGCTTCCTGCCAGGGAGAGTGGGGTGAGGGGAACCTCAGGGCCAGTCCTGCGCTGTCGTTTTACTATCTCAGTTCTGAATCTGAGCTAAGGTGTTCCCTCCCTCACCTTCCAAGGAAGCTGGTTTTTAGGGTTGAATTCCAAGCTCCAGGGAATTCCTGGACCTAAGGACAGAGGAATGAAGCTATGTTTGCCACATGGGCGATCTTTATGACTTTGTCATGTTTTACTTTTACAATTTTTTGAAATACAAAGGATTTGGGTTTGTTTCCTCAATAGAAGTGGTAGGGCTTGAAAGGAGCCAGATTTACAGTTTGAGAGGAACTCATGTGCTTGCCTGAGATTCAGATGGATTTGTTTCCGTTTCCCTTTTGGTAGGAATGGCATAGCCTTAGAAACAATACCAAGATGAAGCAAAGGAAGTAAATAGTTTATCATTGGATGAAAAACACTATTTCCCCTTAATGTTCACATTTAGCAATGTAAGTCAGGCTCTGTTTAGCCTTTAGAAGTTCAGAAGTTCTGTGTGCAGAAAGCAATTCATCTAAAGGCCTCACTGACCAATTTTGGGTTTATTTCTTCTGGACACTGGTAAATGAAAAGTAAATTCTCCGATGTTCCGTTGCCTTCTCTCAACAGTCTGGCTCGGGGCTATCTACATAATGCTATTCTTCCCTCAATTCTGTCTCTTGGCCACTCACATTTCATGAATCACACTCGTTCAAACATACTATGTGCATTTCTACACTTCTGCACTTCTACTAAGGTTTGCACTTTTTCAGTATGTTCTTCTCATTCATCTGTAAGCTCCTTGAGGGCATGGGATGATCTATTCACCTTTGATCCCTCAAATTTGGCATAATGTCTGGGACATCATCTGTTCCTAACATGCTCATTAAGGAAGAGAATGAAAGAATGAAGAGGGAAAGACAGATTCGGAATGACCTGAGTGGCTTGAGGAGCTGAAAGGAAATACATGTGGACATTAGAAATGCAGTTTTCATATTGAGAAGAATTTTAATTCTTCCATTGATCTTAAAAAGTGACAACCATATTAAAAGTTGATATTTATATACATATGTATATATTTATATATGAAGTCAGAAGTTCTATCAATTTCTTTAACTGTATTTCACCTGATAGAGGGAGGGAGCCTCATCTCTAAAATGTGATGACGTATAGACATGTGATTTATCAGGCTTAGTAAATGCTTAGTGGAAATCAATGGAGGCTGGTTTTTTGCATAAAAGTCAGGTGTATTTAAAAAATAAAACAGAAAATATCTAGATAAGAAGAGGAGAAGTTCCACACACACAGATCCAGATTGGGGGTGACGGAGGAAATAGTAGATATTGGGAACAAGGAAGGTGGGCGGGGGGTGTGTAGACGAAGCACAGGAGGCGCGGAAGCCGCTGGGGCCCCGGGGCAGGAGGGACCGATCACGGGGCAGCCTCCTGGGTGGCCCCCCCACTGCCGCACCTTGCATGGAGCCCCCACGGGCCCTCGAGGCGTCCTCGGGAAAGGAAGTCAGACCGCACCCCTCCCCTCCCCCAGTGGCTTCCATCTCTCTCAAAATAACAGACGAGCTCATGTCTCAGCAAACCCTCTCCCACGTTTGTGATCTCCAGCCTCCGTCTCCCGCTTGCCCACTCAGCTCCAGCCTAGGGCAGCCTTTACCACCCGGCTCCGTGCATGTGTGAAGGAGAACCTAGTCCTGGGCTGCTCCTGCCTCCCGTGGGCGCCAGGATGGACTTGGGCCTCTCTACTCCCTTGGCCTACATTTGTGGTTAGAGAAGCCACAGTCGGTCATGCAACTCTGGGCCCAAGCTGAGCGCTGGACCCCCACACTGGGGAAGGAATGCTCCACTTGCTGACGTCCCTCCAGAGAAGCGGAGGGTTGGGTTCAGACACGTATGGCCTTGACCCTAACACTCTCCCCACAGTGCCCTGACCTCACCAGGACCTCCTGTGGAAGGGTGTGGGCAGCCCCGGCTTTCTCTCCATCACCCACATCCTCCCCACATGCCCTTGCTGTTTCTCTTTTGGGACCATTCTTTATGCAGAAAGAAAGACGGAAAGACAAGAAGGGAAGGGAGGCCATGGTCCCGGGTGGGTCGGAGCTCTGAGTGGCGGGTGGGAACAGGACAGGTTCTTCCAAACAATATTCAGGAGTCTGGGGTATCCCATAGTGGTGCACTGATTAAGAGGAAAGTAAGAGAGGTGGTTCTTAGTCATTATATCTTTCTACTGTTGCCTAGATTTGTGATTTAAGTCAGGGTTTCTCTGAAATGGAGTTTAAGAAAAACATATTCAAATATTTGAAAATTACTGAGTCTGATTTATGTTTTTAACCATGCTACAATCTTCTCTTTGGCCTTTTCTTGGAAACATTCCTCCCATCTTTCTCTTCTGTGTCTGTGCAGAGATGAGCTGCCTCACATTCCCTAAGCCCTGCCTACGAGCTGGGGCCGCCTCATTTATTTTCAACTTCCAGCAAGGTCAAGAATGCATTTTGATACTTGTGGGTGAGCCAGACATCACGTCTCTATGATCTCACAGCACAGGTTTACCGTCTGGCTGGGCGCTCTTTCCGCAGCCAAGGTAGGAGTTGCTGTGGAGGAGGAACTTGCTGTGGGCTTAGGTCCTCAGGTTAGTTTCATCAGGAGAACTTTTATAAACCAAACAGAGTCTGCCTTTGATGAGCACGTGGCCATCAAGGCTGGCTGCCTGCCAGCCCCCCGTGTCTTGTCTTCTCCTTGATCAGGGATCCTTGGCCACTGCTCTGTCACTCCTTGCCCTGACAGCTCCTGGCACCAGCTGTTCACCATGAAGCGTTTCTCTGATAAAGGTGCTATCGCATCTGATGTGAGAAGGCTTCTTAAAACGGCAAGAGTTTAGCAAGAGTTGCACTGATGTGTGACTCTGTGATTGACCCAGACATCTGTTTTTACGTAGCCTGATGCCAAATGGGTATCACTTGGAATTCTCTTGCAAGGGTATTCTATCTGTACAGACAACCCTCCGCTTGATTCTGCATTTTAGTTCCCTGTAGAGTGTTCAGGAATTTTTGTTTTCCACAACTCAGCTTCTCCTTCAGGAAATCTTGTGCATTCACAGATTCTTTTGCGAGCACGCACACACAGGAGTACTTCACAGCAGAGAAGAAAGTCAGTGCAACTGTTACCCTTGCACGATTATTTGAAGACCTAACCCAGGGACAAAAGCTACAGGAGTGACAGTCTGTCCACTGCGGGCACTTTGTGGAGCTTATCCAAGACTCGCCACAATGTCCCCCATGTGAATCGGCCATGGGGCAAACTGAGCACAGTACAGCCTGGACTGGCTCTTACCGCATCAGGGAATGAGAGGGGCCTGTCAGACACTCCCAGGCCCGTGGGGTTTCTCCTGCCCTAACACAGAGAACCCGCACCTGCTCCTCCCCACGACAGTGGAAAACTCCACCAGACGGACACTCCCAGCATCTGCCTGTTCTTTCATCCAGCAAATATCTCTCGAGGATCCACAATGTGCTATTTACTATCTGAGGTGCCAGAGGTATAAGAGAACCCGCGACACAGAAACCCTCACCCTCGGGAGGTGCACGTTCCGGGGCAGAGAGACAAACCGCAGTCCGACGCGAGCGCACGGGGCACGGACGCCAAGGAGGGCGAGGGAACGTGGGATGCGGCAGGGCCGTGGTGTGGGGTGCGGGGTCTCAGAGCCTACATTAGACACGAGGAGTTTATACGTATTTGGAACACTTCATTTTAATATATCTTAAAAGCTTTTGAATATGCCGTGGGGCTGGTCGGGCTGTCTTCTGGCTTGCTTGTTTCCAGCGGTTGCAGAGGGAAGCTGTTCTTGAGAAAAACGGTGGGGCATCCCATTCCTTCCAGGTCGATGCAGGAGTCACGGAGAAGCGACTTGAATGGCAGCGAATAGGCACTCAATAAATGAACTAATAAGTGAGTTAGCGAAGTGAGCTCGCCAGGGAGAGGTTTCGCGGTGGGAGCGAGCCACGCTCCCCTCCTTGGGAGGGTCCTGCTCACAGGGAAGCCCCCGCCATCGTCGGCGTCACCCACCCGGGAGACCAGAGAGCAGGTGGGGGCAGGGAAGACGGGCTGGAGAAGGCACGTTCCTCACCTGGATGCGAAGGAAACGAGTAGAGGCTCCAGAGGAGGAAGAGATGAAAGAAGGTGGAGCCAGGAGAAGCCCTGGGTCGGACCCCTTGAGTCCCCGCTGCCCAGGGAGGCAGGCTGCCGGCGGGAGGGCAGGGCCGGTCAGACTGGGGCTCCGGAATGTGACTCTGGGCTCCCAGCCACACTTTAAAATGGTCTTTTAGATGCCCTTTTATGGAAAAAAAACCAACAACAAAACAAAACCTAACAGTTGAGAAATCATATCATATATTAGAAAGATCATGACGTGGTCTAGGAGAAGTGGGTATCAGCCCCAGACCCACTACCTAACCAGTCAGAAAACCCTCAGAGGCACTGTTTGCTTATGGGCAAAACTGAGAAAATAATACTTGTTCTGCTCCCACAGAAGATAGGAAAGTCAAACGGAATGGCATGTATGAACCTGCAAAGTGCTATAAAATATACAGGATCCTCACTAGGCTTCTCTTTGTCATGGTGATGAGCTCAATACATCTTTGTCTTTTTGTTTTACTAAAAACCATTTTATTGTACAGAAATGTATGGAGTGGCATGATGCAGTAAGGGGAACTTCAGCACGAGAGGGTCTCTGTTTTAATTCTCGCTTGACCAGTAAGTAGCACCCAAGTTCACAGCAGACCGTGCTCCTGTGCTCGTCAACATCCCAGTCATCCTGCTGGGAGGCGCTCTGTGACCTGGTGTGGTCATTTACTTATCCGCAGCGTCGCCTCCAGCACAGCTAGTGCACGTGCCCAACACATCGTTTCTGTGTGTTCTGCTCATGTCCCATCAGCCCGAGCCCCTTTCTTGTTTACCTTCTGTTACTGGCACTGCTCTCAGCTTCTAAGTTATACCCTGATCTTCACTTTCCATCTCTTTCCCATTTGGAGTTAATTGCTCTTTTCTCCATATCCCATGGCACTTATTTCTTCTAACTGTATAATTGCTTGTTTACATACATGTGTTCCCGCCTATCCTGGAAGCTATCTGAGAACAAGAACAAGCCACATTCATCACCATAACCCTATCACTAACCATGACCCCTGTGTGTCTTGGGGGGACCAAATGCATGAATGAATCTGCCCCTCATGTATCACCTCTATGTCTTCATTTCACCCCCCATGAAACAAGGCCACCAGAGAAAATACCTTCTAAGACGCCTCCTAGCTCTAACATCTGCAATTCCATCATCCCGTCCCTTTTCCCATATTCTCCAGTCTATCCATGTACTTTGAGAGAGCACATTGAGTATAATGGTTCTATATACAAAACTGAAGTAAAATAACAATTGGCTAGATGAATACACACACTGTAATCTGAGCACATATGTAAACTGTAAAGGCTTCTTTGAGTCTGGATTCTATTATTGGGATCATTAAAAAACTCATCCTGCAGTCATACGTTTCAAAAGTGCTTCGAACATATACTTATTCATGAACTTAAACTCTTTGTGCTGATAGGAATGACAGACTAACAGAAAAAAAAAGCCTAGTTTATGAGTGGGTCATGCGGATTCACACATTGCTTTCTATATAAAAAAATTTAATTTACTACCTAGAAATGTTATTTTCCCCTTTCTCCTTGATGAGAGAAAGCTATAAAATCAGTTGACATCTACGTATGCAAGAGGAAAAAGCATCAAAGCTTACATTTCCTCCTGCTCTCTTATGAATGTGGAATTGTGGTGGTGGCTCAAATTAGTTTGTAGTTTCTCGTTACAGTAAAAGTTAATGCTGTACTGAGATCCTGCTCAATATTTACACTGTGGGAGCCGCCGAGATGAGGCATTACCTTAAGTGCATTACCTCACCTTGTCTGTGAATCAGCATCATTAGATCAAGATGAGATCATTTTTTAAAGGAAGATTTAAAAGAAATCAGAGTTCTGGGAATTGATTGGGAAGAGAGAGAGACTCTGCTAATGATACTTAGCATTTATTCAAACCTTTGACACAGAGAGCTTTGTGCGGCCCTTACTGGTGCTCTGTGCATCTCAGTTCATGGGATTTGCATGATAATCGATTCACAGTCATTATCGGATCAAAATTCGGAACATACATGGGGATGCATGAAAGTGATGAAATGCCATACAATGGGCAGCTCTAGAAGGGAGGGGCCCGGTTGGCAAAATTTCCTGTATTTTTTTCTTCCAAAGAAACTTCCTGAAAAACTTAAAAAAAATAAAAAGATTTCCAGCCTTCTTGAATTCTGTAACAATTTAATTCTGTGCACTGCAGTTCCTCCATATCCGTGGGGATGTGCTCCGAGATGCCCGGTGCATCCTGACCCTGTGATAGGACTGAATCCTATATAAATTATGTTTCTTCTTACACGTATGGTCCTATGGTAAAGTTTAATTTATAGATTAGGCACAGTAAAAGATTAACAATATAATTAAAGAGGACAATTATAACAATGTACTGCAATAAAGGTACGTGACTGTGGTCTCTCTCAAAATATCTTATTGTGCTGGACACCCTTCTTGTGATGCTGTGAGGTGGTAACGTGCCCGCATGATGAGCTGAAGCGAGGTGAGGGACACAAGCACTGTGACAGAGCCTGAGGCCACTACCAACTGCCATCTGTTTCTGGACCACGGTTGACTGTAACAGAAACCAGGTGAAGGGGACTGCTGCGTTCGGCACCTAGCAGGTGGTGAAAGATCTTCCTTACCTTTGCTCTTTCACACATGGTACCTAGGGAACTGATGTGGGATGATTTCTCTTCACTGAGGACCCTGACCAGATTTTAGTAATCTCGAGCATGCAGACCGACTCCTTTCCTAGCTTTCCTCATACTGTGAACACACACAGCCAGGAGGGCCATCACTCTGCTTGTGCTCCATGGTTCGGTCTTCCTGCTACAGAAGTGTCAATTTGAGGATGAAAATGATACTTCTGTCGTTGGGGAAAAGAACAGAAGAGAAGTAGTAATTTCCAGAATTTACCAACTGGGGAATCAGCCATGAATGATGATATTTACTAGAATTGATTAAGTCCTTAATGGTTCCAACATGCATTCCTCTTACTTCTTCTGGGATCTCTCCTTATCTTCTGCTAATAACTGTGTTTCTGTCCCCTCCCTGACTCAGATCTGCAGAGGTGTTAAAAGTACTTTCTCCCTATTTTTCATCAGTGTCTCTGAATTAGTTTTACATAATCAGATGAGGATATAGACACAACAGTTTCCAAGTGTTCATACATTAGTGATTGAAAGGAGACTGACATATTTCACCTGCTGTAATGCCTCTCATTCAGATGTAATTTAACAGCCACTTCATATATTTCTGGACCTCAGAACTGTGAAGGACGTTGGGGCCCTGAGCTCACCTCCAGACTTCCTGGGAAAGGAGCAGCCATGACCCCTAAGTGCATACTACAGAGAGCTCACCTCCTCCTCACACAGCCCCCTTCCACTGTGGGGCCGGATACATTGGGAAGATATTTGTTTCTCAGTTTTTGCTTAAACCTTGGTGCCTGTGGTTTCTAGTCCTAAGAAGAAGGTACTTCAGTGTGTACATAAGTCCTTCACTTGAGCTCTTCGGTCGGTAGCTCCTAAAATAAGTTGTTGTGAGAGCCTGGCTGAGCAGCCATTGATCTGGTGTGCTCCATGGCAGCTCAGAGATGCGCAGTTTTGAGGCAGTCAAATGGCTCTGCGTGACAGCTCTGTGTTCAAGATGTGGAGGAAGACACAGACTCAGCGACATTTAAGGTCTTTGCTAATGTGGCGTAGTGAGGAGGGGAACATAATTTTTGAATCCTGGTACAAAATGAAAATGTGGGTTTGTTTAAAAACAGGAAAAATTGCCATTAGAGACACTAAAATATAATTTTCTTTTTTCTCTCTCTTGACTTGGAGTTTTTCATTGGCTATTTCATGTCTTGCTCCTGGGGAATAGGAGTCTTGTGGGAAGGGCAGAACCTCAGGGCCCCAAAGACCCCCAAGGCGGCTCTTGCTGTGTGTGTGCACGATTGTGCATGTGACAGTACACATAGTGGCTCGTATATGTGAGCAGCCTTCCAGGGTGCCCTCCTGCATCTGGGGACCGTGCCCACATCGGGTTGGGTCTGAGCCAAGTATCCCTTTGTAAGGCCCGCTGCCCCAACCCACAGAAGATGAGGGGCCCTCTGGGGCTTGCTCCCTGCTCTGTACCAGACCAGGGCAGGCGACAGGCTGGGAGCCAGCGGGGACCTTGTGCCCAGGCCGCTGCCCAGGGTAAAGTGCCACAGGGATGGGAGGAGGCGGGCAGGTGGCAGGGACCCTTCCCAGGGAGGCGGCTGGCAGTGGGACACCTGAATCAAAGCTCTAAGACCCTGGCGCGTGCACTGTCACATCATCCCACTCCACTTCAAACACAGCTTCACAGATAAAAGTAGTAAGAATTTCAGGATTACATGGAGACTTAAACTCCGAGCACTGGGTCCTTCTGAGCTGGGGGCCTCGTGCCCCCCGAGCAGGTACTCCCTGAAGTGGAGCTGTGTTGGGCGGAGCCGCAGGCTGTAGGGAGCCAGCTGTGGGGGGTTCTGGCACCCACACGTGCCAGCTGCGAGGTGCTGGGCAGGCTGACCTGCCCCCCACGTGGAGGTGTTTGCGCAGAGTGGTAGCAGTATTGTCGTCATGAGTTCTTTTCCTGATCATTTCTGATGGCATGGGGTCCAAGGACTTGGTTCATGTGATATGGATTATTGAAGATTCATCAAGGAATCCTATTATATGGTCGACCCTTGTAAATTATATCCTACCAGATGCAAACTGATAAAGGAGAAACATGCACAGTTACTGGATATCAAATATCTGCAATGGGAAAATTGCATGGAAACTTCTGAAAAGTTACATAAAGCAAAAATTAAGATTGAAAAAACAACACACAGCCTCTTGAACCTGGTGAGACCCTCATTCCATGTGGCCGCTTCACCAGAAACCATAGACACAGAAGCGCCCCAGGAACACCTGGGCTGCCTTATCTTTGTGAAAAAGAACCCAGGCTGGCTGTATCTTTACATTTCTATGCAGCTGTTCATTTCACATGCATCCTGTATGATGTCTTCATGGTGACCAATTAATTGTCTCACGATGTCAATCATGCAGTCCTGTGCCTATCAGAAAAAATGCATGCACTACATTTTCAGGCCAACAAATTTCTGTTGGCCACCTTGTTTTTCCATTTCAGATGTAGACATACAAAAATCTCCTATTATTGTCATTTTTTTCCTCATAATTTTGTCATTTGTTGGCTTTATATATCTTCATGTTATGTTATCAGGGACATAACTTTAGGATTTTACATATTCTTGGTGGTGAAATATTCATTTGATTATTGCATAGGATTCATTTTTATTCTAATTTTATGAATATTAGTATTTTTACACCAGTTCATATTTGTTTAATATTTATTTGACATATTTACTATTAAATATATTGTATGTTTACAAACCCAGTTTGATAGTCTTTCCAAAAGATGATTACATTTACTGTTCATATTGATCAATATATTTGGAATTATTTCTACTGTCTTTTTTTGTTTGTTTCCTATTTTTATCATTTCCTTTTTCACTGCCTTCTTCTGGATTGATGGTTTTCTATACTGCCTTCTTCCTCCTTAAGGTTTTCCCTCTATTCTTTTAGAGAGACCTGAATATAACTGAAATATGTAACTATATTTTTTGCTTATGGTTAAAATTATTTGGCATTTCCACCTTCCTTCCTACTTACCTTGCTTTAACTACTCATTGACTATTCCTTCCTACCCTATTATTTTACCTAATGTTTTATTTTTGGCCTTTTATAATAAGAACTTGTTTTCTTTGAACCAGGAATGAGCACAAGCCTATTCAAATGATGTGCCCCTCATTGCCCTTTAAGCTGCACCCTCTGGCCCTGGGTCCTCCCTGTGCGTGGAGCTCCCCGACAGACCCCGGGGAGCTGTGGGTCAGGCACATGTGGAGGAAAGACAGGCTAATTCCTGTAGTCAGTCTTTCTCGGAATCTTTGATTTTGAGGTGGTATTGATGGAAAGACGACAAAGTTAAATATCTTATTTTATTCTTAAACTCCCTTCCTTGTGATTTTTATTCATTATGTTACTTTGATATGCTACATGTTTATAACATCAGGGCATGTTCTCAGATGCTAGCACATGTGGTTTGTGACCTCTAAGTAGCTTCATGGCACCTTTGCAGCAATTTCTTGGTCATCATTCTCTTTCCTGTGTTACTTTTGTTCCTTTCTTGGATGTCTGGCTTTTGCCTTAATTAGGCGTTTCCAGATGTTATCACTTTTGTGTGACTGTTTCACGGCACACACGCCTCTGGGTGAACAGGTCTTCAATGGCGCGAGGACATTTCTCCGCGTTGTCCTTGCTGACATCTAGTATTCCTAATGAGAAGTATGCTTAGTGTAATCATAGTTCTTTGGAGGTAATTTATTTTTATTTATTGTATTTGGGGGCACCTTGTAATAAGGATCATATCTTTCTCGAATCCTTTAACAAATTAGTAATTATTTCTTATTTTCCTTTCCATATCTCCTTCATTATTTCTTGGGATTCTTCTTAGAGGGACGTTGGAGACGTTTATCAATTCCTGGAGGAATAAGTTGAAAACATATTCTTTAATTTTTCTCAAAAGCGTTCATTTAAAAATAATAAACTGGACTTCCAGGAAGATGGCGACATGAACGGAACGACAGGAATTTCCTCCCAACATTACATTTATCCTCGAAAACACAGCAAATACAACTATTCCTAAAAGAGAGACCAGAATACACAGGAAAGCACACAGCGTGCAGCTACACCTGAGAGAACTCAGCACCTGGTGAGGCGGGTAAGATTCGGAGCCGCGACCCGGCGGGACCCAAGCGCACCGGCGGGAGGAGAGGATTCAGAGCCTGGAGGGAGTGGAAGTCTGTGTCGGGAGCGCTGACACACAGCGTGCGGTGTAGCGGAGATTGGAGAGACAGAGGGCGCAGGGTCTCAGCAAGGAACACGCCAGTTGCTTGCAGCAGGCTCCGGGAGGAAAGGAAAAAAAAAAAGAAGAAAAGCATGTGCTTTTTTCAGTGGTCTTAAAGAGACAGGAGCACAGCAGAGGACCGGAACACCCCGGCACATTCAGCCCAGCAGGCTGGGAGTCCTGGGGAGCTTTGAACCCCTTAGCTGGTGACTGGGAAAGGGTGGATGCGCGTAAGACGCCCACAGAGATTAACAGCCTCCCATTCAATCCGACCTCGGCCAGAGCTATAAAGGGCCTTGCAGAGCAGCATGGCCATGGCTCTGGAATAGTGGAGCAACATCGCCACCTACAGCAATCACACAGAACCCACTCCCGGTGGGCGTTTTTTTTTGTTTTTTTTTTTTTTTTTTTTTTAGTTGTTTTTTCTTCCCTTTCTTTTCTTTTTTCTTTCCCTTTATTATTATTTTTTCTTTTCTTTTCTTTTCTTTTCTTTTTTTTTATAAATCACAAAGAGCCCAGCTGACATACGTGGCAACTACCAGCAACCAATTCTATAGCCATGAAAAGACAGAGGAATATGGTACAGACAAAGCTTCAGACCCAGACAACCCCAGAGAGGGAAACTGAAAGGATGGACATGCACAGTCTTCCTGTAAAATAATTCAGAATAAAAGTCATAACCATGTTGACGGATCCACAGAAAAATGTGCAAGAGTGGAGGGAGGAAGTGAGGGAAGTGAGGAAAGAATATGCAGAAATGAGACAAGTCATCGATGGGCTTAACAGCAGACTGGATGAGGTGTCATAGACTGTTAATGGATTAGAAAATAGAGAACAGGAATACAGAGAAGCTGAGGCAGAGAGAGATAAAAGGATCTCTAGGAATGAAAGAATATTAAGAGAACTGTGTAACCAATCCAAACGGAACAATATTTGCATTATAGGAGTACCAGAGGAAGAAGAGAGAGGAAAAGGGATAGAAAGGGTCTTTGAAGAAATAATTGCTGAAAACTTTCCCACGCTGGGGAAGGAAATAGTCTCGTAGTCCACGGAAGCCCACAGATCTCCCAACACAAGGGACTCAAGGAAGACAACACCAAGGCACATAATAATTAAGATGGCAAAGATCAAAGATAAAGACAGAGTATTAAAGGCAGCTAGAGAGAGAAAAAAGATCACCTACAAAGGAAAACCCATCAGACTATCATCAGACTTTTCAACAGAAACCTTACAGGCCAGAAGAGAATGGCATGATATATTTAACATAATGAAACAGAAGGGCCTCGAACCAAGAATATTGTATCCAGCACGATTATCATTTAAATATGACGGAGAGATTAAACAATTTCTAGACAAAGGAAAGTTGAAAGAGTTTGCCTCTCATAAACCACCACTACAGGATATCTTAACGGACAGCTCTAGAGGGAAGCACGCCTAAGGATAAAAAGATGTCACCAGAGAAAATAAAATCATAGCAAAGAAATCAGACCATTCAAATACTAACTAAAGGCAAAGAATAAAACACCCAATATATAAAGAATGGAGGAGGAAGAATAGGAAGGGAGAAATAAAGAAATATCAGACTGCGCTCACAATAACTTAACAAGAAAGTTAAGTTAGATTGTTAGATAGGAAAGAAGCAACCCTTGAACCTTTGGTAACCACGAATCTAAAGCCAGCAATGGCAATAAATACATATCTATCAATAATCACCCTAAATGTAAATGGACTGAATGCACCAATCAAAAGACGCAGAGTAACAGAGTGGATAAAATAGCAAGACCCATCTATATGCTGCTTACAAGAGACTCACCTCAAACCCAAAGACATACACAGATTTAAAGTGAAGGGATGGAAAAAGATATTTCATGCAAACAACAAAGAGAAAAAAGCAGGTGTTGCAGTACTTGTATCAGACAAAATAGACTTCAAACCGAAGAAAGTAGCAAAAGATAAAGAAGGACATTACATAATGATAAAGGGGTCAGTCCAACAAGAAGATATAACCATTATAAACATATATGCACCCAACACAGGAGCGCCAACATATGTGAAACAAATACTAACAGAATTGAAGGAGGAAATAGACAACAATGCATGCATTTTAGGAGACTTCAACACACCACTCACTCCAAAGGATAGATAAACCAGACAGAGAATAAGTAAAGACACAGAGGCACTGAACAACACACTAGAACAGATGGACCTAACAGATATCTACACAACTCTGCACCCAAAAGCAACAGGACACACATTCTTCTCAAGTGCACATGGAACATTTTCCAGAATAGACCACATACTAGGCCACAAAAAGAACCTCAGTAAATTAAAAAATATTGAAATCCTACCAACCAACTTCTCAGATCACAAAGGTATAAAACTAGAAATAAATTTTAGAAAGAAATCAAAAAGGCTCACAAATACATGGAGACTTAACAACATTCTCCTAATAAATCAATGGGTTAATGACCAAATCAAAACAGAAATCAAAGAATATATGGAGACTAATGACAACAACAACACAAAGCCACAACTTCTGTGGGACGCAGCAAAGGCAGTTCTAAGAGTAAAGTATATTGCAATCAAGGCCTATTTAAAGAAGGAAGAACATTCCCAAATGAACAGTCTAAAGACACAATTACTGAAATTGGAAAAAGAAGAACAAAGGAGGCCCAAAGTTACCAGAAGGAGGGACATAATAAAGATCAGAGAATAAATAAATAAAATTGAGAAGAATGAAACCATAGAAAAAATCAGTGAAACCAAGAGCTGGTTCTTTGAAAAAATAAACAAAATAGATAAACCCCTAGCCAGACTCATTAAGAGAAAAAGAGAATCTACACACATAAACAGAATCACAAATGAGAAAGGAAAAATAACGACAGACCCCACAGAAATACAAAGAATTATAAGAGAATATTATGAAAATCTATATGCTAACAAGCTGGAAAACCTAGAAGAAATGGAAAACTTAGAAAAATACAACCTTCCAAGACTGACCAAGCAAGAAACAGAAAATCTAAACAGACCAATCACCAGCAACGAAATTGAATCGGTAATCAAAAAACTACCCAAGAACAAAACCCCCGGACCTGACGGATTCACCTCTGAATTCTACCAGACATATAGAGAAGAAATAACACCCATTCTCCTTAAAGTTTTCCAAAAAATAGAAGAGGAGGGAATACTTCCAAACTCTTTCTATGAAGACAGCATCACTCTAATACCAAAACCGGGCAAAGACCTCACCAAAAAAGAAAATTACGGACCAATATCCCTGATGAATGTAGATGCAAACATACTCAACAAAATATTAGCAAACTGAATTCAAAAATACATCAAGAGGATCATACACCATGATCAAGTGGGATTCATCCCAGGGATGCAAGGATGCTACAACATTCGAAAATCCATCAACGTCATCCACCACATCAACAAAAAGAAGAACAAAAACCACATGATCATCTCCATAGATGCTGAAAAAGCATTTGACAAAATTCAGCATCCATTCATGATTAAAACTCTCAACAAAATGGGTATAGATGGCAAGTACCTCAACATCATAAAGGCCATATATGACAAACCCACAGCTAACATCATACTTAACAGCGAGAAACTGAAAGCTTTTCATCTAAGATCGGGAACAAGACAGGGGTGCCCACTCTCTCCACTGTTATTCAACATAGTGCTAGAGGTCCTAGCCACGGCAATCAGACAAATCAAAGACATACAAGGCATCCAGATTGGTAAAGAAGAAGTCAAATTGTCACTATTTTCAGACGACATGATACTGTACATAAAAAACCCTAAAGACTCCACTCCAAAACTACTAGAACTAATATCTGAATTCAGCAAAGTTGCAGGATACAAAATTAACACACAGAAATCTGTTGCTTTCCTATACATTAATGATGAACTAACAGAAAGAGAAATCAGAAAAACAATTCCATTCACAATTGCATCAAAATGAATAAAATACTGAGGAATAAACCTAACCAAGGAAGTGAAAGACCAGTACTCTGAAAACTACAAGACACTCCTAGGAGAAATTAAAGAGGACACTAACAAATGGAAATGCATCCCATGCTCTTGGCTAGGAAGAATAAATATTGTCAAAATGGTATACTACCTAAAGCAATCTACAGATTCAACGCAATCCCTATCAAACTACCAACACCTTTCTTCAATGAACTGGAACAAATAATTCTAAAATTCATATGGAACCAGAAAAGACCCCGAATAGCTAAAGCAATCCTGAGAAGGAGGAATCAAACAGGGGGAATTACACTCCCTGACTTTAAGCTCTACTACAAAGCCACAGTAATCAAGACAATTTGGTATTGGCACAAAAACAGACCCACAGAATAGAAAATCCAAACATTTTCAGTCAATTAATATTTGATAAAGGAGCCTTGGATATATAATGGGGAGATGACAGCCTCTTCAGCAGCTGGTGTTGGAAAAACTGGACAGCTACATGTAAGAGAATGAAACTGGACTACTGTCTAGCCCCATACACAAAGGTAAACTCAAGGTGGATCAAAGACCTGAATGTAAGTCATGAAACCATAAAACTCATAGAAAAAAACATAGGCAAATATCTCTTGGACATAAACATGAGCGACTTCTTCATGAACATATCCCCCCGGGCAAGGGAAACAAAAGCAAAAATGAACAAGTGGGACTATATCAAGTTGAAAACCTTCTGTACAGCAAAGGACACCATCAGTAGAACAAAAAGACATCCTACAGTTTTGGAAAATATATTCATAAATGATGCATCTGATAAGGGGTTGATATCCAAAATATATAAAGAACTCATGCACCTTAACAAACAAAAAGCAAATAATCCAATTAAGAAATGGGCAGAGGACATGAGTAGACACTTCTCTAAAGAAGAAATTCAGATGGCCAACAGGCACATGAAAAGATGCTCCACATCTCTGGTCATCAGAGAAATGCAGATTAAAACCACAATGAGATATCACCTCACACCAGTGAGGATGGCCAACATCCAAAACACAAACAACAACAAATGTTGGTGAGGATGTGGGGAAAAGGAAACCCTCCTACACTGTTGGTGGGGATGCAAATTATTTCAACCATTGTGGAAAGCAGTATGGAGGTTCCTCAAAAAACTCAAAATCGAAATACTGTTTGACCCAGGAATCCCACTCCTAGGAATTTACCCTAAGAATGCAGCAGCCCAGTTTCAAAAAGACAGATGCACCCTTATGTTTATCGCAGCATTATTTACAATAGCCAAGAAATGGATGCAACCTAAGTGTCCATCAGTAGATGAATGGATTAAGAAGATGTGGTACATATACACAGTGGAATATTATTCAGCCACAAGAAGAAAACAAATCCTACCATTTGCAACAACATGGTTGGAGCTAGAGGGTATTATGCTCAGTGAAATAAGCCTAGCCAAAAAAGACAAGTATCAAATGATTCCACTCATATGTGGAGTGTAAAAACAAAGAAAAAAACTGAAGGAACAAAACAGCAGCAGACTCACAGAACCCAAGAACGGACTAATAGTTACCAAAGGGAAAGGGACTGGGGAAGAGGGGTGGGAAGGGAGGGATAAGAGGGGAAAAGGGGTATTATGATTAGCAGACATAAGGTAGGGGGGCACGGGGAGGGCTGTACAACACAGAGAAGACAAGTAGTGATTCTATAGCATCTCACTATGATGATGGACAGCGACTGTAATGGGGTTGGTGGGGTGGACCTGATGAAGGGGTAGTTTAATCACCATAGTATTGGACATGTAATTGTAGGTTAATGATACCAAAATAAATTGTAAAAAAAAAAAAAAAAAAAGAACTTTGAGGAACCTGTGGAATGAGGATTGACATTGTTCCAGCTAACACGTAACTGTCCAATATAGCAGTTCTGAAACATAATTTGTGGGAAAGACCATTACTTACATTCTCAGCACCCACTCCGGCAGTTTGGTTGCACACAGTATTTTCATGATACTATTGATTTACTGTGTAACACTTCTCCCCTCTTGATCATGGTGAACAGACCATCTCTTCATGACGTCCAGTCTGCTCAGTAATTCCATAAGCACCTGATACACAGGGACCTTGTCCACTTTACCTTTTAAGAACACCTTGCAGACTGCCATGGTTAAAAACAACACTAAATAAATTGTTGAACTAATGCAAAAATAAATAAATAAATAAAAATAAAAATAATAAACTATGTGTTTCTCTGTGCTACTTTCTCACAGAGGTTGTTGGTCCTGTCTTCCATTCCATCAGGTCTCTGGCTCTTCCGGCCTTGGTTGGACCCCGGTGTGGTGCGCAGGCCTCTATGTGTGCCCCGGGTCCTGCCCCTGTGAAAGCCTCCCCGTCTGCAGTGCGGGGGCACCTGTGGGTCTGCCGGAGCATCACACCACGGTTGTGGGCCATGGTCTATGTGGCTAATGGGAGACTATCGGAATGCACTGAATCTAATCCCTCAAACTCTTTAAAAGCAGTTTCCCCTGGTTTTTAACAAGAGGACATCAGGGGGGTTGGAAGCTGGAGGAAGCTGGTGCGCAACCCCTGGTTCAGGAGGCTGAGGGCCGAGTGGGAAGGGCTACTGGCAGCGTCCACAAGGACAAGGCAGTCCTGGTGATGGCCCTTCGGTGCACAGAACCTCAGACCGATGGTGACAAGGAATTGGCCTCTGCCAGCAACTGGCCGATTCTGGACGTGGGCTCGTTCCCATACACGCTGATCTCTCCTGGTGGTACCCGAGCAGGGCCCAGGGGTGCCCGCCAGGCCATGTGACCTGCTTTAAGCAGCTAAGTTTGTGGCAGTTTGCAGAGCTAGGAAATCAATATTCCATGTACTCCATTAGAAAAAATGCAAAGGCTACACTTTTCTTTCTCACATTTGTAATTGGCTCTTTTGCACGGTTGCCAATCTTCTAGACATTTAGATCTGTTCTGTTTAAGAACATCTGCCTCTTTGTAACAAAAATCAAGTTTTTATCCTTTGAACATCCTACCCATAGTCACCTTAATTTAAGGTTATTATCTTCTACAACTTGGTCTAGAGTGAATCCCTCTCCTGATACTTTACTTTGTGTTTCTCAACATTTAATTATTGTTAGTTTGTCCTGATAATTTGCTCTGTAGTCTTTTAGAGTACAGCTTAATTATTCTTTTTCTGTCCTTTTGTGACCATCGTTTCCTGTCTGGACACCTGCCTGCCTGGCCTTCTGTGACTCTCAGCCCACAAACACGTCCTGTGGGGGGACTGGATCTCGGTGTGGCTGGGACTTTCCATGATCCAGTAACAAGGAGCCCATGGGAGCCCTGGTTCAGCTCCTTGTCACAGGACTGCCCTGCGCCTTCATCCTTTCTAGACACATTTTCAAGAAAAGCACTGGGGAAGGAGGAACGCAGAACAGATGTTCTTTGGTTTTCAGGCCCCTTTTATGATAAGGAAATAAATGGTACGTCCAGCATCTGGCAGTAAGGCTTAGCCTGAGATGGAACATTCTGGTTCCTTGGGGGCTGTTCCTTTCCACACCCAGTGGGTGTCATGGTCCAGCACTATTTGCCTTTTTAAATGGTGCCTCTGGCTCACAGAAACACGAGGACCCTGTTTTAGAGTAAGGTGTTGTAATATTGCTGTTCTTTGCTAATATTTCACCTGTCAGTCAACGTGCCTGGAGCAGAACAGTTGGTCAAGAGGTAACCCCATGTCAGCCAGAAGTCACAGATAGGTCACCTCTCCCCCTTCACGGTTCTCTTTCCAAAGCAGAGATGACAGCATCTGCCCTGCTCACTTCAGAGGTTTGTTAAGAGAGTCAAGTGGGATAAGGCTTCTGAAAGTGCTTGGAAAACTGTAGCATTTAACCAAAATGTTAACAAGTGGCAGGGAAGTCCTACATGATACCCGATGTCTGCTGCCAAATGCTGTGAAATGAAACATGGCAGGACACTTAGCTCTTTTAATGCCTTTTACCAAAGATGACTCAACCTGGACCGAGAGGACCTGGAAATAAACATAATAAGCTTAGTGACCATCCGAGGTCTTGATCTACACGGTGTGTGCTGTCTTTGATGCTTATCAAAAGGCAAATTTCACATGTCATGGGTTTTTGTTACAGATCTGTGAAAGGTCCCTTGACCATTCAGAATCTATTCAGGCAAGCTGGGAAATAGATTCAGACTGTTTGCAGTGGAGAATTACATGGAAGAGCATGTTTACTTCTCGTGTGGCTTTGTGGCTGGAGAGAGAAAAAGAATTTAAAAGAACTTTCAGGATATAGGTTGGATACAAACAGACTTGTTTCCAGACTGCCAAGTGGTTAAGTTTTTATTAAAAGGGGCCAGATGTTTTAGGCAGTGAATGAATTTATTCTGTTTCATTTTTCATCCAAATAATCCAGAACCTTGAATAGGCAACATTACCAGATGGACCTGACCCAATATTCTCTATGCTGAGAAACTTTAAAATGAGCTGCGGCTGCCTGCCAGGAAGGCACTCTGGAGAAATAGCGTCAGCCCAGCCCAGGGAGTCCGGGACAGGTTGGGCAGGTCCCAAAGGGAGGGACAGATGCTCAGGTGCTTCTTTCCATGTATGATCAGAGGAACTCCCTGCGTTCGAGCACCCACAGAATGCAGAGAATGTGGCTGTGTGTGCGGGATCACAGGGGGACGTGCTCACAGGTTAGGGGAGTGGAAGGACGCAGGTCCACAGGAGACCAGAGGACAGGTATGAGGACTCGGGCTGTGTCACAGAGAATTCCACATGGATGCCATGCTGTCACCGCTTGGGGACATGTGGTTGGCTTAGCTATTTCTAGAAGCAGAAGTAGGGATTCAGCTATTACATCAGGTTTCAGGGTCGGACGCGTGTGCTCTGGGAACGACAAAAGTGAGGCTCAGCCTGGAAAGCTAGACAAGGGACAAAGAAAACTTGCAGCTTTTGAGATTCTATCTCTTCCAGGGTTATTAACGTTACTTAAAATTCACAACAATTCTGTAAAGTAAACATTATTATCTTTGTTATCAAGGAGAATGAAATGAAAGTGGAGATGAACTGCAAAGGTTCTGTGTCTATCTATGCAAACTAGCGGAGCATCTGAAACGTAATAGGTGTTAGCAAATTGTGAATGTGTTATTTTTACACTGTCTGGGTTCCCTGATTTCTGAAATCTCCATCAGTTTAGTCTGCCGGCCATAGGTAAAGAGATCTCAGTCAGGAGAGCTCTACTCCCTTTCACCTCTACTTCCAAACTGCCCAGTTTTAACTTGAACACCTCTCTTTTATTGTGTTCCTAAAAGCAGCAATGGATAGTGGACACACACTAAGATTCTGAGTTTTCCCAACTTCTTCTTAGAGCAATATTCTCAGTCTTTCCAATTATCTCAGATGACAGCTGGATTTCTTTTTTAATTTAATAAATTGACTATTTTGCTATTTGGCAACCATTTTGCCTGCAGCATCTCAAAGCGCACCCGATGCCCAGCTTGCAATAGTCCTGCCCACCCTGTAAATCAGGGTCACTTATTTCTGTTTGTTTTGGTTAGAGAAACACCCTTCTTCTGGGGGCCAACTTCTGTGTTGGTTAGGGTACTGGCTGAGCTACTATAACAAAGAGCTCCTAAAATAAAGCCTCTGAAGCTCAGAGCCGCAGGGCGACAGCTGAGACTGGGCTACGGGGCAGTGCGCATGGCTGATCCCGGCCTGTGGGAGACGGTATGACATTCAGGAGAGGCTGTGAAGGCATGTTACCCCACAGAGCACAGGTAAGTGGTATATGTAAAGCATGCACCCTGTGAATTGCACTAATAGGAAGAGACTCCTTGCAAGACACATTCAAAACACAGGTTTTTTCCATTGAAGATTTATGACTCTTAAATACATTTATACTTCAATGTATTTAATAACCAAGAAAATAGATTTTTCATGTCACATCTTACAACACTTCACCATTAAAGCTGTGTTAGCCCCTTCTCACTGTGTTGTAATGGTCTGTTTTCCTGCCTGGGCTCTAGAAGGTGAGCTTCTGGAGAGGGGCGACGAATGTCAGGCTCGTGTGGCCAGCAAGTGGCAGAGTGGATGAGATGTGGTCGGTGGTCATCGGACACGGGCTGAATGTGTAATGGGACCGATCATAAAGCTGGCTGACCTGCCCAATGACGACAGTGCCACACACATACACAGTCCTGAACGGTGAGGTCCCCGTAAGCAGGTTGGGCTCTTCTCCAGTGTCCCTGGCCCATGATTTTTTATAACAAGCCACTTTCTCATAGTTCAAAAGCAATTTTGATTCAACCCACAACAAACTGCCAAGAATGACAGAGGCATCTATGGGCTCCAGGAGTGATACCCGCACCGCCGGCGGCTGGCATCCCATTATGCCAAGAGTTATGGTATTTATACTTCGTAATTGTTAAGGTGTTATCCGAGTAACAAGTTAAAATGCAGGGGATCTCAGTTCACCTCTCAGATGTATGTCTATACATATACCAATATAATTATATATGGTACATATTATGTTCTTACATATTTATACATCTATGTAATTCATAACAATGTTTTTATATTATCTATCATTACAGTTTAATAGTGGCATAATTATTTAATCAGCTAATATTACATAACATATATACTTACATATAATGTGCTGTATTTTATTGTATATTTTATGTGTGCACATTTTATATATCATGTAGATACCTTACACACACACATGCACACACACATCTGAAATTTGAACTGTCTGCATTTTAACTTGTTACTCTAATTCCATAACCTGTATTTGATGATTGCTCCCAAGTTTCCTTATGGAGCATGAGGGACACTGTTTATTTTGAAAGTTGCAGTGGATCTTAGACTCTAGTGGTAAAACAAAGTTGGAGTAAAAATAGAAAGTCTTGTCTGGGTAGCCTGGCCTGGGTAGGCTTCCTGTTTGAATCAGAATTTAAATAGGTCCTTGAATGAGGGGAAGGAAGGGTCTAGTGGCCTGGGATGTGGGAGGTCCGAAATCTACGTCTACTCATGCACACACACATGTGCACACACTTGCACACACACAAGTACACCAGCACAGAGCGGAAACAATGGAGGGTCAGAGAAATAAAACGAGAGAAGAGCCTAAGACGTGTTCGGTGGGAAGCCCATGAGGGTGTTTCCTCTTCCATGTTAGCTTGGCTGTAGCTTAAGATGTTCTACGCAGTGACTTTACAGGAGCGTTGATCTGTCAGCTGCTAGGAGAGCATGGTAGGGCCACAGGAAACAGCCAGGTCTCCTCTGCTGGGAAGCACACCTGCTTCTAGAGACCAGGGAAGGGCCCCTAGCAGAGAAAAGGGCCACCTGTCAGGGGCCAGGCGGTTTCACTTTTATCTCATGAAGGCAGCCAGCCGTATGGAAAGAACAGGTAACTGTGGCCACACCATGTGGACTCTTGTGTTTAGCAGACTTTATTCTGTGACCTTAGACATGTAATGGCTTTGCTTCCATTTCTTCCTCTGTCAAGTTGCCTTAAAAAAACAATTTCCTAGCGTGCTCTGCAGAATCAAAGGAAACATGTTTTAAAGTGTTTTGAGAGTTGTTAAAAAACCTATAAACAATGCCTCTGCCTGTGTTTCTCTTTGTATACTTCTGCCCCCTGTGTTTGAAGGTATAAGTCAGGGGACCCACCTGTTCATGTGTGTGCTTCAAGCATGTACATGATAGTGCCATGAACAGAGAGGTGCTCAGACCAGTGTGCACCAGGAAACAGATGAACTGAACCATCTGTTAGAAGCTTATATGTTCATCTCTAAGGATGTTCCTTGAACTCCTTAAAGAACAAGCCTATGATAAACAAGCTTTCTCGTGAGACACACTGTGGAAGTCAGACTCTTTACAGAAAGAATTTTTGGGAGGTAATGATATACTGAAAGTATGATTTCAAATGTACACATACAATTTCAAGTATTGCCAAATCCTGATGTTTGTGATTTTTTTTAAATTTTGCTATTATTAATATACAATTACATGAGCAACATTATGGTTACTAGACTCCCCCTATTATCAAGTCCCCAGCACATACCCCATTGCAGTCACTGTCCATCAGCATAGTAGGATGTTATAGAATCACTACTTGTCTTCTCTGTGTTATACTGCTGTTCCTGTATCCCCCCACCGCAGCCCCACCCCCCGCTACATTATGTGTGCTAATTGTAATAGCCCTTTTTCCCCCTTATTCCTCCCTTCCCACCCCTCTTTACCAGTCCCTTTCCCTTTGGTAACTGTTAGGCCATTCTTGGGCTCTGTGACTCTGCTGCTGTTTTGTTCCTTCAATTTTTTATTTATTCTTATACTCCACATATGAGTGAAATAATTTGAAACTTGTCTTTCTCCACCTGGCTTATTACACTCAGCATAATACCCTCTAGCTCCACCCATGTTGTTGCAAATGGAAGGATTTGTTTTCTTCTTACGGCTGAATAATGTTCCATTGTGTATATGTACCACCTCTTCTTTATCTGTCATCTACTGATGGACAGTTAGGGTGCTTCCATTTCTTGGCTATTGTAAATATAGGGGTGCATATATCTTTTTCAAACTGGGCTGCTGTATTCTTAGGGTAAATTCCTAGGAGTGGAATTCCTGGGTCAAATGGTATTTCTATTTTGAGTTTTTTGAGGAACCTCCATACTGCTTTCCACAATGGTTGAACTAATTTGCATTCCCACCAGCAGTGTAGGAGGGTTCCCTTTTCTCCACATCCTCCCCAACATTTGTTGTTGTTTGTGTTTTGGATGGCGGCCATCCTCACTGGTGTGAGGTGATATCTCATTGTGGTTTTAATTTGCATTTCTCTGATGACTAGTGATGTGGAGCATCTTTTCATGTGCCTGTTGGCCATCTGAATTTCTTCTTTGGAGAAGTGTCTGTTCAGCTCCTCTGCCCATTTTTCAATTGGCTTATTTGCTTTTTGTTTGTTGAGGTGCATGAGCTCTTTATATAATTTGGATGTCAACCCCTTATCAGATATGTCATTTATGAATATATTCTCCCATACTTTACAATGCCTTTTTGTTCTACTGATGGTGTCCTTTGTTGTCCAGAAGGTTTTTAGTTTTTTATAGTCCCACTTGTTCAATTTTGCTTTTGTTTCCCTTGCCCGGGGAGACATGTAAATGAAGAAGTTGCTCATGTTTATGTCCAAGAGATTTTTGCCTATATTTTTTCCTTAGAGTTTTATGGTTTCATGACTTACATGCAGTTCTTTGATCCATTTTGAGTTTACTTTTGTATATGGGGTTAGACAGTAATCCAGTTGCATTCTCTTATGTGTAGCTGTCCAGTTTTGCCAACACCAGCTGTTGAAAAGGCTGTCATTTCCCCAGTGTATATCCTTGGCTCCTTTATCGTATATTAATTGACCATATTTGCTTGGGTTTATATCTGGGCTCTCTACTCTCTTCCACTGGTCTATGGATCTGTTCTTGTGCCAGTACCAAATTGTCTTGATTACTCTGGTTTTGTAGTAGAGCTTGAAGTCAGGGAGAATAATTCCCCCTGCTTAATTCTTCCTTCTCAGGATTGCTTTGGCTATTCGGGGTCTTTTGTGGTTCCATATGAATTTTAGAACTGTTTGCTCTAGTTCACTGAAGAATGCTGTAGGTATTTTGATAGGGATTGCATTGAATCTGTAGATTGCTTTAGGCAGGATGGCCATTTTAACAATAGTAATTCTTCCTAGCCAAGAGCGTGGGATGAATTTCCATTTATTAGTGTCCTCTTTAATTTCTCTTAAGAGTGTCTTGTAGTTTTCAGGGTATAGGTCTTTAACTTCCTTGGTTAGGTTTTTTCCTACGTATTTTATTCGTTTGGATGCAATTGTGAAAGGAATTGTTTTCCTGATTTCTCTTTCTGCTAGTTCATCGTTAGTGTATAAGAATGCAACAGATTTCTGTGTATTGATTTTGTATCCCGCAACTTTGCTGAATTCAGATATTAGATCTAGTAGTTTTGGAGTAGAGTCTTAAGGGTTTTTTATGTCATCTGCAAAAATGTTTGAGTTCTTCCTTGCCAATCTGGATGCCTTTTATTTCTTTGTTGTCTGATTTCTTTGGCTAGGACCTCCAGAACTATGTTGAATAAGAGTGGGGAGAGTGGGCATCCTTGTCTTTTTCCCGATCTTAAAGGAAAAGCTTTCAGCTTCTTGCTGTTAGGTATAAGTATAATGTTGGCTGTGGGTTTGTCATATATGGCCTTTATTATGTTGAGGTACTTGCCCTCTATACCCATTTTGTTGAGAGTTTTTATCATGAATGAATGTTGAATTTTGTCAAATGCTCTTTCAGCATCTATGGAGATGATCATGTATTTTTTGTGCTTCTTTTTGTTGATGTGGTGGATGATGTTGATGGATTTTCGAATGTTGTACCATCCTTGCATCCCTGGGATGAATCCCACTTGATCATGATGGATGATCTTTTTGATGTATTTTTGAATTCGGTTTGCTAATATTTTGTTGAGTATTTTTGCATCTATGTTCATCAGGGATATTGGTCTGTGATTTTCTTTCTTTGTGGTGTCTTTGCCTGGTTTTGGTATTAGAGTGATGTTGGCCTCATAGAATGAGTTTTGGAGTATTCCCTCCTCTTCTACTTTTTGGAAAACTTTAATGAGGATGGGTATTATGTTTTCTCTAAATATTTGATAAAATTCAGCAGTTAAACCATCTGGTCCAGGAGTTTTGTTCTGAGGTAGTTTTTTCATTTCCAATTCAACTTCTTTGCTGGTAATTGGTCTATTCAGATTTTCTGTTTCTTCCTGGGTCAGCATTGGAAGGTTGTATTTTTCTAGAAAGTTTTCCATTTCTTCTAGCTTATCCAGTTTGTTAGCCTATAATATTTCATAATATTCTCTCATAATTCTTTGTATTTCTGTGGTGTCCGTAGTGATTTTCCTTTCTCATTCCTGATTCTGTTTATGTGTGTAGATTCTTTTTTTCTTGATAAGTCCAGCTAGGAGTTTATCTATTTTGTTTATTTCCTCAAAGAACCAGCTCCTGCTTTCATTTATTCTTTCTATTGTTTTATTCTTCTCGATTTTATTTATTTATGCTTTGATCTTTATTATGTCCCTGCTTCTACTGACTTTGGGCCTCATTTGTTCTTCCTTTTCTAGTTTCATTAATTGTGAGTTTAGACTGTTCATTTGGGATTGTTCTTCTTTCCTGAGGTAGGCCTGTATTGCAATATATTTCCCTCTTAGCACGGCCTTTGCTGCATCCCACAGATTTTGTGGTATTGAATTATTTTTGTCATTTGTCTCCATATATTGCTTGACCTCTGTTTTTATTTGGTCCTTGATTCATTGATTACTTAGGAGCATGTTGTTAAGCCTCCATGTGTATGTGGGATTTTTCATTTTCTTTGTGTAATTTATTTCTAGTTTCATACCTTTGTGATCTGAGAAGCTGGTTGGTACAATTTCAATCTTTTTGAATTTACTGAGGTTCTTTTTGTGACACAATATATGATCAATTCTTGAAAATATTCCATGTGCACTTGAAAAGAATGTGTATCCTGTTGCTTTTGGATGGAGTGGTCTGTAGATGTCCATTAGGTCCATCTGCTCTAATATGTTGTTCAGTGTCTCTGTCTCTTTACTTATTTTCTGTCTGGTTGATCTGTCCTTTGGAGTGAGTGGTGTGTTGAAGTCTCCTAAAATGAATGCATTGTGTTCTATTTCCTCCTTTAATTCTGTTAGTATTTGTTTCACATATGTAGGTGCTCCTGTGTTGGGTGCATATCCATTTATAATGGTTATATCCTCTTGTTGAACTGACCCTTTATCATTATGTAATGTCTGTCTTTGTCTCTTGTGACTTTCTTTGTTTAGAAGTGTATTTTGTCTGATACAAGTACTGAAATTCCTGCTTTTTTCTCCCTATTAGTTGCATGAAATATCTTTTTCCATCCCTACATTTTCAGTCTGTGTATGTCTTTCGGTTTGAAGTGAGTCTCTTGAAGGCAGAATATAGATGGGTCTTGTTTTCTATCCATTCAGTAACTATCTTTTGATTGGTGCATTCAGACCATTTACATTTAGGTTGATTATGAATAGGTACGTACTTATTGCCAATCCAGGCTTTAGATTCGTGGTTACCTAAGGTTCAAGGGCAATTCCCTTACTGTCTAACAGTCTAATTTAACTTACTTTGTATACTATTAAAACACAACCTAAAAGTTCTTTTTTTTTTTCCTCCTTTTTCTTCCTCTTCCATCTTTGTATGTTATGAATCATATTTGGTACTCTTTGTCTTCCCTCGGATGATGTCTATTTAGCCTTAGGAGCACTTCCATCTATAGGAGTCCCTCCAAAATGCACTGTAGAGGTGGTTTGTGGGAGGTAAATTCTCTCAGCTTTTGCTTATCTGTAAATTGTTTAATCTCTTCTTCAAATTTAAATGATAACATTTCTTGGTAAAGTATTCTTGGTTCAATTCCCTTCTGCTTCATTGCATTAAATATATCATGCCACTCCCTTCTGGCATGTAAGGTTTCTGTTGAGACGTCTGATGATAGCCTGATGGGTTTTCCTTTGTATGTGATGTGTTTTCTCTCTCTAGATGCTTTTAAAAGTCTATCTTTATCCTTTATCTTTGCCATTTTAATTATTATGTGTCTTGATGTTGTCTTCCTTGGGTCCCTTGTGTTGGGAGATCTGTGCACCTCCATTGCCTGAGAGACTATCTCCTTCCCCAGACTGGGGAAGTTTTCAGCAATTACCTCCTTAAAGACACTTTCTATCCCTTCTTCTCTCTTTTCTTCTTCTGATACCCCTATAATGCAAATATCGTTACATTTGGATTGGTCACACAGTTCTCTCAATATTCTTTCATTCTTAGAGATTCTTTTCTCTTTCTGTGACTCAGCTCCTTTGTATTCCTCTTCTCTAATTTCTGTTCCATTTACTATCTCTTCTACTACATCTAATCTGCTTTTAAATCCCTCCACTGTATGTTGCATTTCAGATATGGAATTTCTTGATGATTGAATCTCCGACTTAAATTCATTCCTGAGTTCTTGAATGTTTTTCTGGACCTCCATAAGCATGTTTATAATTTTTATTTTGAACTCTCTTTCAGGAAGATTGGTGAGTTCAGTTTTATTTGGCCCTCTTTCTGGGGTTTGTGAGATTTTGGTCTGAACCATGTTCTTTTCTCATTTCATATTTCTGTGTGGTGCCCATTAGTGCACAGAAACTCCAGTCTCTGGAGCTGCTTAGTCCCTAGAGTGAGGTTGGGGGTCGTAGGGGAGCGGAGCTGGTGCCCTGGGTGGAGGAAAGATCTGTTTCCTGATTCCTGTCTGCGGTGCCTGTCTCCAGTGTCAGAGCCAGTGGGCCAAGCATACACATGTAAACCTCTGTGCTTTGCGTTTCTAACTGTTGTAGGAGGGGCCTCCCTCTGGCTGGACTGACACCTGCGCAGTGACTGCCGGTTTGCAAGCAGGTGCCTGCAGGCCAGTAGGAAGGTTTAGCAGGCTGTTTGTCACAGTGAGGGGGCCTTGGAGCTGAATAGGCAGCCAGGGGGATGGAGCACCTGAAGCTCCTCAAAGTTCCCAACCAGCTGGGCAGAGCATGCCCAGGCAACCTTGTCCAGCTCTCCCTTCTGCCACACAGCAAGCTCCGTGCAAACCCTGCCTCTTCAGCAGCCCTCTGGCTACTAGGAAGCCTCTCAGATGGCCTGCTTTTCCTCTGACACAGAGCGGCCGGGTGTGGATCCCCTCCTCCACAAACGACGATGGAATGTCAATTTCTCAAGCACTCCACCTGTCTGAGCTCCCCAACGCCCAGGGCACCACACAGTAGAGGATTCTGCTCACAAGGCAGATGTCCAGGGCTAGATGTCCGGCAGTCCCAGGCTTCCACCCCCTCCTCCACTCCCTTTGTCTTCCTCCCGCCGGTGAGCTGGGGTGGGGGAAGGGCTTGGGTCCAGCCGGATTAAGGGTTTCGTATGTTACCCTGTTTCCTGAGGTCTGCTCTGTTCATGAGGTCTCTTTGCAGTCTGGTTCAGCCTTCTTTCTTGTTGCTGTTTTAAGGTTAGTTGTATTAATTAACTAAATTTTTGTACAATTTGTGGTTTTGGGAGGAGCTCTCCGTCTCACCTCTCATGCTGCCATCTTGCAAGTCATGATGATTTTTGAGGACTCTTGGCTTTTACAGATTTAAAATAGGTGACTCTTACATTTAATCTCAGCAGATCTTAAGACAAAGTAATATCTTACTACTTTAATAGGCTAAGCCAACTATTTTAAAAAGTTTTCAGAACAGATAGCTGGAGGGAGAGTATTGTCTTCAAAAGTGAGGGATCTTGTAATGATTTCAAAGAAAATGAATTTTTAAGAAAACTGTTAAATGAGAAGTTTTCTTAGTCTCTCTTCCTTTTATTCACATTTATCTTCTACTGAGATGTGATAAATTTTTTCAGTTTAGCAAGATTTGAAAGTTTTAATTCCTTCCAAATTTTACCACATTTGGGAAGCAATATATTACTTTCCTTGTCTTTAAAATCCTTGATGTGATTTCTATGAAACTACTGAGGTTCTATCTTCTCCTTTAAAATGTGTTTAAGGCAGAAGGATTTCTGTGTATTTATTTATTTATTCATTTACTCATTTATTTTCTTTCCAACTAAAAGAAACACCTCCTGCCTTTTCTCTCACATGGCCTCTGTACAACCAATTATCTTTTCAACAATGAAGTCCCCAAAGTTAGATAAGTCGTGTTTCCTCTCTGGGCTTAGCTTGTCTTTCTGTAACTCGGGCTACCTACAGAATGGCAGCATGGCCTCTTGGGTCATCCCTTGGAGATATTAGGTGAGGTTTCTGAAACCAGTTTTCGAAGTGCAACCAATTCCACTGAGTGCAGAGCCACGCCAGGACTTGGTGGGCATCTGGCCCACGTACAGGAGGGGTTTGTCAGCACCAAGCACGGCCTGGGTCTCCCCAGCTGCTTCTCCCTGTGGGGCTCAAAGAGGGAAGGGCCATACTCATCACTGACAGGCAGGAAAAGGGCATCCCTACAGCCCCAGGGCTCTGGGAGGATATGTGAAGTGAATTTTTAAAGATAACGCTTAAAGGCTTGTAATATGTGTCCCACACAGGCACTTATGGCTGTGGTGGTTGAGGGGAGAGTGGAGGGGCCTGGGCAGACTCTTTCCTCCTTCTAATAAATGTGCACATGTACAGCTGCCTCGAAGGCTCTCCATCATAGACGGGACTTCTGTTTCTATTGTTGGCTGTTAATGTCTTTGTAGCATTTGCTATTCCCTTCCTGACTCCACAACATGAATGCTACAGATTAAATATGTGGGTTTTTTTTTTAACTTTACCTGGGTTATGATACAATATTATGCAGAAAACATTAATTTAATATTTATTAATTATATACATTGCTATTTTTTGTCTCATATGATTGTTAACATTGATCCAATGTATGACCTCATCATTCATTTACTACATATTATTTGTAAGGTACATAAATGCAAGTAAGATACAAAATCTCCAGACTCTGGCCTCATACCTTCTCCCTGACACTTTCTCCTCATATGGTTTATAAAATCATTCACAGAAATGCCAAATGCATCGCTAATAGTCAGTATGTAAGATTCAAGTAGATGTTAAAAATAACCTCACAGTTACAGCGATCATATATTCTAAAGTACTCTATCGTCACATCCTCTGTGCAAATGAATTCATTGTGACTGTCCAAGTGTTCATAATTTTTAATGAAAGAAATGCTGTCACAATCTGTATATCGATTGACTTTTTCTTAATGTGATCAATAGAGGTATTAATTGAAATGGCTAACATTCATTCATTGCCTAACTTCACAACATCTTCTGAGCCCCTGCATTGTGGGAGATGAAACTCTATCCATTCAGATATGGTCCCTGTCACCAAGAAAGAAACTACTTGTTTCAACTCTGCCACCATTGCTTGAAATGATTTGCTAGATTCTTTATTCAGACTCAAAGAGTTGGAGTCAAATCAGAAAGCAGTAATTGACATCCACGATCTTGCTCTGAGCGGATTCTCCTGACTGCCCCGTCGAGTCCGCCTGGGATGCCATTTTGCTCTCAGAGTGTATTTTAAACTATGACCAAGACATAAATGAAAATTTCAAAAGTGATTAAGCAATTGGCAATTAGTGTTAAAGGAACAGCATTTTAGGGATGCATAGAATTCTTCCTATGAAAGCCTGCATTACCCCATAGCTTACAATTAAAGGAAGATTAATCTTCAATGAAACACTGAAGTACACCATGCTCTCCGATCATTCAGCCGGCGTGTTTGTGAAGGATTTACACACGTTACTTCTTCTCTTTGTGACTCTATTGTCCCACTGAAATGTAGGCTGTCACAATAACCCCCGAGTGTTTCAGAACTTGAAGGGAAGGCAGAGTTCGGGGGCTGAATTTTCTGACTGCATAAAGAGGAAACCAAGGCCCTGAGAAGTAAGTGGCTTTCCAAGGTCACAAAGTAAATTGATGGCAAAGCCAAGGCTGTGTTCATTCTACATCTTTTCATCAATCAGCATCTTTCCCTAATCAATTCGGTCTCTATTGTGTACCTTTCCCCTGGGGTTTTCTGTCCATACAAAGCTTTTGAGTAATCAAATGTTTCTTCTAGATTCTAAAACCATAAGCCATTAGGATGGTAGATGGCCAAATAAAAAGGGAGACTGTTACACGAAAGAGCCCCCTTGTCATTCTAATACTCTGCACATTCAACTAGTCTTCAGGCACAACACTGTCGAATTTTGTGGTCCAGCCCTAAGAAATGATAATGGTGGGATTTCTAATGCTGTGGCAATGGAACAGTGTGTGTGTATGTGTGTGTGTGTGTGTGTACATGTGAAACCCCACAGCTGCCCCCTCTAGTACAAAGTTGGATTAATTACTGTCTCATAGTGTTCATCAAAATCACATCTCTTGTGGTAGAACAAGAACGGTGTCCTGCAGCAGAGAGCGCTTGGTGATGCTGTCCGCCTGTGCTGGCCTGGTGGCAGGTCGGCCCTGTGTGTCTCTGTGGTGCATGTAAACCACTGAGGGACCCAGTGCACTGAGTCAACCTGAACTGTAGCAAACGCAACAGTGTGCTCTTTTCTAAAGTTCGGAAGAGGTATAATTTAGAAACCTCACGTTGTGTAGCCTACGGTTGGAGATAAAGGTATAGAGAAACAAGCTTTGGTTTAATAAAAGGAAGATGATTCTAGCATTCAGAATTTTTAAAAGCAAAATGAGCTTCCTTATGAAGCTATGAATTTGGCGTCTCCAAGATTTTTAGAATCAAGAAACCCTTTGATTTTGGGATGTTGTAGGAGAGCTTTCTGCTCTGATGGGAGGTCTCATAGCTGCCTTCCTGGTTTGTGCGTCTGAACTCAGCAGAGCAAGCCTCACGCCCTCACATAGGAGCGCACCTGCAGGGGCAGGTGGGGGGAGAACCTTCCCTGGTCGGCATATTTGCAAAGTGGTTTTGCTAACTAGCTAGTAGATAGTCCCATTCTAGGACATTCCTTCCAGCTCCAGGTGCTGCCATGGTAGTGGATCAAAGGGGTTTGTCGGACATGTGCAGAGGAGTTCCAGCAGGGGCCTGAGGACAGAGAATTGGGATGATTCCAGACTGATCACTGTGGGTCACTCTTCCTCAGGCCACCGCATGAGCTGACCCTCAACATCACAGGGTCTTGAAATTCTTCCCACGGAGCTTGGCTGGTGGAGTAATGGTCATAACATCCGTGGCAATCATCCAGCACACGCCATCACTGTCACAGCTGTTGCTGAGCTGCGGATCCTCCCAGGCTGTGTGGTTCTGAGCACATCTTCCAGAGGGACCCACCCGGCTGGCGGTTTGACGAGATGCCGGTCTGCGCTCTGGCGGAGTGCCTGCTCTCTGCTTCTCGCAGTATTTTACCACCACATATTACATTTCTGTTGTAATGATGCTATGTTGTGTAACACCTTCTCTATTTGCATATGTTTATTGTAACATATATATTGTTATTCTGTCATACTCTCAGCTGCCTACATGATGAGGAGATGTGTAAAGGAGCTACGTGGTCTTTCAGTGGCAGTTCTCAAGGGCATGGTAGTCTGAGAAAGTCTGCCACTTCCTCCCCACCGGTCTGGTCGGCAGTGAGGATGACAGAACTAGCCCTGTGTGAAGGGCTGGGGGTCTGTTGAGATGGAAGGAGGTTCGGAGGAACTTCGTCTCCATGAACCAGGCTGGAGACCCCATGACGCATCCAAGTTTAAGCAGCGTTAACTCACATTTTTATCAGTGACAGATGGGAGGCTGTGGGATGGTCTTGGACTTCTGTTCAAGAACTAGAAGACCCATATCCTTACAACTTTAATTACTCCTTATGTTTTCTTCTGTTTCTTGTCTTCTCCATTTCTCTACATATTTCTCCTTTCCTTTTTTTGTTTCTTCTGGGTTTTTTACAGATTTATGTTTTAGAGCAGCTTCAGGTTCACAGCAAAATAAAGAGGAAGGTGCAGAGCTCCCACACCCTCTACCCCCCGTGTGGGCACCCTCCCCACCAGAGGGGGTCCCTGATCACAGCCGAGGCGCCTACTTGACACATGGCCACCCCTGCTGTCTGCAGCTGGCAGCGGTGCTCTCGTTGGTGTGTCCATTCTGTGTGTTTTCACCCTTCCCCTTTTTATGTGTGTCCCCATGTTCTCTCACGTCCGCTTCTCCCTCGCGCCCCCTTGCCCTCCGGGCCCTGGCTGTGGCTCTGTCTCTGCCCTGCACACTCGAAGGCCAGTGCCCAGCCCTCCAGCGCCTGAGAGATCATTTTCGACCGTCTGATTCTAAAAGGGCACTTCTTTGCAGACGACTGGTCTGAGTGTCACTGTGTGACGCTGTGTGCGTGCATGTGTCATCTGCCATGTAACTGAGCCTCGCTAGCCCCTCAGGTTCACCTGACCTTCACTGTTCTGTTACACCTCCAAGGCGGCGCCAGGGAGGGGGTGTGGTAGAGAGAGAGAGAAGTTTACTAATAAGTCTTCAGCTCACCCTGGATCTGAAGTCTTTTGTGAAGAGCAACAGGACGTCTGCTTGTGCACCTAGGGCTGGAGCACCAGGCCCATTGGGCACACCGATCCCTTCTGATCTCTTGGCGAGGCTTGATGGGGAGGGTGGGGTACCTGCCCCTGAGACGCAAGGCCGAACTCCAGGCAGCCTCGGTGTTGGGTCTAATGTCCACAGAGGCTTTAGTCCTTCTTGACTGGAAAATAAAGGACTTTCCACCACTTTCATACATCTCTCCTCCTTCAGGCTGCTTTTAAAAGTGTTAGAAAATGTGTTTTTCCCAAACAGCATGTGAGCAGGTAAGGACAAGCACCTCGGGCACAGCGGAGGAAGGAGGAATGCAAACTGGAATTCTTTCTCTGCAGGATTTGCAGCTCAAAAAGGGAAACAGCAGCGACAGAAGGAGGGGGCAAGCCTCAGGGTGCTGAGAAGTCTCCAGCATGTCGGCGAGGGGAGGGCGGCCGGGAAACCGGGCAGCCATGGCCCTGCCAGAGAAGCAGCAGTCCTCGCGCCCACCTGCTGTGCCCCGGCGGCTCTCCCGGGCGGCACGCAGACCTTCCCGGCCCAGCCCCTTTCTCAGGGCCGCGCCTATACGGCCCTCATGATCGAAGGCACACATTTAAACAAATTAAACAAAATCCCTGAGGATTTCCCCTTTTTTTTCCATGTAGCTTCTGACCTACATTTTGTTTCTTCATGAAATGTTCCTAAATCGCATTTTGAAATATTCCATGTATTTAATTTCCTCCAAAAACTGTTCAGTAACGCCCTCCTCTGAGCTGTTAAAATACCATGGAGCACCTACTCCTTCAATACTGCCACGTTCTCACATTTTTATATTAACAAGTCAGTTTATGCCCCATGCATATTTTTCAAAGGATATATTAAAATTATAGATTTCCTTAATTCTTCAGTATCCTGCTCAATTCACGGCTTCCTGCTATATCACGCATTCAGTTTTCTCTTAAAGGGAATGTGCGGTTTTACTTTAAGATATACAACTTTCTTTTGGGTTTGACAATAAGGACTATAGACTCTAACAGCAAAGTATGTGTCTTTCCTTAATACAAAGTCCCTTAGTTCAGGTCTCCTTAGAGTAAAATACAACCTGTGCAAAGCTTAGCAGCAACAAAGTAAAACAACTTGGAGACACATTTCGTCTGAAACGGCAGACGGGGCCCCTAGCCCTCTCCCAAATCCTAGCCTCGGGGTGTCTTAGAATTGGCTGATTGTTTGCTGGGGAAGGAGGGACTCTCCACATTCCTCTTGGAGCTTTTCGACCCTCCCTTCTAATCCTTTCTCAAACGGCCCAAGTCCCAGAGCAGCCCTGCCCCCGTCTGCAGAGAGCTGCCCGCGCCGCGCAGGGAAGCGGCCCCGCCGGGGCTGGGCGCCCCCGGGGCCTGCGACCAGGTCACCTGCTTGCCGTTCCCCGGGCCGTCCTGGTTCCCCGAGTGCCCAGTCCCCTTGGTAAACCATGCGTCCGATTCCGTGTTTACACAACGTGGTCCTTTGGGGAGAAGCGTGCCATTTAGATGCGCTGGTTTAAATGTTTGATAGACGCTTCCCCAAACGGCAAAGCCGAAGAGGACGTTGTTCTCTCCCTAGTGCAGAGATGGGGTCGTCGGCATCCTTCGCTAAGAAAGAAATGAAAAATGTGGGTCACAGATTCTCAAAGAAACGTCTGTGAATTTTTTTATAAAGCAAATAAAATCAGGATAGATCCACTGGGGAACCCATAATCATGTTGTCATTTCTGGGGCCATAGGCCCCCTTTTCCATAAACCAGAAATGTTTGTATCCTGCCTGGGCCTTGGCTTTCTCACTTGTAGTATAGACTGCAGGAGGTAAATGGAAGCTCCCTTGTCTTGGTGTGTCTCGAATGGAAATTGGTCTTTTAAAAAATGCTCCACTTTCTCCATTAGTGGCCACAGCTGAGGAGGGGTTGCCCACCCCCCCCCTCAGGCCAGCGCGACTGGGAGACTCTCAGGTGGGGCTGATACAATTCACATCAAAGATTATAAGAATTCAGGCTAGTTAGCGATGTCTCCTTAAATGTAGGGCAGGGAAAATCTTCTCTTTCCTTACTTAGAACTAGAATGTTCAGGGCTGCCTTCGTCAATCCACCAGGGGGTGCTCACCCCCACTGGAAACAGGGCGCAGTGTTTTGAACCAATTGACAGTAATCACGCCAATGGAAGACATCTGTCTTCACCAGGAACACCAGTCTTTCTAAAACGTCACTGTTTTGGTTTGTCAAAAGAGTGACATTTTTAAAGAGAGCAAGTACAAAATTTTGATTTAAAAATGGTTGACTACAAATACACAATTTTTCATAGCTATAAATAGTATTGGACTCAAATTCTTCATAATACCACTTCAGATATATTAAGCTTCGTTAACTTAAAAATGAAGTCTAGGAAATAGAGAAAACTGCAGCTAAAAAAAAAAAAAAAGGCATCCATCTTGAATGTTTTTTGTTAGCCATTTTTCCAGTAAAGTCTATCAAATTAACACATGCTGGTGGAGAGCACATAATGATCCTGGCTTTTTAGGTCTCTTTAATGATAACATTTGGTCATGACTATGAACGAGGACAGACAGATTTAATGCCACTCTCAAGCCTGCAGATTCTAAATTGGGAATCATAAAACTACTGTGATATTCCATAATTTTCATCTGTGATAAAAGACTTCTGTGATACAAAGGGAACTGGATAATAGACTGGCTTGTGGGCTGAGATAACCAGCACATTGTGATACGAAATGCCTGAAACTGAAGACTGCTTTTGAAAACATGTAACTGGGCAATATAGACCTTCCTCTCAAAATTGTTCTGAGTTAAAAAAAAATTATATATATGTGGTTTCCTCTTAGTGAATGTTGTAAGCAGTTAAAATCAAACTCTGAATACTATTAGGAAAACTGTTTGTTATTTTAAAACACTGGTTTTTCCAGCAGATTGGTACTCTGCTTAGAACTGTCTTAAGCAAGGTTCATGTTTAATTTAAAAGAATTTAATAGACAATCTAAACCTTGGTGTATCAGGATACCACACAGAGCTTACTTTAGAAACTTTAGATTTGGACACGTGGGAGTTTATTTAGTTTTTGTGTCCAATTAATACAAAACCAAGACACTGCTTTTAAAAGCCATAAAAATAAACATTACAAAATTTTAAATAGATTTTCTTTTGTTCTCCAGTTGCTGTGGTTTAGACGTATTATGCTTGACACAGGATAAGGTTGCCCGAGACACATCCCTCTGTCTTCTTAGCCAGCTATAAACTTAGTGGGTAAGGAGGTTGTGGGGCATATGGTGTGAGTGTGTGAGTGTGTGGTGTCTGTGTGTTGGAGTGGCACATGGAGCAGACTGCATGACAAAGAAAAAGGAGAGCTGGATTTAATTTCTGGTTTTGACTTAAAACTTTTCAGTCTTCATTTTTCCTAATGAAGGGGTTAAACCAGATGTTTTGTTAAAATTCCTTCCAAAGCTCAAACTCACTGGATCTGTGAAAATTAATGTTGTGTAATTGCATGACTTCTCTTCTGTTCCCTTTGAGATGTTGAAGCATGTTGTGCCAGCAGTAGTCTAGCTTGTAGAACACAGATATTGCTTAGTATCTGTCTGTCTATCTATCTGTCTGTCTATCCATCTGTCATCTATCTGCCTTCATCATTATATTATCATCTAGAAAATTACGAGTGCTTTCTTTTCCCCTTGGCTCATCTGCTGTACAGGAGATCTTACGTTTTGATAATTCTTGTTTTGCAGCATTGTAATTTTCCCCAAATGACACATATGTATGTTAAAATCAAGTTTTCAGTCTAATAGAATATTGAAAAGAAGGTGGCATAGGCTAGTGAACACAACACTAGATTGAGAATCTAGAAAGATGTTGGAAAAAGCGGAAACGATATATTGTGTTAACCTATGTGAGTCTCTGGAGGCCTGGAATTCCCCAAATGTAACATAGTAGCAGTGGTGACCCCTCCACACCAACACTAGCAATCCTTATAGAGGCTCAATCTTTCAGCCAGATTTGGTGCTAAAATAGAAGAATAGTTATTCCTGGCCATTTTCACTATTTCTTTAAAAGGAAGATATCTTTTAAAAATAAAGAGAATAAATAAAATATGGTCCCAAAGATGAAGAGATCTTTTCAGAACGGTGTCTGTGCTGTGCAGAAAATCTCTTGAGGCCTGAAGGCTGTGTAAACATCAGATGCTAAATGTTAACTTATTAGTTTTATCACTCTTTGCAATAGCACTTTAGAGAATTCAAACCGTAGGACAGATACCATACCTGAATAGGGCTTTCAAACCCAATCAGAATTATTGTTACCCTTTCCATTAAAAAAATAAAAAGGAGCATCCTATAAATTTGGCCATTTTTTTAAAAAACACACAGTGCCACCTAAGAATATAGGTGTATCGAGACTACAGGAGGATTTAACCTTACAAATCACACTCACTGGTCTCTCATTCTCATAGTTTATTAGGAAAACCAAGCAAACAACCAACAAAAAAAGGAAAATGCATTATCCTGGTTCTTCTGGAACTTGGGAGCCAAAGTAAACCGGTGAACTGTTCTATGCGCATTAGATCCAAGGCGCAGTCTTTGCCACTGATGACAAGGTCGGCTCAGCGGCCATGGGCCATGAGAGCAGGAGGGGGTCCTCGCTGGCCACCAGCGCCGACTTAGGGTGCTCATTTTTCATTTTCTCCTGAGTACCGCCTTTCTTTTCTCTCTTCCTTGGATTCTCCCCCTTCATTCAGCCTTCTGGTGGGGATATTCCGAGGTCCCAAGACCTTAGAGAGACGTGGGGGGTTCTGGGCAGAGGCGAGCATGACAGAGAAAGGTATTTACAGGTATATAGGGATATATTTTTCATGTACAGTCTTCATCCCTTCCCTACAGTGGCTAAGTCCTATTACACGATTCTTAGAGTAGGCAGGACCCCTTTCCTACCACAGCAAAAAAAAGAGCAAAAGAGCTAGTGTTTGAACTTCCCGCAGGCAGTACAGGACTTCTGCTTCACCGGCCTCTGGCTCCTAGCTGGGATTTGTCATCCAGAGCAACCAGGATGCAGGAACTGGGGGATCTGTGTCCGACCAAGGAAGCCTTGGCGACAGCAGTGACAGCTTATGGCAGAGTCAGTGAGGCTCTCCCACGCCCATCCCAAACCAAAGGCTCCTGCTTGGGCTCCTGGATGCCTTACCTCCGTCCACCATGCCCTTCACAGCCTGGCTCTACAGAATTCTAGGTCATTCTGTGACCTAACCAAATCCCTTTTAGACTCAAGTTAGCTGATGGTAATTCTGTGGCGTGCAGCTCAAAACCATGATGGATACAGACATTGATGATGGGGTCTACTCCTGAAGCAAATTCTCTTTACATCCTTCTCACACTTGAAAATAAGAATGTGTCTGGGAACAAAACCTCAGTCCTTGAGTGGACATTTCCATTGGTTCTCAAAGACTTTGATCTCGGAGCCTTCCTTGGGCCCTTAAACATTACTGAGGACAGTGAGGGTCACTGGCTTATGTGGGTTGTAGCTATTGAGATTGACTATATTAGTAATTAAAACTGAGAAATTTTAGAATACATACTTTTTAATTTACAAACAACAATAAACTTCCATGATGCATTAACATAACTAACATGGTTTTGTGAAAATGCATTAAGAAGAGTGGTAAACATTTTTGCAAATCTCTGATGTCACCCTTAACAGAAGCCAGCTAGGGGCTCATCTCTCCTTCTGCATCAGTTTGTTGCACAAAGTAGGTTTAGACAGAGAGGAGGAGTATTTTACTAGCCTTTTCAGATAATTGTGTATGTTCTCCTCAGATAGTCCCTTGAAATTTGAAGTGTTCATTTCTTAAAGGTTCAGGGCAGTGTGGGTCCTGGGTGCAAACCAGTGAGCTTTCTGAGCCCTTTTGTAGTGATATATCTTCTATTTGGACCTTTCACTTATGAATGAGTTTGTAACACCACGATTTTGTCACTTGTTTGGAAAACACTGGTTCACTGAGTTATCCAGATTTTTCCATATGTCAATACACTTTATTATATAATTGCAAAAAAAAAAATCACATTTGTTGTTACCACCGCCCATCTCATTAGGAATGTCTTTAAGTATTGAGAAGCTGTCAAGTTCAGCATAATGGATACAAGTTTTCCACATTTACAATTTTCACTTGAAATTTCCATTATTGTTGGCAACAAAGAAAGCCCCTTGTTTGTCTCCTGGTGACAGGCTTACTTCGTTCAGTTTCCTGAAAACACCTCCCAAATATTCAGATCTGAGAAACAAGTTTGTCAATCAGACATTCTTTCATGTGAAAATGGTGTCCCATGAAAAAAATAGTTGATTCAGCTCATGACTCCAATGCCTAGCACGTTCTTTCCTGGACGTAAGCATGCGCTGAAGTGTTTTATACCCGACACCATCATGCAGAAGAATAAGAAGATATGTACATAAGGTCTGAAATTTAATAATATTAGTAATATTTATGGCATCACCAAGGGCATTCTTAAGTGAAACTGAAGTGTACACACACACACACACACACACACACACACACACACACACACACACA